>JAZAYU010000276.1:0-467603 GCA_038501625.1 Corbicula japonica | reverse complement strand
CATGTATGTATAACGCCGGTGTAATGTTGTAAACTGATCTCCAAAGCACGATGATCCCCGTTCTTTATTTATTTAGAACAGTGATTCCCAGGTGATAATATCATGACTTTCCCACAGCAGAAAAATTACCCTCAAATAGAATTGTGACCCCAATAGAATAAGGACACCCTAAGCCAAACTCTAACCCCAAATAATCAAAGGTTCGTTTAAACTTACAACAAATTATGCCAGCCGATAGGTATCAGATGAGAATGTAATAATGGCACCTGTCCGTGCGTCAGTCCGTGTGCGCGTTTGCGCGACTCTTCATTTATTATAGAACGGAGTTAATTTAATCTTTTTATGGATTACTTTTACCAATGCATTGAAACAAGTGCGGAAAGAAAACATGTATTGCTCTCCGGTCATTATGGCCCTTTTTTACTTTCTTTTTATTTTATATAGTTATATCTATACTCAAAGAATTTAGAAACCCAGTCCTTCGTGCTTCACACAGTTTTAACAACCCAAATGTATTCCATATCAATATGAAATCCATCAAATATCGATCCTATCGTTAATTGAATTTCCTTTTCATCACTTAGCCAGGGGCAACAAAGGCAACAGCAGTGTCATAAATGACCTAAACAATTTGTCTAGGTGCAAGTAAATGGTTATGTATTGGTATGAATACAGAAGTGTTCTGTTACAGATACTTTAAGGGGAAAGAAGAGATTGCCTGGTAGACAGAGACTTCTTTGTATCTAACCTTATTTGTTATTGTATTCATGTATATTTATTGTAAGTTGTGCTCATTACTTGTTTACAATTAAAATGTTTACCCACTAAAATGCTCAATCCATTATTGTTAATAATTGAATTTTGAAGTTGACACATGCTGACTATAAGGGATACATTGTATTGTTAAAATTCCATGGATAGTCAATTCAAATGATCACTTTTTCAGCTTAAATATTTATTTATTATGGATAAAGTGATAAAAGTGTTAAACTTAAGTAAAAAGATATTGACAATTGATGGGTAAACTTGAAATTATCCATATGAATGCTGATAATAGGTAATATTGTATAAATTCTAGGCTGATCGATTCAATCGACCAGTAATTGCCAGTATTTGCCAGTAAATACTGCCGGCATGGAAAATACTCATATTTGCTGGCATTTTGCCAACCCTGATAAGGTTCAACACTTTCTTAAATAATGGAAACATTAACATAATGCTGACTCCATGGGACACATTGTTATAAATGAAACCAAGTTCAAATAGCCTAAATCACAGGGTCTCTGTGTAATTACTATGAAAGTGGTAATAATCAAGTGAAATACAAAAAAAAAGAAATAAGCTGAAATTAATATAATTTCGCTAACCCAATTGAAAGTGGAAAATTCAAATATGCTTGTGTCACAGAGTAACTATGATTGACACAAAAATTTGTTATGCCTCTTTCATTTGCCAAAAGACTTTTATAAGACCTTTGGCATTGCTTTAAGTTGTGATGTATTGCTATAAAGCATGGCTAGGCAATGTGGGCAGTGATGCATTTTGATCATGGTACTGCTTGAACAAACTGAGTCTATAGTGTTTTTGCATTTGCCCTGTTCTGTTGCTTTTAATGTTCATTTTTTACATTAATTTCAATAGTTCTCCTTAAATTACTTTATTTTCAATAGTTTGGCTAGTTTTATTATGTGTGGCTTCAACATTCTAATTTTCAGCAACACCTGAATTGGATATTTTTCAATGATTGTTCCCTGTTTATCTATCTGAAAGTTATTGTTTTACTTACAATGAAAAATTTACTGCAATTACACTTATATTACACATATGCTATACAACATAGACAACCCACATTTTTTGCAAGCATATGACTGCTCCCATAGGTCACATTCCACATTATGAATTTGTTTTATTTCCATAATGTTTACGCACCACTGGCTTTCAGCACTTTCAGTGCTTTGTTTATATATATTTTGTTACCTGATAGACATTGTTTGATGTCTGTTATTATAAATAATTATAAATTAAAGTTAAATGTAATTCTGGTATCACAATGCCGGACGACAGAGAGACGCTGAATGACATAACATGAAATCAGAAATCAGTATATATACTCATATCCAAAGCCAATGCGCTGGAATAGTACTTATTTAGCTTGTAATTATGTTCATTATCAGTGAGACAAGACTGTCAGTCAAGCTAAGTGAGGATTAATGAGAAAATTACCATCCAATGAGAATGAAGAACTAATTTTAATTGTCCAATCAGGTTGCTGGGTGTGAATTTTCCGAAGTGTTACGGAAGTTTCACCGTAGCAAATGTTTGTCACGGAAATTGATGTTTTCAACGTTTAAAATGTCACTTTAAGCAATTATCCCGGTTTGATTTCTTATCCGAAAAATTTAATATTTAAGATTGCTAGATATTTTTGACACGTAAAGAAAACTTTGTAAAACAAACTAAATGCATGTCTGATCTAGAGATTAACTGTTTGGAAAAAAGATATTTATTCCGTGTAATAAAATCTGTCACCGTCATATTCTTCATAAGGAATATGCGTATTTCTTAATCATGATGTGGATGTCAAACAATTATTTTGTCTTCTTACTTCCTCAGCTTTGTTCTGGTCTGATTATTTGGTCGTATTACTTCATCTAAATTGAATTTATCGCGTATCGGCTTGTCAAAACAAACTTTATTTGCATAAGACATGCACAAAATTAACGGCCAATGTTTGGTTTAAGTCGAAAACTGTCCCGGCCACGAAAACTTCAAAATTCTGCCACGAAAATAGACATAATCAAGATTTGTTTTGCGTATATCCTAATTTTAGAAAATTTTGATGGTGCTACATTTTTATCGGTAGTAAATAGAAACTATTTTAAAAATATCTAAGGTGTTCAGATGAATCGAAATACTAGATATAAAAAATTAAGTATTATTAAATATATTTAATAATACTTATTTTTTTTAAATCTTTTTCGGCCAATATTAAGCTCCTTTTGTTTGATAAATACAGCACAACATAGGAAGGTCAGTGGTCTAGGGGTAGAGCGTCGGACTCCAGATCCGGAGACTGCGGGTTCGAGTCCCACCAGGGATGAGGTTCGTCTGCAGTTTCCTCGATCCACATTCGGCGCGAGTACTGGTTGGAAATCCAGGAAGCACACATCGAGCGTGATTAATATAAGTTGGAGTAACTTGTTTCACAATCGATGTAAAATAAATAAGTTTAAACTAAACTACATAAACATTATTTACATCTCAGGCATAAAAGAATGCAATGTGAGACCAACATGAACAAGGCTTAATCAAACCTATCCTGCAATATTGTCATATTTGTCGTGTTCGGTGGTTTCAAAGTGCCCTTTTCATCTTTATACATAAGAAATAACCATACTTTATTTCAACCTTCAGAACAAAAATACTTGTTAACAACACATTTTAAAACTATAAAATAGAATCGAAATAGAAAATATGTTAGATATATAAATATGTTTATCAAAATGTACTGAAGAGTGTATACAAATCATTGTGCAACCTAAAATACAAGATCTGCTAAAAAAGCGTCCAGGATCTATCATTCTAGACGGGATATCGTACACAAATTATTTAAACGTCACATTTTATGAGTGGTCATTTACTCTGCGACGATTTCTATTGCAATAATTCATGCAGACCATTACTAAATAGGGGCTTATTTGTTAGGTAGAAATGCACGAAAGGTCACAACGGTAAACAAAATAGATGAAAAGAGAACTTTGAAAACAGTTAAGAAATAATTCTTATACACGTAATTTGCCAGTGAAAGATTTCAAGATAGTGGTTCAAATGTTAATATGATGATGATGATGATGATGATGATGATGATGATGATGATGATGATAATAATAATAATAATAATATTATTATTATTATTATTATTATTATTATTATTAAACGGGAGTAGCTCCTCCATTCCATATAACAAATTATCACACAGTATGACATCAAAATACAGATATATAAAGTTTGATAATATTAAATTTGTTAAAATAAAGAAATGAATTAAAAAACAACCATTAGATTTTCCATAATAAAAATAAAGGTTACTCAAATTAGGTGATGATAATCTAAATGCACCGATTAATTTAGTAATCGGAATTATCGCCTATCATCATCAATTTGTTTAAAGAAAATGCAGAATTCACATGACGAATGTAACGTTGACAGATTTTATCGCAATTTAGAATAAAAATATGTTTCAAAAAAGCTAATCACTCTATCAGGCATTGTATTACAAACTTTACTTTAACTTATCAAACATTTATCAATGGTAATCTTAAATTTTATACGTAACTGATTGAAATATCAAAAACAAAGTAATACATTATCTGACATCATCTCAAACATTGAAAACACCGTGACAAACATTCGTTACGGTGTAACTTCCGTAACGCTCTGAAATGTAAAGAACAGAACAAAACTAAAGTATGAAAATAGTTATGTACCCCATGTTGTATGTCTCATACCTGAATAGAAATAAAGTTCTGTTCGCTCTGAAATGTTCAAAGCAAGCGCTTTTATTAGTTTGTCAGTCATTATCAGATGAACAGTAATGATCTCGTTACGTGAGATTATCTTTATATGCAATACCAAAAACCTAATACGGATTACAACCGCAGTTTAGAAGCGAATTGTGGCTGTAAGCCATATGTGTCTGATAAAGCTTGGTTCCTTTATACAGATCGCATTTTACGTGAGTATAGAAAAAGTACAAGTCCTACTTATTCATAAGGTTATCTACATATCAGAGACAAAATTGATGAAACCTGGCTCTACACAAACACACACATGCACGCATACAAACACAAAGAAAGTATAGAAGAAACAATACGGCATCAAATATATAATATCAAACATTTGGTCGTATGATTTACTAGTCTAGCATCTGCATTAAAACTGAAATACGAATTGGACACGTTTTAGCGGGTCAAATATATCTAAGCCACCAAACTACCTAACAAAGTTAAACGAAGTGTTTCTGATCGGATTATGGGATTCCTGAAACTTGAATGAAACAATAAAAATCTTGAAATCCACATTTTTTTAGAAATGTCAGATTGTTAATGACGAATATGACGGTGACAGATTTTATCGCAATAAAACACATTTTTCCAAACTGTTTATCACTAAATCAAACATCTATATAAGTTTAACTACAAAGTTTTCTTTACATGTCAAACATATATCACTGGCAATCTTAAATAAAATACGTTGCTGATTAAAATATCAAACACGGGCTTTGAATTATCTGACCTCATCTTAAAACATTGTAAACAAAAATCCTTTTACAGTGTAATCTCCGTAACGCTTCGGAAAAATTAGATCAAGCGGTCTGATTGGACAATTAAAGTTTCGTTTTCATTAGCATAAGACGGAAATAGTCTTATTTAAAGAGATTCTCTTTCTCTCTTCCTCATTTCCTTTCTTTGCTGGATTTGAACATTGAGGAATAACTGAGATCAAAGAATAATGACTATCAGGTAAAACGATATAGTTATATGTTACCTTCATCATGTAAAACGATATAGTTATATGTTACATTCTTCATAAAAACGATATAGTAAAATGTTACATTCATTATGTAAAACGATATAGTTATATGTTGCCTTCATCATGTAAATCGATATAGTTATATGTTACCTTCAACATGTAAATCGATATAGTTATATGTTACCTTCATCATGTAAAACGATATAGTTATATGTTATCTTCAACATGTAAAACGATATAGTTATACGTTACCTTCATCATGTAAAACGATATAATTATATGTTACCTTCAACATGTAAAACGATATAGTTATATGTTACCTTCATCATGTAAAACGATATAGTTGTGTGTTACCTTTATCAGGCAAAACAGATAGTAAGATTGACAAAAATGATAATTTAGTATGGCGTTGTTTTTCAGAGAGCGTTTATTTCAAGGTCTGGACAATTCTACTGTGTACAGGGAAACAACTGATGCTGAAATAGAGTCAATAATCACCCCTGAAAGCAAGAGAGATCCTACCGATCCTTCTGTAGACTACGGCTATGAAACCGAAACACCCGTATCTGTAAGTGTTTATGGATTAATATTACTGTTACACTTAATATGGTAAAGGCTTATATTCTTACAAATACATGTAAAACACATATGTCTGAAAAATTTATAACGAATTTACACTTTACACGTAGGTATACAAGTTCAACGTATACAAGCCAATAATTTTTATCTTTTTTGAGATGTCAATGATTTGCATCTTTGATAAATTTAGTGAACTCGATAAATTCCTCACATGGTAATATCTTAAATTCAATTTGATTTCTTCGTTTCAGAGTGTCATGAAAGCAGTAGAGCATTTGGAATCGAGTAACCTAATTGCTGACGGATCGCGTAACTATACACTTCCCACAATACCAGGCAAGCACAGCGACCTCGCCTCCATCACCCCAGAAACATTGGCGGACGTCGTGACGGGAAAATACAGTGACAAGTTCGGAAAGGTCACCATCGTAGACTGTCGGTACCCGTATGAGTTCGAGGGCGGTCATATCCATAGTGCCGTCAACATGTATACAAAAGACGAGGTACACACTCTTCTGAAGACACATGTTACCTCAGAAAACCCTCATATACTCATTTTCCACTGCGAGTTCTCTTCAGAAAGGGGCCCAAAGATGTATCGTTTTCTAAGGAGTCAAGATCGTGCTATGAACAAAGACCATTACCCACAACTCACCTTTCCGGAAGTTTATCTGCTCGACGGGGGTTACAAGGCATTCTTCATGGCGCATAAGGTAGATAGCAAGCAAATGAAAGTCAAGCATTCGTTAATTTTGCATGACTAGTTTCTACTTTATGTTAACCTATCCGCTAACGATGCTCTTCAAATATCAAATAAACAGAAATAAAAACATCCTTTTTATTACAACTCATTAATACAAATTCTCTCTTTATGCAGGAACTGTGTGATCCAATAAGCTACAAACCTATGCTTCACGAAGACAATGCTGCTGATCTACGTCACTTCCGGGTGAAGTCTAAATCCTGGACAGAAGGCGGTACACACCGTCCTGACAGACAACGAAAGAGCCGATCAAACAGAAATCTCAGTTTCTAGATGAATGCATTTTATCAGGTGTTTGTTATGTTTGTGTTATTTATTTCCTTCGTGCTATTAAACTTGTGCTAATTATTGTCATTATACATTGTTATGGATTGTTAATGATTAAATGGCAATAATAAATTGTATAACATTATACCGGGTTCTTTTTAATATGTGCATATTCGAGTGTGAACATGGACATGAAATAATCTATATTTAGAAACAACGTCACTGACCTACTGACCTAGATACTGGTCACGGATTTGCATGCAATAATTAATAGATAATTGCAAAATCTTTGTTCACGCCCAAATACGGCTGATAATGTTGATTTGAGAATGTCTTCTTTAGAGGTTTTAGCAGTAAACTTCGACATAAGTTCGAAAGTTTAAGCATAAAAATAGTGAAACGTGAAAATCTTGAATAGCCACATTCAGAAAACACAGCTTCCCAACACAGCAACCAAAGCAGGGAGAAAAAGAGAGCACTAGTTTATTAAATGGCCAATATCAAATGAGGCACCACAGAAAATTAACGAAAAGAGAACCCGAGGGGTAGCTGCTTTGAAACAGTTAGAAGCTAAACAATTTGCCAGTAGGGGTTTAAAACAAGTTCTAGGTCGCACCAACCTCACACTTGCCCCAACAGTTTCTCATATGAACGAACAAGTACAAGTTATCTTAATCTATTAGCTAGCTCCAATCCACTTACATGTATCAATTCGACAATGCTGCATGAAAAAGCACACAATATAATGAATATTAACCGCATCATTTGAGACAATGGTGTATTCCATCCTGAACTGTGAATATGCAGTACCCAGTCACGTGTGTAACCATAGGATCTGTGTTTAATCATCGTACCCGACAAGCGTACACAATGGCATATTTACAATCACACTGCATCTGGCTGCGATAAATATGAGATTGTTTTTTGTTTGTGAAGGAACGGGACGTCGCTCACAATTTCTTGGACAGTGCTCAATATTTTGACACACATTCCCCCCACCCCACCCCAAATTTCAAAATTGTGTGTTAAAACTGAGATTACCAGAATTTTAAGAACCGTATGTGCTCTCCACAAACATGGTTTGTTGTATTGCGAGAATAAATGTTGTCGATATAGCTTCGAGTGCTGATGATCAACCGTTTTGTAGAATTGTTATAAATTTAAAAAATGACATTGATTTTTTTACAATTTATTCCCTCGTATTTACAAACAATAGCATCGATCCATCAATAAAAATAAATATCGATAACAATTAACAATCAATAACAATAAGCACAAGTTCAGTAGCACAAAAACACAAAACAATACAAGCATTTACAATAAAATTATCTCTAGAAACTAAGATGCCTGTTTAATCGGCCCCGTTGTCGTCGGTCGGACCGGTTTGCACCACCTGCTGTCCAGGATTTAGACTTGACCCGGAAGTGACGTAGATCAGCAGCATGGTCTTCGTGAAGCATGGGTTTATAGTTGATTGGATCACATAATTCCTGAAAAAGAACAATAATTTATGATTTAACTAATTATAAAATGTTACCGTATAATAATTTTTTGCTTTTTTCTTGCATTCATTTAATAGCATCATTTAATTTCTCAATCATCTGTTACATAGAAATATACGACTGGCTCAATATGTGATTCTGTATGTGTTTGAAATAAACATGATTGTATATACCTTATGCGCAATGAAGAACGCCTTGTAACCCCCGTCGAGCAGGTACACTTCCGGAAATTTGAGTTGAGGGTAGCTGTCTTTGTTCATTTCACGGTCTTGGCTTCTGAGGAAACGATACATTTTAGGGCCTCTTTCTGAAGAGAACTCACAGTGGAAGATGAGTATATCCGGTTTTTTTGACGTCACAGTTGTCTTCAGAAGACTGTGTACCTCGTCTTTTGTATACATGTTGATGGCACCACGGATGTGACCACCCTCGAACTCATACGGATACCGACAGTCTACAATTGTGATCTTTCCAAACTTGTCGCTGTATTTTCCCGCCACGATGTCCGCCATTGTCCCTGGAGTGATGGAGGCGAGGTCGCTATGCTTGCCTGGTATTCTCGGAAGTGTATATTCACGTGATCCGTCAGCAATCAGGTCACGTGTTTCCAACTGTTCCACTGCATTCATAACATTCTGAAAAGAAGAATTGAAAATGAGAAGAATTCAAACATTTTTCATTGATTACAGGATAGGAGATATAAGAGAATTTTAAATTATTTTGAAGGACGAAAAAAAGAACATAGTTTCCGGAATATTAATCGAATCGTATGCTTTTAAAATCATTTGCTTGTAAATTTCAACCTTTTTGGGAAAAAACCAAATAAACTTTAATATTTTAATATATATACCTGTGTGGACACCGTAGGCTCGTCTTGTTCTAGTTCTCTAAGCTTTTTAGTACACGGCGAATCTTCGGCAAGATCATCATCAGCTGGACGCTTTCCGGAGAACAAGCTTCTCCTGACATCAATGGTTCTGGGTTTGAGATCTCGATGACTGACAGCAACACACTGAAACGAAAAAGTCATGATGACATAATCATGTTGTTTACAAATAAATAACACGTTTTGAGACTCATTGAAATTTATGTTAACTTAAAGAAAGAAACAGGATTTACATTTTTACTATTCGAAAAATCTAATAACAAAGACAGACAGTACTTTATAACGACGTGTTAATATTAATTGCTTTACGCAATTATATGTTTGGATGTTCAAACTACTTACAGAAAGCGGTGTGCCGGTTCCAAAGCCGGAGTCTGCAGAATTATCTCCCTTGCTTTCAGGGGTGATAATGGATTCTATTTCAGCATCAGTTGTCTCCCTGTACACCGGAGAATCTGCTAGACCATCGAATAATCGCTGTCTGAAAAAGAAAACAACATAAAATTAATTCAAATATTTTTTGTCAATCCCATTTAGAATCGAGAAGGCTGTTGCATCGACAAATTACATATAATAATCAAACGAAATTTTAAATAAATGCATTGTTTTTGTTGTTGTTTTTGCATGAATCATGTTTCAACAAGGTTAAATATATATTTAATTTATTTTTACCTGATAGACATTTTAATGTCAGATATTCAAAAATCTTTGAGTTTGATTTAATTTTAGTATCACGAAGCCGGAAGACAGAATGTTACTAAATAACACAGCAGGAAATCAGTATATATACCCAAATCCAAAGCTAGTGCGCTTGGAATAGTACTTATTTAGCTTGTAATTATGTTCATTTGCGGTGAGACAAGACTGTCAGTCAAGCAAAGTGAGGATATATCTTAATTAGCAATTACCATCCAATGACAATGAAGAGCAAATTTTAATTGTCCAATCAGGTTGCTGGGTGTGAATTTTCCGAAGTGTTACGGAAGTTTCACCGTAACAAATGTTTGTCACGGATATTGATGTTTTCAATGTTTATAATGTCACTTAAAGCAATTATCCGTGTTTTATTATTTTATCAGAAACATTTAATATTTAAGATTGCTAGTGATATTTTTGACACGCCAAGAAAACCTTGTAAAACAAACTTAATGCATGCCTGATCGAGAGATTAACTGTTTTGAAAATAAGATCTTTATTCTACAGTTTGATAACATCTTTCAAAGTCATATTTTATCATGAAGAATATTTATATTTTTAATTATAATGTAAATGTCAAACGATCATTTTAGTTTCTTACTTTGTTTACTTTTATTTGTTTTATTTTGTTATTACCTTGACCAAAAAGGTTAAACAATTTTGATTTGTATTAAGGAATGTATAATTCACGGCTTAACTTCGGTTTAGGCCCTTGAAAACCTCTTATTCTGCTCTGAACATTTTAGGCAATTATTATGGCCCGTTTTCCTTCTTTAACAGTCGTCAATATGAAACTATTAGATATCTAAGGGGTTCGAATGCATCGAAATTTTATATAAATAACAATACTTATTTTTAAAAATATTTTGGGTCAATATTAAGCTCCTTTTGTTTGTCGTCATATGCGACCCCGAAAATTTACTAGTACGGATTTCAGCCGTAGTTTAGAAGCGAAGTGCGGCTGAAAACAATGTGTGCCTCGTATGATTTGATTCCTTTTTACAGTGCGCATTTGATGTGAGTATAGAAATAGTGTAAGTCATTTTAAGGTTATCTACAAATCGTCAGAGTCATAATAGAACCAATCTTGCACAACACAAAACACGCACATACATAAATAAATACATATACGCACATCAACAACTGTATTATAGAGGAAGGGAAACGGCATCAATATTGAATATTTTATCTTATGATATACATCATCTCCATTAATGCCCGAAATACTAATCGGAAACATTTTATATCTAAACCAACAAAATCCAAACGAAAAGTTAAACCAAGTGCCGCTGATCGGATCAGAAGATTCCCGAAACTATTAAGAAACAAAAAAGATCTTGAAGTCCAGATTAGATTGTTGTTAGAACCATGCAGATTGTTCATCACGAATATGACTATGACAGATTTTATCGCAGATAGAATAAAACTAAACAGTTTATCGCTAAATCAGACATCTATATAAGTTTGTACTACAAAGTTTTCTTTACGTTTCAAACATATATCACTTGCAATCTTAAATAAAACACTTTGTTGATTAAAAAATATCAAACACGAACTATTTCATTATCGGACATCATCTCAAAACATTGAAAACAATAATTCTTTAACTGTGTAATCTTAGTAACGCTTGTGAAAATTTAGATCGAACGGTCTGATTTGACAATTAAAGTTTCGTCTTCATTAGCATGATAGACATAGCCATATTTAAAGAGATTTTCTTCCTATCTTCTTCACTTCCTTTCTTTCATAGACTTGAACTTTGAGCATTAACCGATATCAAAGAAGAATGACTGTCAGGTAATACGATATACATGTAGTTGTTTATACCTTTATAATGTAAAACGACATAGTTATATGTTACCTTTATCATGTAAAACTTTATTATTATATGTTACCTTTATCATGTTAAACGATATAGCTATATGTTACATTTATCATTTAAACCGATAAACATGTAGTTATATGTTACCTTTATCATGTAAAACGATAAAGTTATATGTTACCTTCACCATGTAAAATGATATAGTTATATGCTACCTTTATCTGGTTAAGCGATATCGTTATATGCTAACTTTACACCTGTTAATACATTGCGTCATAGACAACGGGATTCGTGTTAATGATATTTTTATATGTATTAAAAAGAATATTTTAATAACTGTACTATTTCAGAGAAACAAACGCATTGAATTTATGAAATTAGCTTCTCTATATGTAAGATTGTAAAAAAAATGATAATTTAGTATGACGATTGTTTCAGAGAGCGTTTATTTGAAGGTCTGGAAGATTTCAAGGAGACAACTGATGCTGAAATAGTGTCCATTAAAACCCCTGAAAGCAATGGTGATCATTCGACAGACTACGGCTATGAAACCGAAACACCGATATCGGTAAGTGTTTATGAACTAAATAGTCAATATTCCTGTCATGAATAAACATGTAAAACACCATCATTACACAAAATGTAATAAAGATAACATTCTTACAAATAAAACACTTTTTGCTGGAAAATCTATTTAAATAAATTTACCCACACGGGTATACTAGTTTATCATATAAAAGCTTATTTTTTTATTTTCCAAAAAGTGACAAGGTTTACATAATAAAATAAATAAGCATGTGCAAGAAGTTGATCGTTTCCTGCCTGCAATATTTTCATATTATATTTGAATTATAACTTTTGAGATGTTATTTAAAATTCTTTGATATATTTAGTGAGCTTTAAATTTTTTTCACATTGTAATATCATGTACAGTGAAACCCCTCTATAACGGACACCTAAGGGACTGAGGGAAAGTGTCCTTAGTAGTGGGTTGTCCTTAAGTTTGGGTTTATATCAAGAAGAAGAGAACATTTCTGTTCTTTAAAAAATGCACATAATACCGTGGTGCCCGTAATATCGAGTGTCCGTAAGGAGGGGTTTTACTGTATTCAGTTTGATTTCTTCGTTTCAGAATGTAACAAAAGCAGTGGAGCATTTGGAATCAAGTGACCTAATTGCTGACGGATCACGTGACTATACACTTCCCACAATACCTGGCAAGCACAGCGACCTCGCCTCAATAACTTCAGAAACAATGGCGGAAGTCGTGACGGGAAAATACAGTGACAAGTTTGGAAAGATCATTATCGTAGACTGTCGGTACCCGTATGAGTTCGAGGGAGGTCACATCCGAGGTGCCGTCAGCATATTTACAAAAGACGAGGTGCACAGTCTTCTGAAGACACATATAACCTCGGAAATCCCTCATATACTCATATTTCACTGCGAGTTCTCTTCAGAAAGAGGCCCGAAGATGTATCGTTTTCTAAGGAGTCAAGATCGTGCTATGAATAAAGACAATTACCCTCACTTTCCGGAAGTTTACCTGCTCGACGGGGGTTACAAGGCATTCTTCAAGGCGCATAAGGTAGATCGCAAGCAAATAAAAGCCAATCAGTCGTTAATTTTGCATGACTAGTTTCTACTTTATGTTAAAATATCCGCTAAAGATGCTCTTCAAATATCAAATAAACAGAAATAAAAACACCCCTTTTATTACAACTCATTAATACAAATTCTCTATTTATGCAGGAACTGTGTGATCCAATAAGCTACAAACCTATGCTTCACGTAGACAATGCTGCTGACCTACGTCACTTCCGGGTGAAGTCTAAATCATGGACAGTAGGCGGTACACACCGTCCTTACAGACAACAACAGAGTCGATCAAACAGAAATCTCAGTTTTTAGATGAATGCATTTTATGGGTAATGTTTGTGTTATTTATTTCCTTCGTGCTATTAAACTTGTGCTAATTATTGTCAATACATTGTTATGGATTGTTAATGATTAAATGACAATAATAAATTGCATAACATTATACCGGGTTCTTTTTAATATGTGCATATTCGAGTGTGAACATGGGCATGAACTAATCTATATTCAGAAACAATATCACTGACCCGCTGACATAGATAGTGGTCACGGATTTGCAAGCAATACGCCAACTTTTTGCAATCTCTGTTCTTGCCAAGTTACGGCTGACAATGTTGATTTTCAAATGTTTTTCCTCTGGGGTTTTACCGGTACAATTCGTCAGCAAGATTGACATTTTAATCACTAAAATAGTGAAACATGGATATCAGGAATAGCCACACTCAGAAAACACAGCCTCTCCACACGGTTAACAAAGCGAAGGTTTGGAGAGTATGGGTTTTGCCACTGACCGTTTCAAGTCGGTAACACCAAGGGTTCTTTTTTCGGTAAGTGCTTGTGGTGTCTTATTTGTAATTGGCTTACTTAAAATCATATGCTCGCTCTTACTCTCTTCTTTTTTACGCTCTTGGGGAGGCTGTGTTTTGTCAGTGTGGCGAATTCTGATATGCATATTGCGCTCTTTTACCTATAATTCACATATACAGATGTCAATGCAGGTCGGAGTTATAAGCATTGCTCAATCTGTATGGCCTTACATTTAATTCAAAGATACACCATGGCTTTACATTTAATTCACATAATTTATGCAAAGTTTTCTATAATGGTTCCCTTTTCATCTTTTTAAATTCAGTTATATACACCATGGCGTTTTTTATTTTACACATACACATATTGTTTTACATTTACACATACACATATTGCTTTACATTTAATTCACGTATACACACATTGTTTTACATTTCATTCACATATACATTCATTGTCTTACATTTAATTTACATATAAATACATTACTTTAAGATTAATTGTTATATGCACATATTGCTTTTCAATTAATCCTTATATGCACATGGCTTTTAATGTATTTACATAATTACACACTGTTTTACTATAAATTTACACACATTGCTTTAGATTTAATTAACACACTCGCCTATACACTTAATTGTTCAATACGATTGCTTTTAATTTACCCCGACAAAACACTCTCTCACTGTTTAAATCAATGTTTAATACTGACTATTTACCAAATCTGCAGTCTATCCATCTAATACTTCGTTACCGTAACCGCTTTCTCTGGTTCTAAAGTGGTCTTTTCACTCGACCACTGTCCTTTGCAAAGTTCGAGTTTGCTTATCAAAATTTACATTGCTGCCACCTTATTCCGAAAACCATTTAATGAGTGCTTTGAGATCCCGTTTGTATAGGATTTACGATCAACTGACTGTTTATTTGCCGGTTCTTCTTGATTCTGGCTTTTCAATGGTGGACCGTGTTTTACAACATAGTAACGCAGGAAAGCTGCTGTTGATCTTCTACCTTGCTGAAATAATAAAACAACACAAGGTATAATCAAAATAAAAAAAAATTATAAATAAATAAATTATTTGTTTAAATATTAAGACCAATTTCAAAAAACTGTACATCACTCGGAAACAAGGAACAGAAAGATTTTGGATCTTCTTTTGTGAAAAATTCTTTGGAAAAAATTTATTTAGCTTTCCATTATTGTTGTAACAGTTTTAACTATAAATAAAACACATTGTGATTTATAAGAACTATACTGCGGATAACAGCCATATCCCATGGAGTAAAATATTAATTGAACATAAACTCCGCAGATTGATATATGTTATTTATGTATTGTACATGCAATCATTTTGCAATTGTTTTTGCTTTATGTTTTCGTTGCTTTTTGTTGGCTGTGTGCAGTGTCTGATACTTTAATAAGTCTTTGAGTGGTGGAAGAGTTTATACCTGAATGACAAAATCTCTGTCGGCTTGTTCTAGCTTCATGTCGGTGGTATCGACATGTCCAGTATTTATCCCCACTGTCCGCTCAACGTCACGTTCCTGACATGAAACAAAGAAGAGTGTGAAATAACAGTCACTGTAATAATGACAACCTCGACAAAACGACCACGTTTCAATGTCAGTATTGCACTATTTTCTACCCCAGATTTACGACCACCCACTATAAAAACCACTTTGTCCAGTCTTAGAGATGGTCTTTATAGAGCGGTTTCATTGTACATGTATGTATAACGCCGGTGTAATGTTGTAAACTGATCTCCAAAGCACGATGATCCCCGTTCTTTATTTATTTAGAACAGTGATTCCCAGGTGATAATATCATGACTTTCCCACAGCAGAAAAATTACCCTCAAATAGAATTGTGACCCCAATAGAATAAGGACACCCTAAGCCAAACTCTAACCCTAAATAATCAAAGGTTCGTTTAAACTTACAACAAATTATGCCAGCCGATAGGTATCAGATGAGAATATAATAATGGCACCTGTCCGTGCGTCAGTCCGTGTGCGCGTTTGCGCGACTCTTCATTTATTATAGAACGGAGTTAATTTAATCTTTTTATGGATTACTTTTACCAATGCATTGAAACAAGTGCGGAAAGAAAACATGTATTGCTCTCCGGTCATTATGGCCCTTTTTTACTTTCTTTTTATTTTATATAGTTATATCTATACTCAAAGAATTTAGAAACCCAGTCCTTCGTGCTTCACACAGTTTTAACAACCCAAATGTATTCCATATCAATATGAAATCCATCAAATATCGATCCTATCGTTAATTGAATTTCCTTTTCATCACTTAATAAAAATTCGAAATAATAAAAAAGAATTGTCAAAGTTAGAGAATCTTACCTACCTCAAAATGAACCCGCATGACATTTGTAAGCAACGAATTAAGGAATGTTTCGAAAAAAGACAAATCCGTTGATTTCTTTTCTCTGGTAACCAAGGAAACGTGCTTGTAATGAAATGCCTGTCCTCTCTATCAGGTGAACCAGTTTGTGAAAGTACACCTACATGAAAACAAAAAGGAGTGTTATAAGGGTGTTGTCACTATTCAAAATAACTGCCACCAAAAACATTAAATTAACAACTTCAGAAAGCGGCTTAGCCTTAGTTTAGTAATTCATGGCCTTATTTTCAATTTTCTTTCATTCATTTGTAGAAAATTTTCAGATCTTTGCTAATATATATGTTTCATATTACCCATTAAATTGGGGGAAATATGCACAAACACGAACTATGTTGATATATTTATTCCAACGTTTCGATTCATTAGAATCTTCATCAGGGAATAATAACAACGACAATGGCGTGACGTCGTCAAAACGGCAATTTTTGTTTTTTATATTACCCGGAATTCCCCTTTATTAGGAGTCTTTTACACTAATGATAATTTAAACGAGATTATCGAATAAATTTACAGTAATACGATCAAATATATAAAAAATGATATTGTATTGATTTATTTTATGCTTTCGAGTGAATTATAGAATTGTCTCAGTGAAATAAAAGTGGTATTTCGCTGTTTTCAAACAGTATATGATATCATTTATAATTTCACTGCTTTTAGTGTTGGTACCCAAACGCACAGAATATTCCGAATGAGAACCCTTAGAAAACGGGTTCAAGTTTGGGTATATGACGTCATGACGTAGCGTCACACACAAACGTTTCACAAGCAAAGGACAATCACCGGCTCATTAGGTCGGGCCAGTATTCAGTTTGTGAAGAAAAATACATACCTAAAAGAAAATAATAATACTTATAGACCAAGGGTTCCTCTATGTGCTTAATCTGGAGGGTCATTTTCATCATATTCACAGCAAGACCTTGTAGCAAATTAGTGTACAGCCCATTACTTTTTTTATTTGAAGTTGGATTTTAAAATTATTTCAAAGAAAATAATTATACTCATAGACCAAGGGTTCCTCTAAGTGCTTAATCTGAAGAGTCATTTGAACTCATTTCCATCATATTCACAGCATGACCTCCTAGCAACATCATGTCCGGCCCATAACTTTCTTATTCAGCTAAAATCCCATGGGTCAAAATAAGGCTTTCTGGAATTTTCAATGGTCAAAGGGTCATCTCCCGGGTCAATTTTTTTAATGAAACCCCTAATCTGCATTTACTAAGGTATATTTAATGAAATAGCTTTAAGATGTAGAGTAACTTCTGAAATAGATTTTAGTTGAAGATGATAATATTTATTAAACAGTTATTCATGTCATTTATAGGGGCATAACTAAAATGGTTGATCAAGAGCCCCTTTCTGCCGTAATATGTATGCCTTTTATCGCATGTGCATCTAGTCTAGATCCAGACCAGACAGAACATTCATGCACATCTGGTTCAGAAATACCGTTATGAATCTAAAAGTGAACAGTGCAGATCCTGATCAGATAGCACAGAGGTGATAGGTGATCTAGATCTACCCTGTTTGCTGATGCCATAAAGGGGCATATATGGAGTAAAGGGTTTAAGTTTTAGACATAAATTATTATGCATAAGTCAGTATAAAGGGACCAACATGGATACAGCTTGTATGCCATGTGTGACAAGGTTTGACCATATCAACTTGCATATTATTAGTTGAGGTTGAGCAGATTCTGTTCATTTTTATGGCTTTATGCTCCCCGAAGAAATTCGGGGGAGCATATAGTCGATGGGTTGTATGTCCGCCTGTCAGTCCATACATCCCGCATTCATGTCTGGCACATAACTTGAAGTCGGATATGACGTGTTGCGCGCAACATTTGGGTTACTACCTTCAAGGTCAAGGTCACAGCATGACCTTGTAGCAAATTAGTGTCCGGCCAATAAATTTTTTATTTGAAGTCGGATTTTAAAATTATTTCACAGAATTGATCATCATTATGAGAAGACTTGTCACACACAACATTTAGGTTGCTACCCTTAAGGTTAAAGTCAAAGCATGACCCTGTAGCCACATCTTGTTCGGCCCATGACTTTCTTATTTGTATTCAGAATTTTAAATTATTTCACAGAAATGATCACCATATTGAGATGATGTGTCATGCTCATTTGGGTCTCTACCTTGAACGTAAATGTCACAGTTTGACCTTGCAGCAAAATTGTGTCTGGTCCGTAACTTTATTATTTATAGTTGGATTTTAAAATTGTCTGATTTCATAGCACTACACCATTTTCAATATTCACCTCAATAGTTATACAACTAATCCTTTTTATGACAAAGTACCCATTCGTGGAGCATCATCCATCTTCGACGGTCTCTTGTTGGATCTTTTAGGTAAATGTACTTTCTGACCAAGATTCAGAGTGTAGGTTCAGATCAGATGGATGTGGCACATGCATCAAAAAAGGTTGAACAGTTGGGGAAAGGTGTCTGTAAGGGACTCAAGCTAAGGAATATAAACAGCCCCTTTATCTTACATAATTTTTAACGTTCACGGTTGGGCAGTAAATACCACCCTCAGTATTTAACGGGGTATTTACCGGCCTGGAAAATACTCCGCAAATTGGTAAATACTGGAAAATACTGGCAAATACACAGATGAGTTTTTTTGCCTTAAAATACTGCAGAAGTCTTAACTTAGTTGATTGTTATTAATTTATTATCATAATAATAATTAAATTACTCAGATATTTTTCATTAAATTTCATATCAGGTGATCACTTTAAGCACTTGAAGTAAAAAAAAAATCTTAAAGAACTGTCTGTTTTTACTTAGAACCTAAAAATACAGCAAGTGAGAAAGTAATGCTGATCCACTTGTGCACCATTGACACTTATTGACTAAACAAGCAAGGCCATAAGGTCTTAACTATTAAAACAACATGTTTCATACATGGGGCCAGGGTCTATTGATTAAATAGACCCTGATGGGGCTGTAATAGCCAGGGGCAAAAAGGCAACAGCAGTGTCATAAATGACCTAAACAATTTGTCTAGGTGCAAGTAAATGGTTATGTATTGGTATGAATACAGAAGTGTTCTGTTACAGATACTTTAAGGGGAAAGAAGAGATTGCCTGGTAGACAGAGACTTCTTTGTATCTAACCTTATTTGTTATTGTATTCATGTATATTTATTGTAAGTTGTGCTCATTACTTGTTTACAATTAAAATGTTTACCCACTAAAATGCTCAATCCATTATTGTTAATAATTGAATTTTGAAGTTGACACATGCTGACTATAAGGGATACATTGTATTGTTAAAATTCCATGGATAGTCAATTCAAATGATCACTTTTTCAGCTTAAATATTTATTTATTATGGATAAAGTGATAAAAGTGTTAAACTTAAGTAAAAAGATATTGACAATTGATGGGTAAACTTGAAATTATCCATATGAATGCTGATAATAGGTAATATTGTATAAATTCTAGGCTGATCGATTCAATCGACCAGTAATTGCCAGTATTTGCCAGTAAATACTGCCGGCATGGAAAATACTCATATTTGCTGGCATTTTGCCAACCCTGATAAGGTTCAACACTTTCTTAAATAATGGAAACATTAACATAATGCTGACTCCATGGGACACATTGTTATAAATGAAACCAAGTTCAAATAGCCTAAATCACAGGGTCTCTGTGTAATTACTATGAAAGTGGTAATAATCAAGTGAAATACAAAAAAAAAGAAATAAGCTGAAATTAATATAATTTCGCTAACCCAATTGAAAGTGGAAAATTCAAATATGCTTGTGTCACAGAGTAACTATGATTGACACAAAAATTTGTTATGCCTCTTTCATTTGCCAAAAGACTTTTATAAGACCTTTGGCATTGCTTTAAGTTGTGATGTATTGCTATAAAGCATGGCTAGGCAATGTGGGCAGTGATGCATTTTGATCATGGTACTGCTTGAACAAACTGAGTCTATAGTGTTTTTGCATTTGCCCTGTTCTGTTGCTTTTAATGTTCATTTTTTACATTAATTTCAATAGTTCTCCTTAAATTACTTTATTTTCAATAGTTTGGCTAGTTTTATTATGTGTGGCTTCAACATTCTAATTTTCAGCAACACCTGAATTGGATATTTTTCAATGATTGTTCCCTGTTTATCTATCTGAAAGTTATTGTTTTACTTACAATGAAAAATTTACTGCAATTACACTTATATTACACATATGCTATACAACATAGACAACCCACATTTTTTGCAAGCATATGACTGCTCCCATAGGTCACATTCCACATTATGAATTTGTTTTATTTCCATAATGTTTACGCACCACTGGCTTTCAGCACTTTCAGTGCTTTGTTTATATATATTTTGTTACCTGATAGACATTGTTTGATGTCTGTTATTATAAATAATTATAAATTAAAGTTAAATGTAATTCTGGTATCACATTGCCGGACGACAGAGAGACGCTGAATGACATAACATGAAATCAGAAATCAGTATATATACTCATATCCAAAGCCAATGCGCTGGAATAGTACTTATTTAGCTTGTAATTATGTTCATTATCAGTGAGACAAGACTGTCAGTCAAGCTAAGTGAGGATTAATGAGAAAATTACCATCCAATGAGAATGAAGAACTAATTTTAATTGTCCAATCAGGTTGCTGGGTGTGAATTTTCCGAAGTGTTACGGAAGTTTCACCGTAGCAAATGTTTGTCACGGAAATTGATGTTTTCAACGTTTAAAATGTCACTTTAAGCAATTATCCCGGTTTGATTTCTTATCCGAAAAATTTAATATTTAAGATTGCTAGATATTTTTGACACGTAAAGAAAACTTTGTAAAACAAACTAAATGCATGTCTGATCTAGAGATTAACTGTTTGGAAAAAAGATATTTATTCCGTGTAATAAAATCTGTCACCGTCATATTCTTCATAAGGAATATGCGTATTTCTTAATCATGATGTGGATGTCAAACAATTATTTTGTCTTCTTACTTCCTCAGCTTTGTTCTGGTCTGATTATTTGGTCGTATTACTTCATCTAAATTGAATTTATCGCGTATCGGCTTGTCAAAACAAACTTTATTTGCATAAGACATGCACAAAATTAACGGCCAATGTTTGGTTTAAGTCGAAAACTGTCCCGGCCACGAAAACTTCAAAATTCTGCCACGAAAATAGACATAATCAAGATTTGTTTTGCGTATATCCTAATTTTAGAAAATTTTGATGGTGCTACATTTTTATCGGTAGTAAATAGAAACTATTTTAAAAATATCTAAGGTGTTCAGATGAATCGAAATACTAGATATAAAAAATTAAGTATTATTAAATATATTTAATAATACTTATTTTTTTAAAATCTTTTTCGGCCAATATTAAGCTCCTTTTGTTTGATAAATACAGCACAACATAGGAAGGTCAGTGGTCTAGGGGTAGAGCGTCGGACTCCAGATCCGGAGACTGCGGGTTCGAGTCCCACCAGGGATGAGGTTCGTCTGCATATTATTATTATTATTATTATTATTATTATTATTATTATTAAACGGGAGTAGCTCCTCCATTCCATATAACAAATTATCACACAGTATGACATCAAAATACAGATATATAAAGTTTGATAATATTAAATTTGTTAAAATAAAGAAATGAATTAAAAAAACAACCATTAGATTTTCCATAATAAAAATAAAGGTTACTCAAATTAGGTGATGATAATCTAAATGCACCGATTAATTTAGTAATCGGAATTATCGCCTATCATCATCAATTTGTTTAAAGAAAATGCAGAATTCACATGACGAATGTAACGTTGACAGATTTTATCGCAATTTAGAATAAAAATATGTTTCAAAAAAGCTAATCACTCTATCAGGCATTGTATTACAAACTTTACTTTAACTTATCAAACATTTATCAATGGTTATCTTAAATTTTATACGTAACTGATTGAAATATCAAAAACAAAGTAATACATTATCTGACATCATCTCAAACATTGAAAACACCGTGACAAACATTCGTTACGGTGTAACTTCCGTAACGCTCTGAAATGTAAAGAACAGAACAAAACTAAAGTATGAAAATAGTTATGTACCCCATGTTGTATGTCTCATACCTGAATAGAAATAAAGTTATGTTCCGCTCTGAAATGTTCAAAGCAAGCGCTTTTATTAGTTTGTCAGTCATTATCAGATGAACAGTAATGATCTCGTTACGTGAGATTATCTTTATATGCAATACCAAAAACCTAATACGGATTACAACCGCAGTTTAGAAGCGAATTGTGGCTGTAAGCCATATGTGTCTGATAAAGCTTGGTTCCTTTATACAGATCGCATTTTACGTGAGTATAGAAAAAGTACAAGTCCTACTTATTCATAAGGTTATCTACATATCGAGAGACAAAATTGATGAAACCTGGCTCTACACAAACACACACATGCACGCATACAAACACAAAGAAAGTATAGAAGAAACAATACGGCATCAAATATATAATATCAAACATTTGGTCGTATGATTTACTAGTCTAGCATCTGCATCAAAACTGAAATACGAATTGGACACGTTTTAGCGGGTCAAATATATCTAAGCCACCAAACTACCTAACAAAGTTAAACGAAGTGTTTCTGATCGGATTATGGGATTCCTGAAATTCGAATGAAACAATAAAAATCTTGAAATCCACATTTTTTTTAGAAATGTCATATTGTTAATGACGAATATGACGGTGACAGATTTTATCGCAATAAAACACATTTTTCCAAACTGTTTATCACTAAATCAAACATCTATATAAGTTTAACTACAAAGTTTTCTTTACATGTCAAACATATATCACTGGCAATCTTAAATAAAATACGTTGCTGATTAAAATATCAAACACGGGCTTTGAATTATCTGACCTCATCTTAAAACATTGTAAACAAAAATCCTTTTACAGTGTAATCTCCGTAACGCTTCGGAAAAATTAGATCAAGCGGTCTGATTGGACAATTAAAGTTTCGTTTTCATTAGCATAAGACGGAAATAGTCTTATTTAAAGAGATTCTCTTTCTCTCTTCCTCATTTCCTTTCTTTGCTGGATTTGAACATTGAGGAATAACTGAGATCAGGTAAAACGATATAGTTATATGTTACCTTCATCATGTAAAACGATATAGTTATATGTTATCTTCAACATGCAAAACGATATAGTTATATGTTACCTTCATCATGTAAAACGATATAGTTATATGTTACATTCTTCATAAAAACGATATAGTAAAATGTTACATTCATTATGTAAAACGATATAGTTATATGTTGCCTTCATCATGTAAATCGATATAGTTATATGTTACCTTCAACATGTAAATCGATATAGTTATATGTTACCTTCATCATGTAAAACGATATAGTTATATGTTATCTTCAACATGTAAAACGATATAGTTATACGTTACCTTCATCATGTAAAACGATATAATTATATGTTACCTTCAACATGTTAAACGATATAGTTATATGTTACCTTCATCATGTAAAACGATATAGTTGTATGTTACCTTTATCAGGCAAAACAGATAGAAAGATTGACAAAAATGATAATTTAGTATGGCGTTGTTTTTCAGAGAGTGTTTATTTCAAGGTCTGGACAATTCTACTGTGGACAGGGAAACAACTGATGCTGAAATAGAGTCAATAATCACCCCTGAAAGCAAGAGAGATTATACCGAACCTTCTGTAGACTACGGCTATGAAACCGAAACACCCGTATCTGTAAGTGTTTATGGATTAATATTACTGTTACACTTAATATGGTAAAGGCTTATATTCTTACAAATACATGTAAAACACATAATATCTGAAAAATTTATAACGAATTTACACTTTACACGTAGGTATACAAGTTCAACGTATACAAGCCAATAATTTTTATCTTTTTTGAGATGTCAATGATTTGCATCTTTGAAAAATTTAGTGAACTCGATAAATTCCTCACATGGTAATATCTTAAATTCAATTTGATTTATTCGTTTCAGAGTGTCATGAAAGCAGTAGAGCATTTGGAATCGAGTAACCTAATTGCTGACGGATCGCGTAACTATACACTTCCCACAATACCAGGCAAGCACAGCGACCTCGCCTCCATCACCCCAGAAACATTGGCGGACGTCGTGACGGGAAAATACAGTGACAAGTTCGGAAAGGTCACCATCGTAGACTGTCGGTACCCGTATGAGTTCGAGGGCGGTCATATCCATAGTGCCGTCAACTTGTATACAAAAGACGAGGTACACACTCTTCTGAAGACACATGTTACCTCAGAAAACCCTCATATACTCATTTTCCACTGCGAGTTCTCTTCAGAAAGGGGCCCAAAGATGTATCGTTTTCTAAGGAGTCAAGATCGTGCTATGAACAAAGACCATTACCCACAACTCACCTTTCCGGAAGTTTATCTGCTCGACGGGGGTTACAAGGCATTCTTCATGGCGCATAAGGTAGATAGCAAGCAATGAAAGTCAAGCATTCGTTAATTTTGCATGACTAGTTTCTACTTTATGTTAACCTATCCGCTAACGATGCTCTTCAAATATCAAATAAACAGAAATAAAAACATCATTTTTATTACAACTCATTAATACAAATTCTCTCTTTATGCAGGAACTGTGTGATCCAATAAGCTACAAACCTATGCTTCACGAAGACAATGCTGCTGATCTACGTCACTTCCGGGTGAAGTCTAAATCCTGGACAGAAGGCGGTACACACCGTCCTGACAGACAACGAAAGAGCCGATCAAACAGAAATCTCAGTTTCTAGATGAATGCATTTTATCAGGTGTTTGTTATGTATGTGTTATTTATTTCCTTCGTGCTATTAAACTTGTGCTAATTATTGTCATTATACATTGTTATGGATTGTTGATGATAAAATGGCAATAATAAATTGTATAACATTATACCGGGTTCTTTTTAATATGTGCATATTCGAGTGTGAACAGGGACATGAAATAATCTATATTTAGAAACAACGTCACTGACCTACTGACCTAGATACTGGTCACGGATTTGCATGCAATAATTAATAGATAATTGCAAAATCTTTGTTCACGCCCAAATACGGCTGATAATGTTGATTTGAGAATGTCTTCTTTAGAGGTTTTAGCAGTAAACTTCGACATAAGTTCGAAAGTTTAAGCATAAAAATAGTGAAACGTGAAAATCTTGAATAGCCACATTCAGAAAACACAGCTTCCCAACACAGCAACCAAAGCAGGGAGAAAAAGAGAGCAATAGTTTATTAAATGGCCAATATCAAATGAGGCACCACAGAAAATTAACGAAAAGAGAACCCGAGGGGTAGCTGCTTTGAAACAGTTAGAAGCTAAACAATTTGCCAGTAGGGGTTTAAAACAAGTTCTAGGTCGCACCAACCTCACACTTGCCCCAACAGTTTCTCATATGAACGAACAAGTACAAGTTATCTTAATCTATTAGCTTAATCTATTAGCTAGCTCCAATCCACTTACATGTATCAATCCGACAATGCTGCATGAAAAAGCACACAATATAATGAATATTAACCGCATCATTTGAGACAATGGTGTATTCCATCCTGAACTGTGAATATGCAGTACCCAGTCACGTGTGTAACCATAGGATCTGTGTTTAATCATCGTACCCGACAAGCGTACACAATGGCATATTTACAATCACACTGCATCTGGCTGCGATAAATATGAGATTGTTTTTTGTTTGCGAAGGAACGGGACGTCGCTCACAATTTCTTGGACAGTGTTCAATATTTTGACACACATTCCCCCCCCCCCCCCACCCCACCCCAAATTTCAAAATTGTGTTTTAAAACTGAAATTACCAGAATTTTAAGAACCGTATGTGCTCTCCACAAACATGGTTTGTTGTATTGCGAGAATAAATGTTGTCGATATAGCTTCGAGTGCTGATGATCAACCGTTTTGTAGAATTGTTATAAATTTAAAAAATGACATTGATTTTTTTACAATTTATTCCCTCGTATTTACAAACAATAGCATCGATCCATCAATAAAAATAAATATCGATAACAATTAACAATCAATAACAATAAGCACAAGTTCAGTAGCACAAAAACACAAAACAATACAAGCATTTACAATAAAATTATCTCTAGAAACTAAGATGCCTGTTTAATCGGCCCCGTTGTCGTCGGTCGGACCGGTTTGCACCACCTGCTGTCCAGGATTTAGACTTGACCCGGAAGTGACGTAGATCAGCAGCATGGTCTTCGTGAAGCATGGGTTAATAGTTGATTGGATCACATAATTCCTGAAAAAGAACAATAATTTATGACTTAACTAATTATAAAATGTTACCGTATAATAATTTTTTGCTTTTTTTCTTGCATTCATTTAATAGCATCATTTAATTTCTCAATCATCTGTTACATAGAAATATACGACTGGCTCAATATGTGATTCTGTATGTGTTTGAAATAAACATAATGTATATACCTTATGCGCAATGAAGAACGCCTTGTAACCCCCGTCGAGCAGGTACACTTCCGGAAATTTGAGTTGAGGGTAGCTGTCTTTGTTCATTTCACGGTCTTGGCTTCTGAGGAAACGATACATTTTAGGGCCTCTGTCTGAAGAGAACTCACAGTGGAAGATGAGTATGTCCGTTTTTTTTGACGTCACAGTTGTCTTCAGAAGACTATGTACCTCGTCTTTTGTATACATGTTGATGGCACCACGGATGTGACCACCCTCGAACTCATACGGATACCGACAGTCTACAATTGTGATCTTTCCAAACTTGTCGCTGTATTTTCCCGCCACGATGTCCGCCATTGTCCCTGGAGTGATGGAGGCGAGGTCGCTATGCTTGCCTGGTATTCTCGGAAGTGTATAGTCACGTGATCCGTCAGCAATCGGGTCACGTGTTTCCAACTGTTCCACTGCATTCATAACATTCTGAAAAGAAGAATTGAAAATGAGAAGAATTCAAACATTTTTCATTGATTACAGGATAGGAGTTATAAGAGAATTTTAAATTATTTTGAAGGACGAAAAAAAAGAACATAGTTTCCTGAATATTAATCGAATCGTATGCTTTTAAAATCATTTGCTTGTAAATTTCAACCTTTTTGGGAAAAAAACCAAATAAACTTTAATATTTTAATATATATACCTGTGTGTACACCGTAGGCTCGTCTTGTTCTAGTTCTCTAAGCTTTTTAGTACACGGCGAATCTTCCGCAAGATCATCATCAGCTGGACGCTTTCCGGAGAACAAGCTTCTCCTGACATCAATGGTTCTGGGTTTGAGATCTCGATGACTGACAGCATCACACTGAAACGAAAAAGTCATGATGACATAATCATGTTGTTTACAAATAAATAACACGTTTTGAGACTCATTGAAATTCATGTTAACTTAAAGAAAGAAACAGGATTTACATTTTTACTATTCGAAAAATCTAATAACAAAGACAGACAGTACTTTATAACGACGTGTTAATATTAATTGCTTTACGCAATTATATGTTTGGATGTTCAAACCTTGTCTCATCTTTACATTTGATGTGATTTTGTTCAATAGTAATATCTTTAAAATACTTACAGAAAGCGGTGTGCCGGTTCCAAAGCCGGAGTCTGCAGAATTATCTCCCTTGCTTTCAGGGGTGATAATGGATTCTATTTCAGCATCAGTTGTCTCCCTGTACACCGGAGAATCTGCCAGACCATCGAATAATCGCTGTCTGAAAAAGAAAACAACATAAAATTAATTCAAATATTTTTTGTCAATCCCATTTAGAATCGAGAAGGCTGTTTCATCGACAAATTACATATAATAATCAAACGAAATTTTAAAAAAATGCATTGTTTTTGTTGTTGTTTTTGTATGAATCATGTTTCAACAAGGTTAAATATATATTCAATTTATTTTTACCTGATAGAATTTTATGGAAGTAAACAACACCACACACGGAATTATTTTTACATGTTTACTATATGTTTATTATACAACGTTTCGGCATGAACGCCTTCATCAGGTAAAATGTATAAACGGAAGTAACGTCAGACGTTGACGTCAGCGCGCCAAATACAATGACGTTAACTGGCGCTAGAATCAACGTAAACGTCAACGTCTAACGTAAAATGGCGGAAAATAATTTTAAAACAGTGAAAGGGAAATGAAGAAATAAAACGAAAATGTATAGTGTAACCATATGATGCTGGATTAGAAAATACAAAAGAATCCTATAGAATTATTATTAAAAAACTATAAATAGGATACAACAGCAACATGCTTACACTGTATAATGCTACTTAACTTTAAACATTACTAAATTATTTCACTGTTTTAAAGTTCAAATATCGAAGAGCACTTTTGAGTTCAGTCCATCCGGATGCAACGTTTTTAGCCTGTGAATCCAGAATGTTTCTTTACAAAGACGGTTTACAGTATTTTTCACAATGTCGATTGGCATAAATGAAAAATTTGACAAACTGTGTTTGTTAGAATTAAAGTGTGAAGCGACCAGTGAAGAGAACGCCGGATCAGTAAAATTGTTCACATCAAATCTATGGCTGTTCATACGTTTTGAGACTTGCTGAGAGGTTTGACCAACATATTGCAAGTTGCACGTTGTACACGTAATAAGATAAATAACGTTATCTGATTTACATGTAGTGTTATAACGTAGATTAAATGTTTCCCCTGTATTGTGACTTGTAAACTGAGTACCTTTGTTGATATTTTTACAATGTGAACATCGAGGTCTATTGCAACTATTAGCTCCTTGAATATTATCTTGCACGTTCAAGTCAGATTTTATTAGGTAGTCGCTTAAGTTTTTAGGACGTTTAAACGCAACTATGGGTGTATAATTTTCGTTAACATCCCGCACACTTTTTTCTTTAGATAATTTGAGAAGATCCCAATATCTATTAATAGTTCTACCGATATTAGGTAACGAAGGATTGTAGAATACTGTGAAAGGAATAACAGACTTTTCATCTTTTTCAACAGATTTTAACGCTTGATCTTGTGACAATGCATTGACTTTATCAAATACACTTTTTTTTTTTTACCTGATAGACATTTTAATGTCAGATATTCACAAATCTTTGAGTTTGATTTAATTTTAGTATCACGAAGCCGGAAGACAGAATGTTACTATTAAATAACACAGCATGAAATCAGTATATATACTCAAATCCAAAGCTAGTGCGCTTGGAATAGTACTTATTTAGCTTGTAATTATGTTCATTTGCGGTGAGACAAGACTGTCAGTCAAGCAAAGTGAGGATATTACTTAATTAGCAATTACCATCCAATGACAATGAAGAGCAAATTTTAATTGTCCAATCAGGTTGCTGGGTGTGAATTTTCCAATGTGTTACGGAAGTTTCACCGTAACAAATGTTTGTCACGGATATTGATGTTTTCAATGTTTATAATGTCACTTTAAGCAATTATCCTTGTTTTATTATTTTACCAGAAACATTTAATATTTAAGATTGCTAGTGATATTTTTGACACGCCAAGAAAACCTTGTAAAACAAACTTAATGCATGCCTGATCGAGAGATTAACTGTTTGGAAAATAAGATCTTTATTCTACAGTTTGACAAAATCTTTCAAAGTCATATTTTATCATGAAGAATATGCATATTTTTAATTATAATGTAAATGTCAAACGATCATTTTAGTTTCTTACTTTGTTTACTTTTATTTATTTTATTTTGTTATTACCTTGACCAAAAAGGTTAAACAATTTTGATTTGTATTAAGGAATGTATAATTCACGGCTTAACTTCGGTTTAGGCCCTTGAAAACCTCTTATTCTGCTCTGAACATTTTAGGCAATTATTATGGCCCGTTTTCCTTCTTTAACAGTCGTCAATATGAAACTATTAGATATCTAAGGGGTTCGAATGCATCGAAATTTTATATAAATAACAATACTTATTTTTAAAAATATTTTGGGTCAATATGCGTCGTCATATGCGACCCCGAAAATTTACTAGTACGGATTTCAGCCGTAGTTTAGAAGCGAAGTGCGGCTGAAAACAATGTGTGCCTCGTATGATTTGATTCCTTTTTACAGTGCGCATTTGATGTGAGTATAGAAATAGTGTAAGTCATTTTAAGGTTATCTACAAATCGTCAGAGTCATAATAGAACCAATCTTGCACAACACAAAACACGCACATACATAAATAAATACATATACGCACATCAACAACTGTATTATAGAGGAAGGGAAACGGCATCAATATTGAATATTTTATCTTATGATATACATCATCTCCATTAATGCCCGAAATACTAATCGGACACATTTTATATCTAAACCAACAAAATCCAAACAAAAAGTTAAACCACGTGCCGCTGATCGGATCAGAAGATTCCCGAAACTATTAAGAAACAAAAAAGATCTTGAAGACCAGATTAGATTGTTGTTAGAATCATGCAGATTGTTCATCACGAATATGACTATGACAGATTTTATCGCAGATAGAATAAAACTAAACAGTTTATCGCTAAATCAGACATCTATATAAGTTTGTACTACAAAGTTTTCTTTACGTTTCAAACATATATATCACTTGCAATCTTAAATAAAATACGTTGCTGATTAAAAAATATCAAACACGAACTATTTCATTATCGGACATCATCTCAAAACATTGAAAACAATAATTCTTTAACTGTGTAATCTTAGTAACGCTTGTGAAAATTTAGATCGAACGGTCTGATTTGACAATTAAAGTTTCGTCTTCATTAGCATGATAGACATAGCCATATTTAAAGAGATTTTCTTCCTATCTTCTTCACTTCCTTTCTTTCATAGACTTGAACTTTGAGCATTAACCGATAACAAAGAAGAATGACTGTCGGGTAATACGATATACATGTAGTTGTTGATACCTTTATAATGTAAAACGATATAGTTATATGTTACCTTTATCATGTAAAACTTTATTATTATATGTTACCTTTATCATGTAAAACGATATAGCTATATGTTACATTTATCATTTAAACCGATAAACATGTAGCTATATGTTACCTTTATCATGTAAAACGACATAGTTATATGTTACCTTCACCATGTAAAATGATATAGTTATATGCTACCTTTATCTGGTAAAGCGATATCGTTATATGCTAACTTTACACCTGTTAATACATTGCGTCATAGACATTGGGATTCGTGTTAATGATATTTTTATATGTATTAAAAATAATATTTTAATAACTGTACTATTCCAGAGAAACAAACGTATTGAGTTTATGAAATTAGCTTCTCTATATGTAAGATTGTAAAAAAATGATAATTTAGTATGACGATTGTTTCAGAGAGCGTTTATTTGAAGGTCTGGAAGATTTCAAGGAGACAACTGATGCTGAAATAGTGTCCATTAAAACCCCTGAAAGCAATGGTGATCATTCGACAGTCTACGGCTATGAAACCGAAACACCGATATCGGTAAGTGTTTATGAACTAAATAGTCTGTATTCCTGTCATGAATAAACATGTAAAACACCATCATTACACAAAATGTAATAAATATAACATTCTTACAAATAAAATACTTTTGCTGGAAAATCTATTTAAATAAATTTACCCACACCGGTATACTAGTTTATCATATAAAAGCTTATTTTTTTATTTTCCAAAAAGTGACAAGGTTTACATAATAAAATAAATAAGCATGTGCAAGAAGTTGATGGTTTCCTGCCTGCAATATTTTCATATTATATTTGAATTATAACTTTTGAGATGTTAATTAAAATTCTTTGATATATTTAGTGAGCTTTAAATTTTTTTCACATTGTAATATCATGTACAGTGAAACCCCTCTATAACGGACACCTAAGGGACTGAGGGAAAGTGTCCTTAGTAGTGGGTTGTCCTTAAGTTTGGGTTTATATCAAGAAGAAGAGAACATTTCTGTTCTTTAAAAAATGCACATAATACCGTGGTGCCCGTAATATCGAGTGTCCGTAAGGAGGGGTTTTACTGTATTCAGTTTGATTTCTTCGTTTCAGAATGTAACAAAAGCAGTGGAGCATTTGGAATCAAGTGACCTAATTGCTGACGGATCACGTGACTACACACTTCCCACAATACCTGGCAAGCACAGCGACCTCGCCTCAATAACTTCAGAAACAATGGCGGAAGTCGTGACGGGAAAATACAGTGACAAGTTTGGAAAGATCATTATCGTAGACTGTCGGTACCCGTATGAGTTCGAGGGAGGTCACATCCGAGGTGCCGTCAACATGCTTACAAAAGACGAGGTGCACAGTCTTCTGAAGACACATACAACCTCGGAAATCCCTCATATACTCATTTTTCACTGCGAGTTTTCTTCAGAAAGAGGCCCGAAGATGTATCGTTTTCTAAGGAGTCAAGATCGTGCTATGAATAAAGACAATTACCCTCACTTTCCGGAAGTTTACCTGCTCGACGGGGGTTGCAAGGCATTCTTCAAGGCGCATAAGGTAGATCGCAAAATAAAAGTCAATCAGTCGTTAATTTTGCATGACTAGTTTCTACTTTATGTTAAAACATCCGCTAAAGATGCTCTTCAAATATCAAATAAAAAGAAATAAAAACAACCCTTTTATTACAACTCATTAATACAAATTCTCTATTTATGCAGGAACTGTGTGATCCAATAAGCTTCAAACCTATGCTTCACGTAGACAATGCTGCTGATCTACGTCACTTCCGGGTGAAGTCTAAATCATGGACAGTAGGCGGTACACACCGTCCTTACAGACAACAAAAGAGTCGATCAAACAGAAATCTCAGTTTTTAGATGAATGCATTTTATGTGTAATGTTTGTGTTATTTATTTCATTCGTGCTATTAAACTTGTGCTTATTATTGTCAATACATTGTTATGGATTGTTAATGATTAAATGACAATAATAAATTGCATAACATTATACCGGGTTCTTTTTAATATGTGCATATTCGAGTGTGAACATGGGCATGAACTAATCTATATTCAGAAACAATATCACTGACCCACTGACATAGATAGTGGTCACGGATTTGCAAGCAATAAGCCAACTTTTTGCAATCTCTGTTCTTGCCAAGTTACGGCTGACAATGTTGATTTTCGAATGTTTTTCCTCTGGTGTTTTAGCGGTACAATTCGTCAGCAAGATTGAAATTTTAATCACTAAAATAGTGAAACATGGATATCAGGAATAGCCACACTCAGAAAACACAGCCTCTCCACACGGTCAACAAAGCGATGGTTTGGAGAGCATGGGTTTTGCCACTGACCGTTTCAAGTCGGTAACACCAAGGGTTCTTTTTTCGGTAAGTGCTAGTGGTGTCTTATTTGTAATTGGCTTACTTTAAATCATATCCTCGCTCTTACTCTTACTCTTTTTCGCTACCCGAGGGGTAGCTGCTTTGAAACAGTTAGAAGCTAAACAATTTGCCAGTAGGGGTTTAAAACAAGTTCTAGGTCGCACCAACCTCACACTTGCCCCAACAATTTCTCATATGAACAAACAAGTACAAGTTATTTTAATCTATTAGCTTGCTCCAATCCACTTACATGTATCAACTCGACAATCCTGCATGAAAAAGCACACAATACATAAAACATACAATATTAAAAAACTATAATATATACAATGTAATGAATATTAACCGCATCATTTGAGAAAATGGTGTATTCCATCCTGAACTGTGAATATGCAGTACCCAGTCACGTGTATAACCATATGATCTGTGTTTAATCAACGTACCCGACAAGCGTACACAATGGCATATTTACAATCACACTGCATCTGGCTGCGATAAATATGAGAGTGTTTCTTGTTTGTGAAGGAACGGGACGTTGCTCACAATTTCTTGGACAGTGCTCAATATTTTGACACACATTTCCCCCCCCCCCCCCCACCACCCCAAATTTCAAAATTGTGTGTTAAAACTGAGATGACCAGAATTTTAAGAACCGTATATGCTCTCCACAAACATGGTTTGTTGTATTGCGAGAATAAATGTTGTCGATATAGCTTCGAGTGCTGATGATCAACCGTTTTGTAGAATTGTTATAAATTTAAAAAATGACATTGATTTTTTTACAATTTATTCCCTCGTATGTACAACCAATAGCATCGATCCATCAATAAAAATAAATATCGATAACAATTAACAATCAATAACAATAAGCACAAGTTCAGTAGCACAAAAACACAAAACAATACAAGCATTTACAATAAAAATATCTCTAGAAACTAAGATGTCTGTTTAATCGACCCCGTTGTCGTCGGTCGGACCGGTTTGCACCACCTGCTGTCCAGGATTTAGACTTGACCCGGAAGTGACGTAGATCAGCAGCATGGTCTTCGTGAAGCATGGGTTTATAGTTGATTGGATCACATAATTCCTGAAAAAGAACAATAATTTATGATAAGCTAATTATAAAATGTTACCGTATAATAATTTTTTGCCTTTTTCTTGTATTCATTTAATAGCATCATTTAATTTCTCAGTCATCTGTTACATAGAAATATACGACTGGCTCAATATGTGATTCTGTATATGTTTGAAATAAACATGATTGTATATACCTTATGCGCAATGAAGAACGCCTTGTAACCCCCGTCGAGCAGGTACTCTTCTGGAAATTTGAGTTGAGGGTAGCTGTCTATGTTAATTTCACGGTCTAGGCTTCTGAGAAAACGATACATTTCAGGGCCTCTTTCTGAAGAGAACTCACAGTGGAAGATGAGTATATCCGTTTTTTTTGACGTCACAGTTGTCTTCAGAAGACTGTGTACCTCGTCTTTTGTATACATGTTGATGGCACCACGGATGTGACCACCCTCGAACTCATACGGATACCGACAGTCTACAATTGTGATCTTTCCAAACTTGTCGCTGTATTTTCCCGCCACGATGTCCGCCATTGTCCCTGGAGTGATGGAGGCGAGGTCGCTATGCTTGCCTGGTATTCTCGGAAGTGTATAGTCACGTGATCCGTCAGCAATCAGGTCACGTGTTTCCAACTGATCCACTGCATTCATAACATTCTGAAAAGAAGAAATGAAAATGAGAAGAATTCAAACATTTTTCATTGATTACAGGATACGAGTAATAAGAGAATTTTAAATTATTTTGAAGGACGAAAAAAAAGAACATAGTTTCCTGAATATTAATCGAATCCAATGCTTTTAAAATGATTCTTTGTAAATTTCAACCTTTTTGGGAAAAAAAAAACAAATAAACTTTAATATTTTAGTATATATACCTGTGTGGACACCGTAGGCTCGTCTTGTTCTAGTTCTCTAAGCTTTTTAGTACACGGCGAATCTTCGACAAGATCATCATCAGCTGGACGCTTTCCGGAGAACAAGCTTCTCCTGACATCAATGGTTCTGGGTTTGAGATCTCGACGACTGATAGCAACACACTGAAACGAAAAAGTCATGATGACATAATCATGTTGTTTACAAATAAATAACACGTTTTGAGACTCATTGAAATTCATGTTAACTTAAAGAAAGAAACAGGATTTATATTTTTACTATTCGAAAAATCTAATAACAAAGACAGACAGTACTTTATAACGACGTGTTAATATTAATTGCTTTACGCAATTACATGTTTGGATGTTCAAACCTAGTCTCATCTTTACATTATATGTGATTTTGTTCAATAGTAATATCTTTAAAATATTTACAGAAAGCGGTGTGCCGGTTCCAAAGCCGGAGTCTGCAGAATTATCTCCCTTGCATTCAGGGGTGATAATGGATTCTATTTCAGCATCAGTTGTCTCCCTGTACACCGGAGAATCTGCCAGACCATCGAATAATCGCTGTCTGAAAAAGAAAACAACATAAAATTAATTCAAATATTTTTTGTCAATCCCATTTAGAATCGAGAAGGCTGTTGCATCGACAAATTACATATAATAATCAAACGAAATTTTTTAAAAAATGCATTGTTTTTGTTGTTGTTTTTGCATGAATCATGTTTCAACAAGGTTAAATATATATTTAATTTATTTTTACCTGATAGACATTTTAATGTCAGATATTCACAAATCTTTGAGTTTGATTCAATTTTAGTATCACGAAGTCGGAAGACAGAATGTTACTAAATAACACAGCATGAAATCAGTATATATACTCAAATCCAAAGCTAGTGCGCTTGGAATAGTACTTATTTAGCTTGTAATTATGTTCATTTGCGGTGAGACAAGACTGTCAGTCAAGCAAAGTGAGGATATCACTTAATTAGCAATTACCATCCAATGACAATGAAGAGCAAATTTTAATTGTCCAATCAGGTTGCTGGGTGTGAATTTTCCGAAGTGTTACGGAAGTTTCACCGTAACAAATGTTTGTCACGGATATTGATGTTTTCAATGTTTATAATGTCACTTAAAGCAATTATCCGTGTTTTATTATTTTATCAGAAACATTTAATATTTAAGATTGCTAGTGATATTTTTGACACGCCAAGAAAACCTTGTAAAACAAACTTAATGCATGCCTGATCGAGAGATTAACTGTTTGGAAAATAAGATCTTTATTCTATAGTTTGATAAAATCTTTCAAAGTCATATTTTATCATGAAGAATATTTATATTTTTAATTATAATGTAAATGTCAAACGATCATTTTAGTTTCTTACTTTGTTTACTTTTATTTATTTTATTTTGTTATTACCTTGACCAAAAAGGTTAAACAATTTTGATTTGTATTAAGGAATGTATAATTCACGGCTTAACTTCGGTTTAGGCCCTTGAAAACCTCTTATTCTGCTCTGAACATTTGAGGCAATTATTATGGCCCGTTTTCCTTCTTTAACAGTCGTCAATATGAAACTATTAGATATCTAAGGGGTTCGAATGCATCGAAATTTTATATAAATAACAATACTTATTTTTAAAAATATTTTGGGTCAATATTAAGCTCCTTTTGTTTGTCGTCATATGCGACCCCGAAAATTTACTAGTACGGATTTCAGCCGTAGTTTAGAAGCGAAGTGCGGCTGAAAACAATGTGTGCCTCGTATGATTTGATTCCTTTTTACAGTGCGCATTTGATGTGAGTATAGAAATAGTGTAAGTCATTTTAAGGTTATCTACAAATCGTCAGAGTCATAATAGAACCAATCTTGCACAACACAAAACACGCACATACATAAATAAATACATACACGCACATCAACAACTGTATTATAGAGGAAGGGAAACGGCATCAATATTGAATATTTTATCTTATGATATACATCATCTCCATTAATGCCCGAAATACTAATCGGACACATTTTATATCTAAACCAACAAAATCCAAACAAAAAGTTAAACCAAGTGCCGCTGATCGGATCAGAAGATTCCCGAAACTATTAAGAAACAAAAAAGATCTTGAAGACCAGATTAGATTGTTGTTAGAACCATGCAGATTGTTCATCACGAATATGACTATGACAGATTTTATCGCAGATAGAATAAAACTAAACAGTTTATCGCTAAATCAGACATCTATATAAGTTTGTACTACAAAGTTTTCTTTACGTTTCAAACATATATCACTTGCAATCTTAAATAAAATACTTTGCTGATTAAAAAATATCAAACACGAACTATTTCATTATCGGACATCATCTCAAAACATTGAAAACAATAATTCTTTAACTGTGTAATCTTAGTAACGCTTGTGAAAATTTAGATCGAACGGTCTGATTTGACAATTAAAGTTTCGTCTTCATTAGCATGATAGACATAGCCATATTTAAAGAGATTTTCTTCCTATCTTCTTCACTTCCTTTCTTTCATAGACTTGAACTTTGAGCATTAACCGATATCAAAGAAGAATGACTGTCAGGTAATACGATATACATGTAGTTGTTTATACCTTTATAATGTAAAACGACATAGTTATATGTTACCTTTATCATGTAAAACTTTATTATTATATGTTACCTTTATCATGTAAAACGATATAGCTATATGTTACATTTATCATTTAAACCGATAAACATGTAGTTATATGTTACCTTTATCATGTAAAACGATATAGTTATATGTTACCTTCACCATGTAAAATGATATAGTTATATGCTACCTTTATCTGGTTAAGCGATATCGTTATATGCTAACTTTACACCTGTTAATACATTGCGTCATAGACAACGGGATTCGTGTTAATGATATTTTTATATGTATTAAAAAGAATATTTTAATAACTGTACTATTTCAGAGAAACAAACGCATTGAATTTATGAAATTAGCTTCTCTATATGTAAGATTGTAAAAAAATGATAATTTAGTATGACGATTGTTTCAGAGAGCGTTTATTTGAAGGTCTGGAAGATTTCAAGGAGACAACTGATGCTGAAATAGTGTCCATTAAAACCCCTGAAAGCAATGGTGATCATTCGACAGACTACGGCTATGAAACCGAAACACCGATATCGGTAAGTGTTTATGAACTAAATAGTCAATATTCCTGTCATGAATAAACATGTAAAACACCATCATTACACAAAATGTAATAAAGATAACATTCTTACAAATAAAACACTTTTTGCTGGAAAATCTATTTAAATAAATTTACCCACACGGGTATACTAGTTTATCATATAAAAGCTTATTTTTTTATTTTCCAAAAAGTGACAAGGTTTACATAATAAAATAAATAAGCATGTGCAAGAAGTTGATCGTTTCCTGCCTGCAATATTTTCATATTATATTTGAATTATAACTTTTGAGATGTTAATTAAAATTCTTTGATATATTTAGTGAGCTTTAAATTTTTTTCACATTGTAATATCATGTACAGTGAAACCCCTCTATAACGGACACCTAAGGGACTGAGGGAAAGTGTCCTTAGTAGTGGGTTGTCCTTAAGTTTGGGTTTATATCAAGAAGAAGAGAACATTTCTGTTCTTTAAAAAATGCACATAATACCGTGGTGCCCGTAATATCGAGTGTCCGTAAGGAGGGGTTTTACTGTATTCAGTTTGATTTCTTCGTTTCAGAATGTAACAAAAGCAGTGGAGCATTTGGAATCAAGTGACCTAATTGCTGACGGATCACGTGACTATACACTTCCCACAATACCTGGCAAGCACAGCGACCTCGCCTCAATAACTTCAGAAACAATGGCGGAAGTCGTGACGGGAAAATACAGTGACAAGTTTGGAAAGATCATTATCGTAGACTGTCGGTACCCGTATGAGTTCGAGGGAGGTCACATCCGAGGTGCCGTCAGCATATTTACAAAAGACGAGGTGCACAGTCTTCTGAAGACACATATAACCTCGGAAATCCCTCATATACTCATTTTTCACTGCGAGTTCTCTTCAGAAAGAGGCCCGAAGATGTATCGTTTTCTAAGGAGTCAAGATCGTGCTATGAATAAAGACAATTACCCTCACTTTCCGGAAGTTTACCTGCTCGACGGGGGTTACAAGGCATTCTTCAAGGCGCATAAGGTAGATCGCAAGCAAATAAAAGTCAATCAGTCGTTAATTTTGCATGACTAGTTTCTACTTTATGTTAAAATATCCGCTAAAGATGCTCTTCAAATATCAAATAAAAAGAAATAAAAACACCCCTTTTATTACAACTCATTAATACAAATTCTCTATTTATGCAGGAACTGTGTGATCCAATAAGCTACAAACCTATGCTTCACGTAGACAATGCTGCTGATCTACGTCACTTCCGGGTGAAGTCTAAATCATGGACAGTAGGCGGTACACACCGTCCTTACAGACAACAACAGAGTCGATCAAACAGAAATCTCAGTTTTTAGATGAATGCATTTTATGGGTAATGTTTGTGTTATTTATTTCCTTCGTGCTATTAAACTTGTGCTAATTATTGTCAATACATTGTTATGGATTGTTAATGATTAAATGACAATAATAAATTGCATAACATTATACCGGGTTCTTTTTAATATGTGCATATTCGAGTGTGAACATGGGCATGAACTAATCTATATTCAGAAACAATATCACTGACCCACTGACATAGATAGTGGTCACGGATTTGCAAGCAATAAGCCAACTTTTTGCAATCTCTGTTCTTGCCAAGTTACGGCTGACAATGTTGATTTTCAAATGTTTTTCCTCTGGGGTTTTACCGGTACAATTCGTCAGCAAGATTGACATTTTAATCACTAAAATAGTGAAACATGGATATCAGGAATAGCCACACTCAGAAAACACAGCCTCTCCACACGGTTAACAAAGCGAAGGTTTGGAGAGTATGGGTTTTGCCACTGACCGTTTCAAGTCGGTAACACCAAGGGTTCTTTTTTCGGTAAGTGCTTGTGGTGTCTTATTTGTAATTGGCTTACTTAAAATCATATGCTCGCTCTTACTCTCTTCTTTTTTACGCTCTTGGGGAGGCTGTGTTTTGTCAGTGTGGCGAATTCTGATATGCATATTGCGCTCTTTTACCTATAATTCACATATACAGATGTGAATGCAGGTCGGAGTTATAAGCATTGCTCAATCTGTATGGCCTTACATTTAATTCAAAGATACACCATGGCTTTACATTTAATTCACATAATTTATGCAAAGTTTTCTATAATGGTTCCCTTTTCATCTTTTTAAATTCAGTTATATACACCATGGCGTTTTTTATTTTACACATACACATATTGTTTTACATTTACACATACACATATTGCTTTACATTTAATTCACGTATACACACATTGTTTTACATTTCATTCACATATACATTCATTGTCTTACATTTAATTTACATATAAATACATTACTTTAAGATTAATTGTTATATGCACATATTGCTTTTCAATTAATCCTTATATGCACATGGCTTTTAATGTATTTACATAATTACACACTGTTTTACTATAAATTTACACACATTGCTTTAGATTTAATTAACACACACGCCTATACACTTAATTGTTCAATACGATTGCTTTTAATTTACCCCGACAACACACTCTCTCACTGTTTAAATCAATGTTTAATACTGACTATTTACCAAATCTGCAGTCTATCCATCTAATACTTCGTTACCGTAACCGCTTTCTCTGGTTCTAAAGTGGTCTTTTCACTCGACCACTGTCCTTTGCAAAGTTCGAGTTTGCTTATCAAAATTTACATTGCTGCCACCTTATTCCGAAAACCATTTAATGAGTGCTTTGAGATCCCGTTTGTATAGGATTTACGATCAACTGACTGTTTATTTGCCGGTTCTTCTTGATTCTGGCTTTTCAATGGTGGACCGTGTTTTACAACATAGTAACGCAGGAAAGCTGCTGTTGATCTTCTACCTTGCTGAAATAATAAAACAACACAAGGTATAATCAAAATAAAAAAAAATTATAAATAAATAAATTATTTGTTTAAATATTAAGACCAATTTCAAAAAACTGTACATCACTCGGAAACAAGGAACAGAAAGATTTTGGAACTTCTTTTGTGAAAAATTCTTTGGAAAAAATTTATTTAGCTTTCCATTATTGTTGTAACAGTTTTAACTATAAATAAAACACATTGTGATTTATAAGAACTATACTGCGGATAACAGCCATATCCCATGGAGTAAAATATTAAGCGAACATAAACTCCGCAGATTGATATATGTTACATGTATTTAAGTAATGTACATGCAATCATTTTGCAATTGTTTTTGCTTTATGTTTTCGTTGCTTCTGTGTTGGCTGTGTGCAGTGTCTGATACTTTAGTAAGTGTTTGAGTAGTGGAAAAGTTTATACCTGAATGACAAAATCTCTGTCGGCTTGTTCTAGCTTCATGTCGGTGGTATCGACATGTCCAGTATTTATCCCGACTGTCCGCTCAACGTCACGTTCCTGACATGAAACAAAGAAGAGTGTGAAATGTAGTAACAGGCCCTGTAATTATGACAACCTCGACAAAACGACCACGTTTCAATGTCCCTTTAAACAGTATTGCACTATTTTCTACCCCAGATTTACGACCACCCACTATAAAAACCACTTTGTCCAGTCCTAGAGGTCGTCTTTATAGAGCGGTTTCATTGTACATGTATATATAACGCCGGTGTAACGTTGTAAACTGATCTCCAAAGCATGATGATCCCCGTTCTTTATTTATTTAGAACAGTGATTCCCAGGTGATAATATCATGACTTTCCCACAGTAGAAAAATTACCCTCAAATAGATTTGTGACCCCTATAGAATAAGGACACCCTAAGCCAAACTCTAACCCTAAATAATCAAAGGTTCGTTTAAACTTACAACAAATTATTCCAGCCGATAGGTATCAGAGGAGAATATAATAATGGCACCTGTCCGTGCGTCAGTCCGTGTGCGCATTTGCGCGACTCTTCATTTATTATTGAACGGAGTTAAATTAATCTTTTTAGGGATTACTTCTACCAATGCACTGAAACAAGTGCGGAAAGAAAACATGTATTTGCTCTCCTGTCATTATGGCCTTTTGTTACTTTCGTTTTATTTTATATAATTTAGTTATATCTATACTCAAAGAATTTAGAAACCCAGTCCTTCGTGCTTCACACAGTTTTAACAACCCAAATGTATTCCATATCAATATGAAATCCATCAAATATCGATTCTATCCTTAATTGAATTTCCTTTTCATCACTTAATAAAAATTCGAAATAATAAAAAAGAATTGTCAAAGTTAGAGAATCTTACCTACCTCAAAATGAACCCGCATGACATTTGTAAGCAACGAATTTAGGAATGTTTCGAAAAAAGATATAAATCCGTTGATTTCTTTTCTCTGGTAACCAAGGAAACGTGCTTGTAATGAAATGCCTGTCCTCTCTATCAGGTGAACCAGTTGGTGAAAGTATGCCTACATGAAAACAAAAAAGAGTGTTATAAGGGTATTGTCACTATTCAAAATAACTGCCACCAAAAACATTAAATTTACAACTTCAGAAAGCCTTAGTTTAGTAATTCATGGTCGTATTTTCAAAATTCTTTCATTCATTTGTAGAAAATTTTCAGATCTTTGCTAATATATATGTTTCATATTACCCATTAAATTGAGGGAAATATGCACAAACACGAATTATAAATTGATTTATTCCAACGTTTCGATTCAGTAGAATCTTCTTCAGGGAACAATAACAACGGCAATGACGTGACGTCGTCAAAACGGCAATTTTTGTTTTTCATATTACCCGGAATTCCCCTTTATTATGAGTCTTTTACACTAATGATAATTTAAACGAGATTATCGAGATATACTTAGAAATCGCTAGTTTTTTTAATAAAACTCCACGCATCCAAAAATAAGGGAGAAACAGAGAGCATGTTTTAATAAGATCGGTGTCGCATAAGTCACCAAAGGCAATTAACGAAAAAGAGAACCTTTGGGTTTACCGCCTTGGAACGGTCAGTGGCAAAGCAATTTGCCACTGGGAGGTTTGCACCACGGTTCTAGGATGAAATGACCTCACTCTTGCCCCCAAACTGGTTCTCACATGAACAAACAAGTTCAAGTTGTCTTGGGGAAACTCCAACCCACCCGTCAATGCGCCTATGCTGTATGCAAAAGCACACAAGCATATAAAACATTAACAGCTAATAGCATTGTAAAATAAAATAGGATGTTTCTTTGTAATCTTTTAGTCTGCATAAACTTTTTAACTTTTACCAAGAATTAAGCCTTGTGGCAATGATCTTGAATATATATAAGCCACAATTTATGGGGCATACAAAGGGAAAAGGTACCTTTGGAAATATTTGTGACATTTTATTTGTAACTGTATTTTGAAAGAGCTTTCTATCATTAAAAAAAAACAACAAAAACTTGTTTACACATTTTGACGACATAATTTCATTTTTACCTCAAAATGCATAATTAGTAATGTCGTTTGTTCAACTTTATGACGTCATTTAAAATATTAAAGTCAACTGTCCGAAAGTAATCTTTCCCGTGAATTTTACTTACGTCACTGAAAGCGCTTCTGAGCTCCGACATGCTGATTTTATCGTCTCTGTTCTTATTATGTTTCTTCAATACCTGAAAGAGTTGCTAGATTTGACGAGTGTACAAGCTAAACATCTCTTTAGAGAAATTTTATTGTTAAATTCTTGTTATCATCGAATAAATCATACATTATCTACCATCTTTGTCAGATTCGAGTTCTGTATTTAGGTGATGTGTGTATCGATCTTTTGTCGCGTTTTCCAAAGAAAAATCGATCGAAGAATTGGTTTTAGTAAAACATATTTATTCCTCAGTGATTTGTCGAACGCTATAGATGTTTTTTTTTAAACAATTCATAAGTTTCTATATAGCGATATCTCTTTTCAAGATCATTGGGGGAGTTTTGGATTTCACAGCGTTATGAGATTTACGCGTGAACCGTTTGCAAAGTTTATCGTCTTTTTAAAGCTTGTTTTGTCTAAAAAAAATCAATTGACATTGGTGATTCTGTGTTTGTTAAATAATAATTGTGAATCAGCTTATGTCGGTCTCCAGTCAACGACAGAGTTTGCCAAATGCGACCGTGTTACCGTGTTGTATACAAACGGTGTGCACGTTGAATTCACAACGCTGTGAAAACGGATCTTCTTGAAATTACCTTTAAGAAAGCAGTCACAGCGTGCAAATTGCGCTTGTATTCTCACTCAACTGTTTCTTGAGTCATCTTCTTGTGTAACTTTTCTCTAAATAAAATAAACATAATTTTTTCGTGGTTTCAAAAGTTGTGTTTCATACAACAGTTTAAAATTATTGTCAAAACTAAAATAATATTCTCACTTCTAAAATTATGCGTAGAATGAATAGTAAAATAAAATATGTAATTCATCTCTGATCGCATAGACACTCTAGATAAACAAAGACAAATACTAAATTTCAAAGTTAACGTTAAAGCAAATAAAAATATGACCCACTGAGCGAGTTTCGTTTTAGGGAAGTCTGGCAGCTCCGCCCCAACTCGTTGCTGAAGACTGTCTTTTTAAACGTCCCTTTCATTATCTGCATACTGTAAAAAAGCCCTTGTTTCATTATTTCGAAATACACAGTAAAACCCCATCTTAAGACTATACTGCAATTGAAACCACCTCAATTGTAAGATCACTAATAATGTTCAGTGTATAAGTTTTGCATATTTTACACCCCAAAATAAAGACCACCTTATTATCAAGATCACTTTTGCCCAGTCCCAGAAGTGGTCTAAATAACGGGGTGTTACTGTACTTCTTTGCTATTAATATTGGCAATAACGGACATATATTTAAATACAGTGAAACCTCGCTATTAAGAAAACACTCTGGGGCCTGTTCAAAGCGGTCTTTGTAGCGGGGTGGGGGGCGGTCTTAATTGTTGGTTAGAGAATAGAACAAAACTGTAATAAGGGACATTGAAAAAGTGGTCTTATTGTGTGAAATGTGGGTCTAAATGAGCGGTGTAATGTTACAGCAAAATAAAATAGGTTTAACTGTTGATTATATGACTTCTTATTTATAAACAAATTACATGGATGCTGTTTCATGTAACGGGAAAAACTGAAAAGTTCAAAACTTTTTTCAACTTACATGTACTAACGCTATAACGAATACGCCTAAATTGCATGCAAGCGACGTCATTATTTTACCTGCGTGACGTTATAACGGTAGATCGTGACGTTATAACCGTAGAGCGTCAAAGAACCGTCGATTTTGCATTTCTGATTGTTTCTAGCTTTAATAACTTGGCAGAATTTTTTTTCTGTAACAATTTAAGTAGTACATGTACCGCTCAACACATAAAGAGACCGGACTAACTATATGCATTTTAATGCATTTTTACCATAATTCCATACAAAATGACGGACAACAACCGACGGTGGGAGGCCAGATAGGGACGTAGGCACCTGTATTCATATAAACGACCAATCCGTATATACGAGCATACATCAAAATTTAATGCACATTTTCTTATAAAACTAACGATTTTGAATTAAGAATTAAATGAATATTTGATGGTATTCATTTGGGTATGGGAAACATTTGGGTTGTTAAAATGTGAAGTCCGAAAGGGTTTCAAGCATACGTTAAACAACCTTAATGCTTTTCATACTCAGATGAATACCATCAATATCTATTCAATTCTTATATTTACACAGTCACATAATACTCTCATTTCAACCAAAACTATTACAGAATAATTCGTGATATTATATCTATTTAGAATGACTTTTGGAACTGCCACGTTGACGACAAAGCACGCCTACTCGTTGACGTCATAAGTTAAAACATTTGCACAGTTCAATTAATTGTAAGCGACTTTTACTGTAGCCACGCCTCGTAAAGTAATACGTTACACTCCGTACTATCTGTTCATTAATTATAATTCGTGAGGTGAAGTACAGTAACACTCCATCGTAGAGAATGCAGTTGAAGGGTAAATATTTACTGGTGGTGCGCGCACAAACGTTCACAACTTACTTGACTGTGCAGACGAGAACGTATGTTTATGCCACGAGTTGCTGCAAAAAGGCGTGACATCATTCGCTTTGACGTGAACGTGGCTGTTCCAACAGCAATTAAAACACTACTGGTTTATCGCGAATTCTTCGCTTTACGTGATTATGTTCATCTGGGTATGGATAACATTGGGATTTTTTTTAAAGTATGCTTAAAAAGTTCCATACTAAAATAAACACAATCAAATATGAAAATTATTCCTTAAAAATAATAATATTTATAATATTTCCATACCACCATGAAGCCTAGTGTAGCTGTATTGTAGGTGCGAAAACGTTCTTTTTAATCGAAGAATTTTGGAAAGTCTTTCACGCTATGGAGTTTGTTTAGAAAGCAGTCTTCCATCTTCATTGAGAGCCACCAACCTGCAAATTGAAATAACACAGTAGATACTAAACAAAAATGGTGGTGACCAAAATATTTATTTTTTAAGTAGTTGATTCAGTTTCTATTGTTTTCAAAAACAAAAATTGTCAAAGATTCAAATCGTAAGGCCTGGCTAAAAAAATAAGAAGTTCAACTTAATTTTTGTTCTTCCACGGAAAATCATGTAAATTTTTCATGACAACTGGATCGGGAGCGGAGCCTTAAATAATTAAATAGCATTATTTAAATTGTATGACATGTTTCGAAAGTCCGGACAAAAGATTTATGTAAAATTTATACCCGTAAACATTCACATTTATTTCTTCAAAACACTTCCTCACATTAAAAAAATATTACGTGTACATGTAATATGCAGTTCATTATTGATGTGCTTTTTTTTGGCATGCACTCTTAAATCCCTTTTGATTTGATACATTCACAATATTGTTTAATTCCAACTACATGTATTTTACATCTTTATTAAATCGGTTTCGATGGTTGCTTAATACTTATACCTGCACAAAGAAAAGTATGGAGCAAAAATGGAACAGGAAAAACGGAGCAGATTGAAAAGATCATTTGGGGCGCATCGTATTAAATCAATGCTGTTTCTAGTTTCGCCAACAGAAGGCTGCTGAGCATGATACATTATGCAAATACTGAGTTGCGCTCAGCCTGGGTAGTTATCGGCAATGGATTATAACACCCCTAAGTCTTACCGTCATAACAGTTGACTGGGTTATTACAGAGAACCACGGCTAAGTCCTTCAGTCAAAACAGTTGACTGGGTAGTTAACGGTAATCGATTATAACACGCCTAAGTCTTACCGTTATAACAGTTGACTGGGTAGTTATCGGTAATCGATTATAACACGCCTAAGTCTTGCCGTCATAACAGTTGACTGGGAAGTTATCGGTAATCGATTATAACACGCCTAAGTCTTGCCGTCATAACAGTTGACTGGGTAGTTATCGGTAATCGATTATAACACGCCCAAGTCTTACCGTTATAACAGTTGACTGGGTAGTTATCGGTAATCGATTATAACACGCCTAAGTCTTACCGTTATAACAGTTGACTGGGTAGTAATAGAGAACAACTTCTAAGTCTCAGTAATCGATTATAAAATGCTTAAGTCTTACTGTCATAAATGTTGACTGTGTAGTTATCGGTAATCGATTATAACACGCTTAGTTCTTACTGTCATAAATATTGACTGGGTAGTTATCCGTAATCGATTATAACACGTTTAAGTCTTCTTGTCATAACAAGGGGTTGTAACTAGTTATCAGTAATCGAATATATGATAGGCTAAAGTCTTACCGTCATAACAGTTGACTGGGTAGTTACAGAGAACGCCACCGTCAACGTAAGTATTTTGTTCTCCGTTCATTTCATAACGAGGCGCTTTGTACAATCCTGAAATTTTAATTAATCAGTGCACTGAAGGTATTGAGGATTCAGTATAAACACTTAGTTATCCGGTATGTACCTGGACAGTTTTATTCACTGCACTTACTGTACTACAGTCAATATGTTTTCGTTGTTAAATATTGCCCACAGCTGCCAAATGATTAATTAACTTAATAATAATTATAAGGTTTTGAAAAGATCAGCCAGTACAAAACATGTACCTATCGGGTTTCAAACTATTGGTAATAGATAGGACACCGTACAAGCGAATGTTTAGTTTTTGATTATATTTTTATAAAGAATGAAAACAATAGTACAACTGCGACTGCTGAGAGTGTTGTCAAAGAACCAAAAGCAAGTTTTGTAAAATTGCTTAGATAATGCTGTGCTTTCATTGCAATTTAATTAGAGTTAGGTTTTTGGAGACTACTCTCGTTAACAAATTCATACTCGTCATATGAAAGTGTGTTGTATTCATTAAAAGGACGTCATAAAGCTGACGTCATTGCTTCCTAGAAACTTTTATAACTGAGTGAAGAACTACATCAAAATTATCTGATATATGTTAGAAATTGATAGATAGGCCCTACAGATAGTATGCGTAAGTGTTAACTACTTCCAAAAATAGCAAGAACTATAAATTTCAGAGATTTTACCGAAGAGACCCTTTCCTGTAAGAAATACCGTGAAACCTCTCTAGGACTGTACATACAGAAGTGATCTTTATTGTGGGTTGGTTTAAGTTCGGGGTAGAAAATAATGAAACACTGTTCACAGGGACATTAAAATAGTGGTATTTTTTATGAAAGCGGTCTTAATTTCAGGGTGCTATTTATAAGGGGTTTTACTTATAACGGAAGACAGCGTTTTTCCGTGTCTTAAATATACAACTCAATTTCAATTTCTTAGGCGCGTCACCATGAAATACCGTGTGACGTGGTGCAAAAGGTGGAAAGGCGGGTTTATGCTTAAAATTTAGTGAATAAAACCGCGATCAGAGAATATGATCATAGATATTTATAAAAAAAAACAACAACAAATAAATATAAATAAAAAAAAATTTAAGTCAGCTCTGAGTGTTAATGTGCTCGTTTGTACTGTAAAGGGGAAATAACCTCTGCCTGGAGTTTGAAACACACATACCTGGTAAAGACATTGACATGCGCACTGCAAGTCTAACAGGAACATCCGGCGTTGTCTTTGGGTGAAAGTGCATTCATCATGTTCAGATTTGTGACGATAATGCACAACTCTTTTCCGTACATTTCATAAATCTGTAAAACTTAACTCTGTCGTTACTTAAAACAAGGAAATGTTTTAGTGACCTACCCTGCCAACTTGGCTCATGCCAAAACTACGAGTACATGTACAGTGAAACCCTACTATTAAGAGCACTATTGGGCCTGGAAAAAGTGGTCTGAATAGTTGGGTGGTCTTTATATAGGCCTTGGGTAGAAAATATTGCAAAACTGTAAAATGGGACATCAGAATAGTGTTCTAATTAGCGAGGTGATCTTAATTTTGGGGGGCCCTAATGTGGGGTTTTACTGTACCTCCATTTCAAATAAAGAATGTACAGATTATCAGGCTGCCATGTTTGTGAATGGTACTGAGTTAATTTCAGAAAACAACCAATGATTAATCATTAGACAGCACAGATATTTTTCATACCTCTCATGTCAAAGGGAAGAAACAAAACTAGCATGCAGAGTAAAGTAGTAAGCAGATACAAATGGTGACCAAGAAGAACTTTGGTTGAGTATACATGTATTAACATCAAACTTGAAAGAGTTGAGGTAAATTTATGTTTATGGCAATATTAATTAAAACAGCACCTACTTGATTGAATGTAATATCAGGATTTCCAGTTTTCTCTGCAAAGACCCTTCCAAACCACTCGTAGATCTTTGTTCCCGGGTTCCAGCCATAACTCTTTATCAAATTTGGTATCAGACTTAATAATCCACACGAGTGATCTGAAAACAAGATGCATAACTCTGTATCAAATTTGTTCGCAAGCTAAAGTATCCGAACGAGTGATCTGAAAACAAGAGGCATAAGTCTTTACCAACTTTTTTCGCAAGCTAAAGTATCCGCAAGAGTGATCTGAAAACAAGAGGCATAACTCCGTATCAAATTTGTTCGCAATCTAAAGTATCCGTACGAGTGATCTTCAAACAAGAGGCAAAACTCTTTAGCGAATTAAGTATCAGGCTAAAGTATCCACACGAGTGATCTGAAAACAAGAGCCATAACTCTTTAGCGAGTCTGGTATCAGACCAAAGAATCCACACGCGAGTTTGGTATGTTAACAGTATCACGCAAGACCGAACGTGACGTGGTTCACATAAGCAACGAGAAATAATACGAACCTACAGACTGGATACTGTCACAATGTTCCTTTATTATATAAAATGTCTTGCTCAAAACAAATTTCAATACCATTCATAAACAAAATTTCAGTCAACAACTTGGTTTACATAAAAGTAGAAAAAAGAATGGTACTGTAACGCAATTGTCAATGTATGAATGGCATTGTATGTTTCAAATTTGAAGAGTGGGTTCGAATTCTAAGAAGAGAAATTAAAATTTTATTTTTAATTTAGAACACTGGAAAAGTGTATAATAGATTTACCTAGAAGTACTTTAGAAATGTCCTGACTAAGACATGTTAGCCAACTGCTAACAATGAGGCTGCCGTTGCTCCGCCGCTGGTTCCCGCAAACCTCTTGATGTTCTTGTAAATCCCAGTCTCTTCTAAAACCTGCGAATACCATTTCTGAATAAAGTTTTTTTTTTATTTCATTTGTACAAAAATAATTAGTTTAAATAAATACGTATTGTATAAAATATGGTACTTTGGAACCTACGTGACGTCATGAACGGTGCACAAAAGCAGGTCAAAGCCTTCGAGTCTGTACACAAAGTTTGGACGCTAGCTTTGCCTGTGAAACAGCAAGGAGTCACCCGCTTTTTTTCATCATTGTTGAACCAACAGCCAAACTGAATAAAAACAGGCACTGTTATTTTTTCAGAGAAGGTCAGTTTTACAATATAAGGTCGAAATTGCATGGACGGTCTGAGTGCTTTATTATTTTACATACTTGTAGAGCACCGCAGTAGGCAAGACACTTAGTACCGCCCCCTTCAAATACCAAGTTTTCAAATGGATACTCGTATCTGTAGATGTCTACCAACTTGGCTCTGGAGTCGACCTCATCACTGACGTCATCTAAATTAATAAACATTTAAATAATTAAAAAAATGAATTGATTGAAATTCATAAATTAATAAAATTAGTGAATTAATCAAAATTAATTTCTTAACTATATTAATTAAAATTAATCAATAAAAATAAGTAATTAATTGAAAAAATTAAATATTTATCGGTTTACCTAGACGAGACCAATTAATCTCTGGATATCCAACGGATAATGTCGTATCAACAAGTAAGTAAGTAAGTAAGTAAGTAATCATTTATTATAGTGACATGTGAACATCGTTACAAAACAGTATAAATATATAAATATATAAGAAGTATCCACCCGGCCCAACGGGCCTTAATGTCACCTTTTAATAACATTTTAAATGTCAAAACTCAGCTGTTTTAGAAAGATTCAGAGAAAATTTATGATATACATATTATTAATTATTATATATAATGTCTTAGTATTAGGTGCATTTTCACTTTCTTTGTGTATTATTCTACAGAATACCGGGGTTCAACAAACCTGATCTCACAGAATCTGTATCACTGTCGTTACAACATACCTGATCTCACAGAATCTGTATTACTGTCGTTACAACATACCTGATCTCACAGAATCTGTATCACTGTCGTTACAACATACCTGATCTCACAGAATCTGTATCACTGTCGTTACAGCATACATGATCTCACAGAATCTGTATCACTGTCGTTACAACATACCTGATCTCACAGAATCTGTATCACTGTCGTTACAGCATACATGATCTCACAGAATCTGTATCACTGTCGTTACAGCATACCTGATCTCACAGAATCTGTATCACTGTCGTAACAACATACCTGATCTCATAGAATCTGTATTACTGTCGTTACAACATACCTGATCTCACAGAATCTGTATCACTGTCGTTACAACATACCTGATCTCACAGAATCTGTATCACTGTCGTTACAACATACCTGATCTCACAGAATCTGTATCACTGTCGTTAACTGACTGGGAATGTGCATGGGGGCATTCCATCAGGGATCGAACAAACGTATCTTGAGCGTTATATACCGTTTTCCGGTCGTATGTTTTCACCTTTTCTCCACGATTACCCATCTTCTACGTCAATGGATTATCTAAAAAGCAAAGTGTATATATTTGAAATTGAAGGCCCTATAAGCATTAGAAAACAACGGCAACTTAAAGGATAACGTACTCTTGAATACTAGTACAGTTTAATAATTCAAGATATTTTAGAGAGTAACTAGGAAATTAATGTTAATATGTTTGAAATTCAACAAAATATGACGAAAATCGACTCAGTATCTAAACGCAAACTTGTGCAAAGCGACTCAGTGTCTTAAACGCAAATTTGTGCAAATCGACTCAGTATCTTAAACGCAAACTTGTGCAAATCGACTCAGTATCTAAAACGCATACTTGTGCAAATCGACTTAGTATCTTAAACGCAAACATGTGCAAATCGACTCAGTATCTGAAACGCAAACTTGTGCATAAAATAGAAAGAAAAGCGTCAAAGTTAGAAATATTTTACCCGTGAATTCCGGAATTACGCATATTCACTCGTGTCTTCGCCACTGGTGAATATACGTATTCCGGAGCTCACTCGGCGAAATATATTTCTGTCTTACACTGGTAAAATCAAATAACCGAATATCCTTCACCATGCAGTAAAAGGTAGGAATATTAAAAAATGACAATTAAAGTTTTGAAATATGTTAAAGTCCTTTACAATTAAAAAAATCTATATATTATTAAATTTAAATTTTCAATTTTCAAAACATTATATGAACTGGAACAAAAATTTTTGCAATTTATTATAATTTTCAATTTTAACATTTTCAACACATTATATATTGAATAAAATCCTTTATTTTTCAATTTAATATATTTTTAAATTTTAAATTGTTCAAAACATTGTATTGACGAAAACAATAGAAAAAATCAATTCAATATATTATTAAAATTTTATGTTCAATTAATGAAATATTATTTTGACTAAAACAAAATACTCGCATTAAGAAACGTTAAACTCCTTACCTTTTAAAACATGTTACGCTAAGATCCAAAGTTACAGTTTTGGACAGAACGGTGTCGTGGTTTATTTCGTTTAGATCTGTTTCACGCTATTATCCATTTATAAAACTAAACTACATGTATAAATTGCATTATTTACGATACGGTCAAACGAAGCAATTTTATAATTTAATAAAAGACAGAGGATAGAAAACGTTTTATGTTGTATAATTTGTTCCAACGTTATTGCCAGTTCTACATTTGAAATCATTCTACAGTTTGTATACAATGACCGTCGTCATAAGACCATAAAACTATATATATATATATTGTCAATAATGCGTATAAAACCATTTATATCAATATAATAGACGACAAAATAAGACCTAAAAACAACAAAACCGCAAATCGTCTTCACTAGACTTAAAGTACTGAATAAATATACAACAACAAGCCATCTTGCAATACCAGACGAGCAGTTTATTTGAGAAGTGCAGCCGGGTCAACAAGTATACATAAATACAACACAACCAAAACCACTGATAATGATATTGCAAAAAAAAAAATCATATATATGGAACCGTATGTCCACGAAAGCAAATGCTAATTAGCTAATCTTTTGTACAAGAGTATAAATCTCGATTTCTTCCCTAGATTTAAAATGGTTTAATTCTCCAAAAGTGTCCTAACACGATTTGACTCGCCCAGGAAAAACCAGAGATAAAAAACATTTTATCCTGAGTTATTTAATGAAAATAACTCTGGAAACCTGTACCCGTTTGTCAGTGACTAGAACCTGTCAAATCGTTCGAATGTCGGGCCTCATTCCTTGTGGATATACGACTTAAAACATCATAATATAACAACTATTATGAATAATAATCAAAACAAGGTTCTTTCAAACATGAAAAATGCTACATGTTTTACAGACATATTGTTCATGTTTTTTACATGATTATTGTTCACGTTATCAGCATAAAGAATGAAACTTATGAAATTAAATCGTAATGGCTAGTATTGTACATGTAACTGTTTTACTGATAACTTTACAGTCATGCGACAACGAGTTTATTTACATATGGTTCACCAGAAATACGTTTTTACAAACATCAATATTGCCAGGTTCCCTTGAGTATAATTAACCGGAAAAATATTTAATGCTCCAATATCCGTCGTAAGATCGTCTACTGTTATATAAACTGAGTATCACGTGACTGTCCAATTACCCTGAAGCAGTTATAAAAATGTACATGTGTACAGAAATAAAATTAATAATATCAAAAAATATAGATATGAAAACTGAATCGTGTGAAGTCGACTGGTAGAATAACAATCTTATACACATTCAAACAATTTATAATCTACCCCCGCGAAATTCACGTGCGTATGCCCATCATACGATTTACTGTACAACCTGTACGTTTCGCGAAGACAAATATTTCACGCTATACTGCGAAACGCGTGAAATTAATATTATATGTGTAGCGCTTGGTTACTATTACAAGAAGAGCCCGATTTTCAGGACACGTCAAAACACTTTTAATTCTTTAACACTTTACTCACTTATTATGTCACTTAATGAACAAATAAGATTTCAACGATTTAAATAACAAAGTTTTAAGGAGGTACCATTTAACCTGTGCTAAAGACCACCTGTAAACAAAAACACTGGAGCCGTTTATACGAAACTTTATCCGTCGGTTAAACCCACCTGGGTTAAATTTAGGCTACAAACAAGTTGTAGCTTTCCTTAATGCTAATCGGTCATTAGCATAACCTTTTAAAGGGAAAGGTCCATCCTTCTCAATTTATACTGAATAATTATACATGTTTTTCATGTGCGACTGTACTTAAAACAGTACTTCTAGCTGTCAAACCAAGGGATGTTATTAAGAGGCCCTTCTGATTGTTCAACCCCATGGGTGTATAAACCTATTAAAATTATATTTTCACCATCAGTGTTTACAAATTATCAACTAACCAAAAAGCGCATTTCTTTTGCTGTTAAAATTCCCATGCACATGCTTAAAAAGTTCGCCATATCTGGTTATTTAATAAGTTATTGATTGTCCTTTTCATTATACTATTACGGATTTAGCAGTCGGGCCTCACTTTAACACTTCAGTAATCACAGTAACAGCTGTTTTACAATTACTATTCTTGCTCTACTTATGCCTAATCTCTATCAAAACATTGACCGTCAACTAAAATTACCGATGTCTTTAACAGAAATGAATGTTATTTGGATACTGCAATAACTACCAGTGCACGTAGCCTAAAGAAAGAAAATTTTGTTTCATTAATCAATCAAATCATTAATATATCTACACTGCTAGTGAGAATTTGACACAAACATAAACAGTCTGAAATAATACATCGCTTATTAAAAAAGCCAAAATTGAACACAAAACGTATCTAGGAACATGCCCATTGCGAAATCTATACATTGGGTAACTTGGATCAACCTGCAGACCAGTATACTCGTATAGTGGGAAGCGGCGCGAACTGGCCAGCCCCGAATCAGCCCTGTCCAAAAATCGGCCCTTTATATCCAATGACGGATCTCCATAAAGTATCGCTACTTCGCTGGTAATTTATAATCAAGAATGTACGAATGTGCCTGCACACAGACGATAACACATCGAATAATTCAATGTAATATCATTTACATATTTGATAAAATACGAAAATTCTGTAGGCTTCGCTAATATGGATTACCAATGGCGTCGAAATATAAACGTAAAGCAAATGTTTACTGTTTCGACATGGCAGTGATTGTCTTCAAACACAAACTTGCAAAAAAATGAATTATTATAATTGTTAAGTCAGCTTGTTAATAAAGCTAAATCACCTTTAAACTTTTAAGAGTTATTTTAACTAAGATAAAACAGAGCTGATATACTTCTGTTAACAGTGAATATTTATATCGTCTATTATTGTCTGTAACATGCAAATTCAGAATTCTTGCGCAAAAATGTTTATTTAAATGTTCCAAATGTAATTTTGTAAATTAAACAACCAGTTCATTAGAGGCAAACAGCAAGCCAAATTAAAAATCAAATTAAAACTTAAAGCGGCATTGCTTCAATTTAACCCGCTCTTGTATGAAATATTACATGTATTTTGAACTATAGGCACAAATTTGCAGCATTAGTTCGGGCTAATAAAATTTTAATTTACTAAAATAAATTTGGTCCGCGCGACTAAAAGCGAAAGTAGGATTTCCGAAACGACACAGAAATCGAGATCGCGCATGTAGGGGTCTCTTCGTCGGTGCTAAATATAGCTCCATTATATTTAGCTTCTTAAAAGTTCGTTAACTATAATTTAACAATATCATTGAAAATCCCGTCTATAAGAAAGAATTCGATCGGACCTTTTGTGTTCTGTTAGAGAGTTCATATATTGTAGTCTATATGGACAAATATGATTTTTCAATAGTATATTCTTACTTAAGTTTAGGGCTGGTGCTTTAAACAGCCAGTTCATTCGAGGCAAACAGCAAGCTAAGAGTTAAGCAAAATTATCACGAAAGTACCCTCGAATACAATCCAAATTGAAAATTTACGTGTTAAATATCTCGTGGACAGTGGATAATGTGGTCCTGTAAAATCCCTTACACTGAATTGTTTCTACTTATTTTACTTAATTTTCTTTTTTTAGTCTCCGGAATTTTCATGAAATAGAGCTTATATTGCATTTATTCTAGTTTCATGAAACATACTGTATACTGATTTTATTCTATTCTTAATAGTTTAAAAACATTCAATAACAATTTACCTGTAAATTTCGTGACAATTTAATGGACTGAGTCCACCTATGACTTGCAGCAAATCTGGATTCGTGTAAAATGACTGTGACATTGGTACTTCAATATTTACTGGCTTTATTTCACCAAGACAGCTTGTACTTCTTTTGTGATATGAGAACCTGTTAGGTCAAGTGTGAGGTTGGTGCACCCTAGAACCTGGTTTAAAACCCTAGTGGCTATTTGATTTGCCACTGACCGTTCCAATGCGGTAACCCCCCGGGTTCTCATTTTTGTTTATTGTTAGTGGTGTCTTTTTTGAAACTGATCATTTTATTAACCATGCTCTCTCCCCCTCTCTTCTTCTTGACTGTGTGTGGAGGCTGTTTTTGTTCTGAATGTGGCGATTCCAGATATGCATATTTCACCTTTTTAAACATTTATGTCATATTTTTGAAAAAAAAACAACAACAGATTATGCACTACCATCATTTCTGGTTACTAATTTGAGTACTCATGTATCTGTCCTTTTTCATTTTTTAAACCTTTAAATCATTAATGTAATCATTATGCAATCTGAAAGTATTTATAATTACAGGCAAATTTTTATGAGTTATGATTAGATTACAGTAATTTTAATCAGGTTCATCATTACATTTGATTACAGAGAGTAATCATTACAATTGCTGATTACGATTGCCCCAGGTCAGCTTGGTATTTTACAGTCATGGCCTCTAATATGACAACACTAGTGTTTTTAAAGTCAGACCCGTGAATGGTTCAAATAAACAGAAAGCGTTCTCAACAATCCTTCTCTAACTCATAAATATATCTAAAATATATATCGCCGGCACTGCCACTAGAACCAGATTAGTTTGGTTAGATACTTGCTCAGCATCGGCCCTTAAAGGTTTAAATATACTGAGCCAAAACGAAAACTTGACAAAAATAACATGGAAAACTCCTATTACATTAATGATGCCAGTGAATGCAAATATCTGAAGAGATTTGATCACCAATATGTTTATTTTGGAAGTTATCGATTCAGTATCTATCGGTTTACAAAAAGAAACAAAGAAAACAAGTACGTGGTTGTGAAAAATTAAGCGTTGGATTTTGTTCTGATTTTAATGAAAAGGTAGATAATTTGCTAAAACGTCGTACGATATTTAAGTAACTGTATCTTATTTGAATGCATCTGTGGGCTTAAAGGATTGTGTTTGTTCCTTCTCTACATGCCATAATCTTCTGAAGATGACAGTCAAACAATCTGTTTGAGACTTCTATGTTAAAAATTATCGATCTCATAATTTATTTTGGAAAGAGGAAATAACCTTGACCTCTGTGAAAAATAACAACATCTTTTCGCTTTATCAAATGTCCAGATATGTGTAAATACCAATGTTAAATATATCACCACTAAACAAATTATTTGAATTTAAAAACTGGTAAGTTTTCATTTTTGTTCAGTATAAATTGCTTCGCACAGAACATATTCTAAACGTTCTAATCTGACATTGACAAATCACACACACATTCGCCTTCTAATTTCTTCTTTCTGCTGGTACCAATCTGTTGTTCTTCAGACTCAGATCATATACAACCAAGTTTTTAGTACATTTGAAACATTCCTACGAATTAATTCCTCGCAGATTTGTGATCAAAATTGTGAAAATTACCAACAGGTGGAACCAAAGAAGGGCTTCGAAAAAAAATCAAAATACCTTCTTGGGACATGTTCAAACGGATTTGTCACACATGGTGTAAGGAATTCGTACGAATTTATTACACATGTGACATACTCGTATGTTTGAAGATTTCGGTTTATTATATAAGCACCTTAACTTACTACAACACAAATGTGTCGAGTGTCTAATAGGTTAGCAAAAATCCTAGGTATCACACTTAACAAAAGGAAATGGTTTAATTTCTTTACATCTTACATTGTAAGTGTAGTATGATTAAACCCTGAACACAAGGGAACACTTGTGAAGTCAGTATTAACAACTTAAAGAAAAATAAACGTTAACAAATTTGCAAGTAGTTGAAGTGTTCAATTGTGAAGGAGCTTCCATTTATCTTAGGCCAAACAAAGCAGAGTCTTGCAAATGTAGTTTATGCCGTACTTGTTTATTATTTAAATCGCACAAATCCAGGGATAGAACCAGGGGGGGGGGGGGGGGGGGGGGGTTAGTAGGGTTACTCGATCGCCCTTTTGTGCACCAGTATTACATTTTCATGGGGATTTTGGCAAGAATGTTATCAGGTAACTATGCTAAGAATTCCCCAAACGAACCCCTTTCTGGAAATCATGAAACCCGACACTGATATTTCATATACTTTTTTAAAGAATATACAATTTATTTATCTTTCTGATGTGTGTAGTTCGAACGTGGGAACAGTGTTATACGGTATGGAGGCTCTGCTACTGCTACTGTTACCTCCCAAACCAGTACTTAGCCAGTTACTAATACATTGTTTGTTTGTTTGGGGTTTAACGCCTGGTTTCAATACTTTTCTGGGTTATATCCCGGCGGTCAGTCCACCTAACCGGTGTTCCTGGGTCTCTAACCAGTACTAACCAATTTCTCCGCAAGCGACTGACTGCTTCCTCACTTGAATCAGAGGTGAGGGACAAATGACTATCAGACGCAATGTCCGAGTTCAATTGTCACGGAGAAATTTTTCCCGCCTCGGCTGGAACTAATACATATAAGGCCTATTTCATTCGTAGAATTAAATAAACGTCAAAAACACAGTTTACAAAATCCGTCAAGAATTCGCATATTTCCAACATATCAAGCAAGAACGAGGCAAGCAGGTAAACGGCGATTAACGGATTTCAGAAAGTATGCGAAGTAGTCCATTAAAATTCGATTTTACCGATACAGTATTAATACAGTAATGTAAAAATGTAAAAAAAAAAAAATAAATGTGAAACTTGGATTTATAAAAGAACTGGTACGCTTAATATGTGAGTTCAACAGAGGAATAAAGCAAAATTCACTTGTTCCTAAAGCTGTTTGCATGTTCGACATTCGCAGTAACACAATTATGCAAATCGGATATGCAAATGTAGTAGCAGTATACAAATCAGGTGATCTGGGAAAGGTAAACCGAATAACCGAGGTTCGAGTCCTGGTCGAGGCTGCTTTTTCACACCCCAATGTGTATAGAGGTTAGTTAAAAAGATTTTTTCTTTCACAATGTGTTTATTTGTTTACTCTATTTCAATATCACAGTAGCGTTGTTTGTGCCGTGTGGCGGCTGTAAAAAGTCTCACCGTACATTCAATCAGTGCTGTTATCAGTTACGTCCTTTGAAGGTCGTTGAGCACGATACTTATGTACTAAGTTAATAGTACTTATAAAATTACTTTTGTTTTAATATTTCGGCCAGTTTAAAGAAAGGTGGTTTCAATATCCCAGGCAAAAAGGTTTTGGATATTGTCCAATCACCCCCCAAGGATATACTTCCTGCTTTTTAAATTTTGCCTTTGGCGTTGTCTGTGATATGCAGGATTTATATTCTAAGATCCCCTGTCAAAATTCTATTCTGTTTAGTTCCGCCCATTGTTTTCTCGTTTAGGGCAAACCCATTCTTTTATCTGGGGACCATACACTGTTGAACATGAATGGTATTTATCTGAAAATACCGCATTAAATGTTCCATGTTCACCGCCATATGCATACCATCGTTTGGAATGGATAAAAATTGTACTGTTTATTGGTGTAAATATTGAGTTGCTCTCAACTCAGTAGTTAGGCGGCGTGGGCAGTAATATGCATTCCCATTACTGCCCATGAACAGGCTCAATCTAACCGAGCCTGAAGTATTTTCATATTTGTCATGTTCGGTGGCTTTCAAAGTTCCCTTTTCATCTGTTACCTGTTCCTCACCTTGGTCGTGGTCAACATTCTTGTCTGTTAAGAGCTAAACATATTTTAAAGTACTCAATCGTCCAGATCACAATATAAGTCATAGTACTTAAATACTTCAGTAAATACATTTACAGCTTTCTTACAGTTACTCGTCTTGCTTTCTTCACATTCCATTGACTGTCAACTCAAATTACCAATGTCTTAAACGTAAGTTTAACCAAACTTAAATCACACTTGACTTTGCCTTGTTTAACAAGGCTTTAAAGGGCACCGATTAAACTCCTACTGTACTGGCGGCTAGATCTCTAGAGCCACTTTGAAACATCTTAAGTTATTCATTACTTCCTAATCTTTTATTGTCATGAAAACATGTTTGAATCTAATCACTCTGTCATGAATAAAAGTAGTCGCAATAATCCAACTGATACTTGATATTTATTATATACCATTATATTTCGCGTGGGTTTAATATTTTTCTTATTCCGCGCTATGCACAGGCGTGAAATAAAACCACCGCAAAATCAAATAATTGAATATCTTACCTTATTGCAGCAATAAAACTGCTCGAATTAAAGTCCAAGCGAAAATATTATTTGTTATTTCTGTGCAAAATTTCTTACCCGCGAAATTTAATGAAACCACAACAAACAACAAATCTCCCTGGCGAACTTTGGACACCAATCTGAACTTGTTGAAGATAAATTTTAATAAACTGCTCAAACAATTCATAAGCAATCAAATTGGAAGAGAATCTTTGAAAGGGAGTTGTTCCGTTACGAAAAGAGTATTCTTTAGCGCTTCTCGGTTGCTCAGTTAAAACAACATCACATGCATTAGAAACTGTATGAAGGGACGATTTTATTTCACGACACAATGTTGGACACGTTGACAGAGCCTCCGTTCTTCGCCGGACTGCCTGAAAATGATACAATAGATGACTATAGAAGCAATGTCACTGTCTATGTATCCAACGCAATGCCTGGCAATAACGCCGTGAATGACTACAACAACAATGCCTATTACAACGGATCCAACTATGATCAATACGAGGAGGGATACTACCTTGAAATCTATCCGTTTGAAATACCTGTCCTTGGATACTTGCAACCAACACTGGTACTACTGACGACTCTTACCAATCTTTTTGTTGTCGGGTTTTTCTTGGCTAAGAAAAACCGTGGGAAACCAACGAATCTGTTATTTGTCAGCATAGCTTTGTCTGATACGTTGACTGGGCTGACTCTGTTACCTAATTCCGTGGAGGTTTATGCAAAAGATGTTTACATGGTATCCGAGACATGGTGCAACGCTTACATGCTTCTGCGTTTATACATATCTCAGATGTTTCATACCGTATCCATCTGGCAAACCGTCGTTCTAGGGATTCAAAGATACCTGTGTGTTTGCCATCCTTTTATTTCGGGAAGGATTTGCACCTTCTGGAAAACCTTCGTCAGCATCGTCGTTATGTATTGTGGCGCAATCATCTTGCACACATACCATCTCCTGGACAATAAGTTAGGACATTTCAGATGTATCTGGACTATCGAAGTGCCTTGCGCGAAATCATGCGTCTATCTCTGGTTTTGTTTGGTCCTCCAGCATCTAATGCCGTGTTTGCTTTTGGTTCTGTTGACAGTAATAACACTTCGAGAACTCAACAAGGCGCAAAAGCGAGTGTCGCAGTCCATGTCTCTACACAGAAAAATCCGGAAGAATAGCAATCGTTCTACGCAAGACCGCATCATCACAATCACCGCTACACTGATAGTCATTTGTTTCCTAATTCCGGAACTGCCGCACGGAATTTACAAACTTGTGTTTGTGATTTACCAGCACACTGGCGACCCGATCAATCCGTTCAAGAACCACGTCCTTATCGGTGTGTACGAAATTGCTTTGATTGTAAGCTACAACGCCAACTTTTGGATCTACTGTATCATGATGCATGACTTCCGGTACAAGTTGTTGAAGATTCTCACTTGCGGCGTTTTCAAGCAAGGTATTTCGCGACTTCGGTCATTTTCTGCGTCCTCCAAAGGCAGCGGCAGGTTTACAAGTCTATCCAGGACGCCTTCAAATACCAGTCATAACCGAGTTCTGAGCAACACAACCAGTCAACATTCAGCGACGTCTGAAAATATACACGCGGCCATTCCGTTGACGCCAACACGAGGGTACGACAACATCAAGTTTACAGGGAATCACACAGAACAAACTAATCTGAAGCATGGGGATTCCGAAGCAAACGATGATGTTTTTGTGTAATTCGCTACCAGAACATGAATTACCAATCGGCATTTTTCGGCTTTCTACGTAAGCTCGCTGTATTTAGACGCTTGGCAATGTTAGCAGTTTTGACTGGTTTCTTATTTTAATAAAAAGTGTTAATATGAATTTAAGGGCGTCAATATATCGATGGCTAACTTCGTTATTGCAATGGATGATGGATGATGGATGACTAGTTAACTTCTGTGGGCACTAAAATGTGAATTATTTGTACTCCACAATGATTTCGTCCCTTACATTCTCGGAAAAGAGCGATAACTCTAGTAGAGATTGGTCTGAGGTTGGGCTGGAAGAATTTGCATCGAGTGAATTACAGCAGAGGGGTTCCGACAATAAAGATGATATGTGTGTATATTTCACAACGATTAAATTGTTAAAGCACTGAGCCAAAACTGAAAATGCTACTGTTTTCTTGAATTTTACAGAAAGTTACATTTAAATATAATTATAAGACGGATACTGTTTCAATTGAAAATAAAGTGCTGTATTGAGAGTAAGTGCGTACAAGTTTCAAAGAAAGAAATGTTGTTTTATTGTTCTTTTTTATTTTGTAACATAAATCATATATATTATTCTACTGTTCAACATATAGAATCGTCGATGTTCTTATATTTGAAGTTTGTGAAGCCTGAAGGATTCCAAATCTAAATTTGTTCTTATCTGGTTAAAAGCCCGATGTGGCTTCAATTGTTATATAAACAATTTTAAGTATCTCAATTCTTGTACGAATTTTGAATTGTCCGCCTTTCTTTTGGCGCTGCTTTCATTCATTCATAGTAGTTTTAGTCCGGAGCGGAATTTGTTTTTCGCGTACCTTCTTCTCTGTTTTTTTGTAACAATAATTGTTTATTATATTTATTTTGTATTTATATGATATATTAACTGCTTAATCATGCTTTGTATTGTACCATATGCTTTTATGCAGGATTTATACCTGGTGTTTTTTTTTCAATGAGATTATAATATGTTTGTCAATTTTAAATTCATGCTTTCAGTAATTTTATTCGACCAAATTAAATTTTCTATTTTACTCAGCCTCTTCTTGTATTGAACAGACCGCCAATATTTGCATGAAAATAGTATTACTTAGAATTGTTTGCAGCATTATGAGTGGTGCAAGCGTTCTAAATATAGTAAATTGAATATATAAAATATATAAAATATACATCTTCTTTTGAGTTCGATTTATACATGTAGTTGAAATACACAAATATAAAAATCTCAAAGAAAATGGGTTTACAATAGTTGCTCAAGAGTAAGATCGTCCGATTATTTGCATTTAAATCGTTACGGCTATTTGCAAAGGAACTAGCCGTTAATATCTTAATATCGGTTTATAGAGATATCCACGAACATTCGTTTTTTTCTACGGCTAGGTAAAATGTCTGTTTGCAATGGTTTATACGCAGACGTTTACGAGTCTATGAAGAATCCTTGTGAAATCTTGAAAAAGAACATAGAAGCTCGATCAGTTTTTTCTGCAATTGTGTTCTTACTGATTGAGATCCACTAATCAAACTGTATACTGTGGTATCATTTTATTTAGCGATGGCTTAATTTTCGCGTATTTCGCTCCAGGGCCAGTGCGCGAATTTAAAACCTAAGTTAAAATTTAACCATTTAGTTCATCTTAAGTATCTGAAACGTGGTGATGTCCGAATGGACATACACTTTTTATTTAGTTGCCCGTATCGCTATTTTATATAAATTTGAGGTATTCAATAACTATATTAATAAAGGAAATATACTTAGTTATTATTGTCGATTTTTTGGAATAATTTATGCTACTTCACAACTGTAACAACAAATAAGTCCGTGCGTTTTTGCCAGAGTAGGTCAAACTTCGTAACAGAAAAAACCGAACGTTTATAATATTTAGCGAGACCGACTACACATAACAATACAAGCGATTGATACAGAGGACACCAAATGTAGAAGCAATAACTGTACGGTCTGAAAAGCGTCAAATTGCAGTTTATGCTAATTTTCTATCGACTCCATATCGCATTAACAAACTGTGAAGATTTATCTCTGTTTGCACATAATTCACATATAATATTATCCACTATTCGCTTTTAAATTTAATCAAATATTTCTGATCAAGAATCGACAAGTGTTAATCTAGGTCCGACTGCATTGATTCCCATTCTGGTCTGAATCAACACCAGTCGTCCATGGGGTATTAGCTAGTCGTCCATGGGATATGAGCTAGTCGTCCATGGGATATGAGCTAGTCGTCCATAGGATATTAGCTAGTCGTCCATAGGATATTAGCTTGTCGTCCATAGGATATTAGCTTGTCGTCCATAGGATATTAGCTAGTCGTCCATGGGATATGAGCTAGTCGTCCATAGGATATTAGCTAGTCGTTCATGGGATATGAGCTAGTCGTCCATAGGATTTTAGCCAGTCGTCCATAAAATATTAGCTGGTCGTCCACGGGATATTAGCTAGTCGTCCGTAGGATATACTAGCTAGTCGTCCATGGGATATTAGCTAGTCGTCCATAAGATAATAGCTGGTCGTCCACGGGATATTAGCTGGTCGTCCATGGGATATAAGCTAGTCGTCCATGGGATATTAGCTAGTCGTCCATGGGATATTAGCTCGGCGTCCATGGGATATTAGCTCGTCGACCATGGCATATTAGCTAGTCGTCCATGGGATGTTAGCTAGTCGTCCATGGGATATCAGCTAGTCGTCCAAGGGTTATTAGCTCGTCGTCCATGGGATATTATCTAGTCGTCCATGGGATATTAGCTCGTCGTCAATGGGATATTAGCTCGTCGACAATGGGATATTACCTAGTCGTCCAAGGGATATAAGCTAGTCGTCCATGGGATATTAGCTCGTCGTCCATGGGATATTATCTAGTCGTCCATGGGATATTAGAAAGTCGACCATGGGATATAAGCAAGTCGTCCATTGGATATAAGCTAGTCGTCCATGGGATATAAGCAAGTCGTCCATTGGATATAGGCAAGTCGTCCATGGGATATTAGCTAATCGTCTATGGGATATTAGCTAGTCGTCCATGGGATATAAGCTAGTCGTCTATGGGAGATTAGCTCGTCGACCATGGGATATAACCTAGTCCTCCACGGGATATTAGCTAGTCGTCCATGGGATATTAGCTCGTCGTCCATGGGATATTATCTAGTCGTCCATGCGATATTAGAATGTCGACCATGGGATATAAGCAGGTCGTTCATAGGATATTAGCCTGTCGTCCATGGGATATAAGCTAGTCGTCCATGGGATATAAGCTAGTCATCCATAGGATATTAGCATGTCGTCCATGGGATATTAGCATGTCGTCCATGGGATATAGGCAAGTCGTCCATGGGATATTAGCTAGTCGTCTTTGGGATATTTGCATGTCGTCGATTAGATATTAACTAGTCGTTCATGGGATATTAGTTAGTCGTCCATGGGAAATTAGCTAGTCGTCCATGTGATATTAGCTAGTCGTCCATGGCATTTTAGCTAGTCGTCCATGGGATATTAGCTCGTCGTCCATTGGATATTAGCTCGTCGTCCATGGCATATTAGCTAGTCGTCCATTGGATATTAGCTAGTCGTCCATTGGATATAAGCAAGTCGTCCATTGGATATTAGCTTGTCGTCCATGGGATATTAGCTAGTCGTCCATGGGATATTAGCTAGTCGTACATGGAATATTAGCTAGTCGTCCATGGGATATTAGCTAGTCGTACATGGGATATTAGCTAGTCGTCCATGGAATATTAGATAGTCGTTCATGGGATATTAGCTAGTCGTCCTTGGGATATTATCTAGTCGTCCATGGGATTACAGCAAAGTGACCAAATTAGCAAGTTAATGCTATTGTTAAGGTGTTATTGCAGTTGTCCTTGCACTGTGATTGATAAAAAAAGAAATTATCAAACTCTTTTGAACGGCAAAGTGCAGTTCAATAAAATTTTCCACTAATTATAATTTTGACTTGATAATTTTCTTTTTTATCTGTGACATAGCAATAGGAATGACAAAGGAGCAACACCTTCACGTAGTTATATGTAACATTTCTTTATTAGCTACATGTATACATGTACATTCCTTAAAACACCGTAAATCATGTTTAGTTTTATCTTACATTTGTTAGTAGGTCAAAAGTAGTACAAAATTCAAATTAAGACTTTTGGACACATGATCAAATACCGATGAGAATAATTTAATTTATCCGAAGATTATCGTGTGATTTTGTTTCTCGTATTTATTACTCAGACACCTACAGAAACTTTTGTTGTCGTGCTTGTTTTTTTTTGTATATTCTAAAACATGCCTTCAGTTGACTATTGAGGTCAGAAGGGTTTCAAAATAAATTGCCACCATATACCTATTTAATAACATTTATTTATTAATTACATAAATTTTATTAATAACATTATATTATCAATTGCATTTACACATATATATTAAAATAACAGCATGTATTATAATGTTATTAATCAAGTGAATTCATATTGGACTTGTTATTGGGCCAAGGGTAGTCATATTGGCCCGAGGCCGAAGGCCGAGGGCTAATATGACTGCCCGAGGCCCAATAACAAGGCCAATATGAATTCACTTGATTAATGACAATTTTAATAATTAACACAATATTCATAGTTCTAGACTTCTAGATAAACTCAAAGATTTTTATTACACAGAAAGATATCACCAAGATCAGCAACATAGACTTATCCTCTGCCGCTTTGCATAACTGCACCTCTTGTGCCAAAACTCATACTATCTATTACCTTTTTATCCATTAAAAGTGACTTAGAAATTCCAAAATGGCGGCATTTTTTTTGTTTTTAAAAGGAAGTTATTCAATTCATATTGGACCAGTTCATTATCCAATCAGAATCATGCAATCTCATATTAGCCCAGTAAAACCTGTATTGGCCCAGGTTATCTCGTATTGGCCCACTTGAGATTTCATATGAATTGAGTGCAACCCATACAAAGGATCAAAGCTTAGTTTGGATAACTTACAGATATGTTAAATTGAGTATTACATGCGGAACTCGTGAATGGAATGTGCCAGAAAAGTAAACTTATTTTGGATATATTTGGATAACAACGAAATTTAGACTGTATGAACGAGAGAGTTGGCTGCCACAGTTTGTAGTAATGTTCAGGTTGTTTTTTTATTCAAAACAAAATAACCTGCATATCTGCATCTCCTTGGTAGCTTATACAAGCCAGGCCACTACTGTATGCCGTCTGTAGATTGCCAGACATTTGAATCGGTAAATTAGAAATTTTAAAGTATATAACTATGAACATTGTGTTAATTAATAAAACTGTCATTAATCAAGAGAATTCATATTGGCCTTGTTATTGGGCCCCGGGCAGTCATATTAGCCCCAGTCTTCGGCCTCGGGCCAATATGACTACACTTGGCCCAATAACAAGTCCAATATGAATTCACTTGATTAATAACATTATAGTATTATGTTAACAGCATTTATTGACCTATAATTTCATTCATTGTTACTTTTGCAAATACTATAATTACATTCCAGAAATTTGTCTTTGAGGATCTGTATATAGCTGTGTTTGACTTGTGTCATGTAAAACTGCACAAATTCTCCTCGTTGTACCTTGCTAATTGCACATACTGGACTTCAGATGAAATTATTATAGTCTTTATTTATTGTTTACTTTAAACGACATCTTTGTTTCCTACGACATTGACAATGGCGTACCACTTTTGGTGATGAGAGAACATAAGGTGCTGTCAACACTTGCGTAGTTTCTCTGTAGCCAGGTCCTTTACTTCGGATAAGGTCTTTTAGAACAATCACTTTGTTTTTGCCCAATGATAAAGTCACGAGATTCGTTGAAGTGAAAGCTACCTTTTGTATTTTCTCTGAAACAGAGGACGAAATCGAAACTTGAAAATCAAATGATAGAAAACACACCGAGTTCAATCGTTCACTATAGGTCCCAGGAGGAGAACGCATGGATAGACCGCTTTTTCAGGAGGGATTAGGGTAATGTGGTTAGTAAGTCGTCTCGCATTTCTTTGAAAATGCATTCTATCACATAATGATATAGCCTATGCTGATCTCCTATATTAACTTTAAACGATGGTCATCGCAAATTCGCCAGTGATTCGGTAACTTCTAAGAACATTCACAACAACTGCACAAGAAGATCGCTAAAAATGGCAAAATCGCTCTTTAAAAGTCAATATATTGACAATAAAGCAAAGCCCTGGGCATTTGTTTCATCCTAAAGGTTTGTTTAGAACATGTCTCCATATCCAATAAGCCTCCACTGTTGTACTGCCGTATTTTTGAATTTAGACTGCAAGTTAGAAAATATTCAATATGAACGCATGGGTCAAAGTTTTCATCAATTTTCAACATGAACGCATGGGCAGGAGGTGTTTTTAAAACCCGTTTGTTTCTTTTATTTCCTTAATAAAGTCGACTATATGGTCGTCATTTTTCCGGATATTACATATGAATAGCTAAAATATATTTCAAATCAATCCCCACTTTCGTATCTTCCAGGAGCTTTTGCTAATAAGCAGTACTTTAATTATACATTTGGTAATATGGTAAAATTAATTTGTAATTATTCATCATGCAAACATCCAATAATAACTGTTTTTCTTCCCATAACAAGTCATTAATCTCCGTTTCAGATGTAAAATATTATATTTTATTCACCTAATATTGACTCTCAAGAGCAAAACTTGACTTAAAATAAACACTAATGTAACAATGACCCGCTATAGTTTAGATGGAGGTACACTGATCTCAATGCAACCACGTAAATTGAAAAACTTTCATGAACATTAAAGAACTTAATGAAAATCGCTGACGAAGTGCCACGAGCCGTGAAAGAACTTATAGATTTATTCGTGCCAGCTATGTAGACAGCTTTTTAGATACTTTCTTTTTTTAAAATATAATTTTTGGTTTTAATTTAACAACATTGGACATTTGTCTAGCATTTCGTTCAGGACCAAATCCTTACGTTTAAGGTCTAGATACTAAAAACTGTGACATGAATGTCATATTTACTTTTATCTGCATACACAAATATCAATTATCGTTTGATTAAAACAAAAAAGGATATAAAAAAGAAAGGATCTAACAAAACATCTGCCCCATAGCAGGTGCAGTAAAAAAAAATTGTGGCTCATATTGATTTAAAATTGACCTAGAAACAATGGTATTTAACCTTTTCAGTGACTCCTACATTGTAAACATTGCACATGACGGAGCTTATAAAAAGGGTGTGTGTGCAAAGGCGGGTGGAGGTGTTAATCATTAAGTGTCAAAGCAATTGTTGTTACATTAGTGTTCCTTTTATGCCGAGTGCTGCTCTAAAGTGACCATATTAAGTGAATATAATGCAATATTTTACATCGGATACGGGGAAAAATGACTTGATTTGGTAAGAAAAGCAGTCATTGTGAGATGTTTGCATGATGAATAATTACAAATTAATTTAAGCAAGTATATTTAGTATTGCTTATTAACAATAGGTTCTAAGAGATACGAAAGCGGAGACTAATTTGAAATGATGTTTGAGCCATTCAGATGTAATATTCGGAAATATGACGTCAAATGAGCGATTGTATATGAGATAAACATGAAAACGTGGGCTTAAAAAACACCTCCTGCCCATGCGTTCATGTTTTGAATTGATGAAAACTTCGACCCATGCGTTCATTTGAAGATTTTCTAAATTGTGGTTTTAATCCAAAAATACGTAAGTGAAATCGTGGAGGATTATAACATATGAAGACATGTTCTAAACGAACCTTTAGGACGAAACAAATGCCCAGGGCTTTGCTGGATTGTCGAAATATTGACTTTTAAAGAGCGATTTTGCCATTTTTAGCGATTTTCTTGTGCAGTTGTTGTGAATGTTCTCAGAAGTTACCGAATCATTGGCGAATTTGCGATGACCATCGTTTAAAGTTACTATAGAAGATCAGCATAGGCTATATCTTTATGTAATAGATGCATTTTCAAAGAAATGCGAGACGATTTACTAACCACAGTACCCAATTCCCTCCTGAAAAAGCGATCTATCCATGCGTTCTCCTCCTGGGACCTATAGTGAACGATTGGACTCGGTGAAACAGGTAATTGAAATTATTCTAAAAAGTATTGCATTTCGCCGCAAGGAAAGCTTCAGTCAAATACAACAGTGTTTGATGTGTTTGCCTGATTTTGAAGGTCTCATTCTTACGTGGCGAATTCTTATTTTAACAATATCATTAAACGTATTAAATCGTGCCAAATCGGAGATCTCCGACAAGCTACGAATAAATCACTGAAGCGTGATCCGAGTGTAAACGTAGATCATACTCGTACATATACACTAAATGGCTTAAAAGTTAATGGAGGTTCCCCTACAAAAATACCGGTGCACCAGTAATATTTTACGCCAAACGCATAAAATTATACGATGGACGTAAAAATACGTCCGTTGCACCGGTAGTTGCACCTATAAAATACCGGTTCAGAGCTACTTAAAATACCGTTTTACCTTCAAATTAAACATGTAAATTTTATATTTCATTCTCATGCAACAGCGGTGCACCGGTAAATCTCTCTGATCAACAGCTTGTATTTTCTATGTGAAGCCCTTCCTGAAGTGCATAGTTTTGTAAGACGTTAGCCTTCTGTACTGCAAACACATTTTAACACAACCAAGTCATAAAAACAGGACTAGATTTGAATGAGTCGTTTAAGTCTTTGCACATTTCCAGATAAAAGTTTGGATCGATGAAGAACGATATATTAAACAATCATTCAACAAAATAATTATTTTAGTGTTAGTTCCCAAAGATTGTTTAAAACAAAAACGAATCGACGTACCCTGTATGTCTTTCTGAAGTTTAACAAACTTTTCCAGAAATTTTGCGCAATTTCTGCTGTACCCGTCTACGACTGAACTGTTTGCTCCAAACGATCCTGTCGCTTTAGCCAATTTAGGAAATTTGCACTCGAATTTCTTTGTCACGAAATATAAATTAGCAAGAAAATATAATACACAGACGACAAATTTACTCGTAAAATTCATTTTATGTTTGTTTGGTCAAACAGGAAATTTACTGCTTTTAAGGGGTAATTTTACTTTGCAAGTATGCAAAAATGACACGTCCTTATGCGTCAATTATGATTAGAGCACCCAATAGAAAATATAAGCTTTTCGACTATTTATTTAATAATCGCGAATTTTTCTTCTCAAGAGTTTCCTTTGGTAAAATATGCTGGGAAAAAATCAGTAAACTTTGCCAGTAATGCTCTAGTGACATACTGTTGTAATGTTATTCTCTCGAAAAAAGTGTTAAAAATACACATCAGCGTGATTTTCTGAATTTGTATCTCTACAATTCGAGATCACATAACACATTGTGTATTCTGATCATACTTTTCCGGTACTCTTCGGCAAATTCCGAGCTCCAAAATATGAATCTTATGTTGTTATAAATTCACTAATAGCGTTACTGTTGTTATCACTATTATTATGTAAACCACGTTATTCACTGAAATTATGTTGTTAAAATTCTTGAAATATGTTTTGAGCTAGAATGGTATAAAAAGGAACATAATGACAGATTTCAGTCTTTATGTTCGTATCATTTCTTGTTTGTATGTATACCATATCGCGGTCGATCTTCTGTCTCGCCTGATTTGTTTTCACACTTTAATAATACGAACCTACAGACTGCATACTGTCATAATATTTCATGTGTGTCTTACACATCTTTTACTACAGATATTCATAGTATGTAATTTATTTGAAAGCATTCAACGAAATAAAATACAAACTTCATACTTTCAATTTAGTTTTTTTTATATCTTATTCATGATTGTTATGCTGTGTGGATGATCAATTATAAACTGAACATTTTTGTTTGCATGAAAAACCGTTTTGATTTCAATATGAAAATGTAAATTGTTAAGTGTTCGCTGTCTTGATGGACATTGTTTCACGTAGATAAGACAAGAGCTTTCAAGTTCTACTTGTTAAAATGTAATTAAAAGATTATTGTCCTTAAGATGGGTACATCGGTTCTAAGAGTGTAAGCACTTCTTTTAATTTGGAAGTAGTTCATATAAGTAGTTTGCTATTCAACTTCAGTGACTCGTTGATGGCGGGACAGGACATTAAAGCCGAAATTCGTAAACTAACAAAAAGGAAGTATTTTGACCTATTATCATTCAATTTCAGTTGGTGTTTGAGAAGTGTATGTATTAATAATATTTTTCAGAAGAGGTCACTGTATGAGCACCACTTTCTTTTTGACAACCTTGTAAAACGGAATACTCTTCTGCGAAACATGTAGTATTAATTGTTTTAAACACAACCGCATAAATAACCACGTACAAATGTATATGGCACTGTACTGTGAAAGCCAGAAAACAGCTTCTAACAGTTTCAGAAAGCTGGTAGAGTCATTTAAGGATTGAATCGATATTTGATGTTTTTCATTTGGGTATGGAAAACATTTGGGTTGTTTAAAGTGTGTGAAGCCCGAAGGACTTCACGCGTACTTTAAACAATCCAACTGTTTTTCATACCCAAATGAAAACCATCAAATATCGATTTAATCCTTATATTTACACACATTAATACTCTATTTAAAACAGAAATTATTAAAAGAATTTGTGATATAACGGCTTTTTTCGGATGGCTGTTGGAACAGCAACATTGACGACAAAGTGAATGACGCCACGCTTTGTCACAGCAACTCGTGGCAAAACGTGCGTGCTCGGCGACGTCACACGTCAAAACATTGTGCAAAGTCCAATAAATTGTGAACGGTTCAACTTTAGACACGCCTTTCAAATTATTACGTCACACTGTTTACCATTAGAAATTATGATTCGTTTGATAAATAAGACTTCATCGTAGAGGACGAAGTTGAAGTGTAAATATTTGCGTTATGGTACTTATTTCAGTATTTGCATTTTTATTCTTTTATTAAAACAGCAATGGGACAACAACAACAAAACTCTTTATTAAGATAAAAACTTGAAACTTTTCACATATACGATTTTCGATACGTAGGCATAATTATCCGATTACCCTTTTCCGCTTTTCTTCAAAATGGCCACCACTGAAAGAAAATGTAGTATGCTCGTTAAGTAGTGATAAGACAATGATCGCTTTAGTGTTTGTTTTTACTGTACTATCAATAATTAAAAAGTAATAAATTTGATTCATTAGCATGTAAAGGTATCAAGCACCTTTGGGTCCATTTTTCACTCTGTGTCACAGACCTTTGCGTGTCCAGAATGTAGTTATCAGAGGAAGGAAATAGAAGAATGTAGATTATTCTCACCGTACGTCACTTCCGTGTAGAAAACAGTTTCAATAACCCCCTTGATGGTACATTGTAATTTGCTAATTAAAACATGCAGAAAGTCAGTTATTGAAGCAGTATATAGGCATCCTTGAACTTTCCGTTTTGGGAGATACGGATGGTATGTCTGCCTCTTGCATGATTGGCTTGGCAGATGTCGCATTTGTATGACTTTGAGGTTATTTATACATTTTTATATCTCTGTTTACATCGATCCTAGACTAATGGATAGATTCGTGTTTATCTCACATAAGTGTTTATATTTCACGAAATAAACGTGCAGTATCTATGCTTAAAAGAATGTTCTACAAATTTTGACAGGCCACATTGCTACATAGTCACAACCACAATATAGCACAGTTAGCAACGTCCCGGATTTTCTTAAAAAATAAAATATGCATTTAGGAATTTACATATTTAGAAAACACAGTATCCTCACAGAGCAAAAACGAACAGAAGATAAAAGAGCATTGGTTTAAATTTAATCAATTTAAAAATAGACACAATCAACAAATTAACAATAGTGGTCTCGGATTTCTTTTTTTTTTCAAAAATTAAAATATGCATTCAGGAATAAACATATTTAGAAAACACAGTCTCCCCACTTAGTATAGAGGAGAACAAGGTTTAAAATTAAAAAAAAAACACAATCAAGTTAACAACAGTGGAAACACCTTTGGGTTGCCACATTGGAACGATTAGTGGCAAAACATTTTACCAAGGTTTTATGGTGCAGCAACCAGATGTTTGCCTCTACTAATAGAAAACATGTTACATATGTAATATTAAAAAAGTTTTATTGCGTATTCATTAAGGGTATTTCAAGAAAGGTAACCAGACGATTAACATCAGTGTGTTATTTGAGTTATAAAGTTATCGCACGCGTTTGTTCTATTTACCATCGTTCCGTTGCCGGGATAGTATTATCATAATGACCCACTTTTGGCGGAACGGCAGTTTTCAAAAGGTTTTAAATATACATTCATGTTGAGTTAGAAAGCTTTCAGATATTTTGCAATTTCTGTATTGGAACTTTTTGTGATTGCAGAACTATTTAATATTTAAAAGAATTGTTATCGGATACTTGTTTAGCTAGACACGGTTGTCTTAAAACGCATTTATTAATTTATAATATACATAGAGTTCAATATAAGAAAACTTTTTTATGTATGGTGATTATAAAAGCAGATTGTTAAATAAAATAAAATAAAAGTAAGTGTTTCCAAAGGAACTTAAGTTAATGACCAATGTAAACACGACTTTATATAAATTGTTTTTACTTTAAACTTATTTAATTTATCATATATCGGGGAATGTCAGGGGAAAATATGTCGTTTGTGATATTTTCTGAAAGTTTAGTTGTTACTTTGACATCAATATGTTATTACTACGCGAGATGCCCAGTAAGTAATATATTTCGTCATTTCAAGGACTGACGACAGCATTCAGGAGAGACATATTTTCGTGGCGTAAGATATGACTGGAACTTTTAATGAAATATAAATTTTGCAAGATATGTTATACTTTAACTTTACAGCAGAATTTACGGTATGTCATGAATTATGGTATTATTAACAATACCGGTTATTTACCAAGTCATGGCTTCTGGGTATTACTGTAATCCATTCGTTTTTCTTTAGATTAATCACGTGATGCTGCCCACGAAGTACTCACCAACGGCTGTTCTTCACATTCTGTTTTGGCTATTAACAGCTCGTGGTTGTAATGGCCAGTACAACTACAGTTACTACGGAGGAACCATGAGCTCAAGAATGGAAAAGATTGACGGAAAAAATATGGTGGGAAAATTTATAGCTTTTTTGTTATTAAATTTTGGATTCCTAAATCGTTTATACAGTAGCATAATACCGTCACATAAGTGCAAAAAAACGTATTAAGTACCGTTGAAAAAGGAGTTATACCATTGCTGCACTAAGTTGACGATATATCATTTTACGATATTTTTATGAAAATTGTGTGTGTTTTATTTTGTTTGGCATTTATGAAATTAATTATATTCTTCACGGTCGTCTGATAACCCAAAAGTCCCTTAACTCTTTTATTAGTATTGTACTGTATATAAGTCAATCTTTTTTACAGCTTAGAATTAATAATAAATTTTGTGTATTTGTGTGTTGTTTCCTAACAAATTTTGTGTGTGTTTCTACCAATTGCCACCTATATTGAGTGGTAACATTTGTAATGCAAATGTCTTCTGACTTAATAAATATTATAATCTCACAGAATCGACTTCGTTTTTGGTATTAAAGAAATTACAAGTTTCTTTATTTACTTTAAATAAATTATTCAAATAATCGAGCATTTGACTGTTATTTCCTGGTCATCTCCTGTTTATTTTAACTTTTGTTTTATATGAGAAATATCATATCTCCTTCAGTTTTATTTAATAAAGCCTTATGTTTGAAACAATCGACACAGGTTAATGATACGCTTTACGTTAAAAATTATGAGATAATTAACACTCAGTCTGGTTTTCTTGACACTTAACAGGCCCATGTCGAGGTCATTACCAGCTAGGAACTCGGTGAGGGGCCATGCGGAATCAACTGTTCACATACTAGCATAAACTCCTCCACACAACCAACGCATCTTCGAGGTCCTTATTACTTAAAATAACATTGGTTTTCTTGACACTTAACAGGCCCATGTCGAGGTCATTACCAGCTGGGAACTCGGTAAGGGGCCTTGCGGAATCAACTGTTCAGCTGCTAGTATTAACGCCGCCACACAACCGACACGTCTTCTAGGCCCTTCTTATTTCGGAAGTTTTCATTCTGACTATCAACATCGTGGCGCAGCCTATGAAGAAAACATTGAGAATTTTGAAAATTTCACGAAGACAGTCATAGGTGTGAACGAGATCGATAAGGTGGAGCAGGATTTGATAACATTTTCCGTGGAAATCAAAAGTGAAGGCGAGGAAGATATAAAGTACGGCTTTAGAGCATTATAATCTTGGTTTTATTCTCTTTTTCGTTAATTGTTTGTGGTCTCTTATCTGAATTGACATCCTAATATACGTAAGGACAATGAAAACGCACGAACGGGATAACATTTTAACAAGCAAACTATATTTCTAAGAAATATTTTTCAGAGTTGCATAAAACCGAATGTATTGCGGTCATTTAGATACCAAAATTATGAAAATTGATTGCATTGTAAAGAAGAAATTGCGTAAAAAAGACAATACCCGAAAAATCAAAAGTAACACTTTTGGCTAATTGTGATAAGATTACAACAGAAAACAGATTTAACCAATTCATTGATACTTTATGAAATGAAATTGTTTAATTTTAAAATTTTTTAATTATTAAGTTTAAACTTGTTTTTCACACCATTCTAGTAATGTTAGACAAAAATTAGCAATTTAAATCTTTATGAGAATGAATATTAAACTGTGTCAATTGTTTAGTTTTAGAAATCGTAAAAGCTTCCATGGAAATTGCATGCACACACAATTTTCCTCTATAAAAGGTGCTAAATTTGAAAAACAAACAAATCAAGACTTGCTAGAAAATTGTACGCAATGGTTCTTCAAAGAAATAGCCCTTGGTTTGCTTTAGGACAGATTCAGGCTGATCTATCTTACCTACAAATCGCCAACCGATTTGGTGTCCATCTGTCTACAATTGCTCGGGTAATACCAGGCCAGCGGGGTTGACGACAGCACACCAAGATATCAACATTCGCCTGGTACGCATTGCAAATCGGTTCAGGACACCAGCAGACACTATTCCAGGACGCCGAAATCGGACGGTTTCTGATCGCACCATTCGCCGACGTTTAAGGGATGCTGGTCTGCGATGTCACAGGCCATATCGTGGCCCACCATTATTACCACGCCATAGACTTGTAAGAAGACACTTGGCAGCCGCATATGCGCGTTGGCGCTTAAACTGATGGGACAGGTATAACTGCAAACGACAGGACAGATCCTGTTTTCTTGATTCAAGGTTTGGGACGTGGAGATAGAAGACGCCGCTTTGGATATTGAATGCTTAACATTGATACTGTTCTACAGCCTGTCCTGGTTCCATTCGTTCGGCAGCATCCTGGGACGTTGTTAATGCAGGACAACGCAAGACCGCTATTGGCGAGTGTATCCCTGAATTGTCTGCAACAAAACAAGTTACAGCTTTTTGCTAACTGCCCATCCATGTCTGCAGACTTAAATCCAATTGAACACCTTTGGGACCACTTAAAGCAGCGGATTCGGAAGAGACAAAACATTCGTGACGTACAAGGACTTCGGGTTGCACTACAGGCCGAATGTCGTCAGATTCCACAGGCGACTATCCGCACCCTAGTAAGGTCCATGAGGCGTCGATGTACATCTGCAAGAGACGCTGATGGAGGATATTGTCGTTTTTTAAGATCCTGACGGAGACATTACGAATAGACATTTATGAGTGACTTTTGTATTTATTTTTTGGTTGTGTTATTTGTTAAGTTTGCATAACTGTGATGAAAAAAGTGTGATTTTGGGATTTTCACCTAAAGTACATCGATGGACTGGTGTACACTGGATTTTTAACATTTTGGAAAATTTTCAATTGTTAAGTTTGCATTCGTAATAAAGTTATGATATATCTCTGGTGGAGTCGTAAGTGTTTTGTTTTCATGTAATAAAATGCATAAAGTGAGGGCGGGCGTTTTCATTGTTCTTAAGTATAACAATATGCTCTCTTTTCCTCACTTCGTTTTCGCTGCGTGGGGAGGCTGTGTTTTGCGTGTGTGGCGATTCCTGATATGCATGTTTAATTTTTTTATAATTCACAAACCCCCTTCTATATCATTTTGCAATCAAATCAAACAGATCACAATTTTTATGATCACCCTTACTTTAAACGTACAATGTCGAGACAAATAAGAGAGAGCTCTATATTTTGAAAGTAAATATAAATATCTTAGAGAACCAAACTGTAGCTTCAAAAATCATGCAATGATTGAACCACAATATAAATACAATATTTACAACAGAATTATAATTTTTAGTCATTATATTTTAGGAGCAATTTCAATATAAGTTAAAATGCATTTATGTTAAATGTAACCTTCAAAGAAATGTTAAGCTTCATTGCTCCATGTGTCAATCCCTATTTTCACACTGATTGTCTGTACATTGAGACCTTTTACGGCCAACACACGGTCTAAATAACGATACAGTAACTGCGATAAATGAATAAATGCAAAGGGAAATTTGAAAGCCACTAAAAATTACAAAATATTGCAGGCTCGGTAAAGGATGTAAATTGTGTTTAGAAGGCATTGGAATGTTCATTAATAAAATTTGTTTCTCACTGAGGAATTAAGCCCGGCTTTATTAGTTTTGTTGTTCACTAACCTTTAGTTTGGTTTAACGAACATACATGTATCCTTGATGGTCTAACTTTAACCAAATAACTTACTCGACAATGTTGCTTGCATTGCTTGCAAGGACATGCAAACACATTAAAAAATAATAGCTAATTGCACTAATTGGGTGCCACTTTCCACGTCAATTTTGTAAAGTACTGTGTTCATTTTTATGATAGTATTCAAAATTCGTTGTTATCTTAAGGTGGAACACGACATTGCGAATTTTCAAATTTCTTTATGAAATTTGGTATGGTTTTTACTGACGATGACTCCAGCATGAATCCGTAAACCGTTTTTCGATTAATCAAATAGTTGTTTAGATATTCGTTTTCTATGGTTGTATCTCTTTATTGCATTGAATATATGGACTGCAATGTGTTTTTCTGTTGTCTGTTTTATATATTTTGTACTTTCTGACATAAAAATGTATTCTTTCTAACGACTAGTTATGAAGGACATTGGTGGCGTTCATTGATTCAAGGACAACATTTGTTTTGGCATGTTCAAACTCGAGTTAGTGTCCTTATAAGGAACGACACAAAACAAATGAACCACTCACCGCAGATTCTGCCAAAACCCTTTTACCGGTAGGTTATTTTCATTTTTCCATGTTTCTTAAAAATAAATTCATGTAAACTTTACACTTGTCAAATAAGTGCACACTTTCTTTCCAATTTTGATTATCTTATTAAAAACTTATCCGAATTAACTGACGGGGTGCAGTTATGTTTTATGATCAAAATTCTAAATTATAAAATATATAATCGTGCAGTTATTGTCTATAAGGTATCTGTTCATGTTACCGATTATTAAACTTGAGACACTGTAAACTCTTTCAATTATTTGGGAGATATAAAATCAATTAAGGGTTTTAACACAAACAAGGGAGCGAAACCGCACCGTCACGGCGACAGCGCCCAGCCCTGCAATTCCGGCGACTCAACCAACTTAGCTACCATGTCAGGGTAATACCCAGGACAACCCTAAAAAAGGTTGGTCAGTGCCCTGATATACGTAACCATCACTGCATGACATCGGTAAAATACATTTGCTGCAAGAAATGATATGTGGGACAGGTTGCAAATTGGGTCATACAATTATGGATTATCGCATGCAAGTTGTAATATTGGCTTGTGAGAAGCATCTCTACGGAATTTCGTTAGGGTCATCGCCATTTTCTCAATACTTTTAACATGATATTAAACAGCAGTGAACTTTTAATTATGCTCTTTTAATCAAATATTATTTTCTGAAACAATACTCATATTTGGCTTCAAAACTCACAAACATTCTGGCACTGTGAAACAAGAATTTCAGGTCCGATGCCTTAATTTCAACAAGACTGTTAGGAGAAATAAATTTGACTGCCAACAGTCTGAAGTACCCGACTAAGTATCGATGCATTTAAAAAATGTATAGAATATATTCGGGTCAGATATAGCCAATAAGGCCCAATATCTGCTGAACAAAAACGAAAACTTACTTTTTTAAATTGAAAACTTTTGTTTAGTGATGGTATATTTTATCATTCATTTAATATGTGGCATTTGCAAATATCTGGGGATTTAATAAAGCGCGAAGATATTATTTTTTACAGAGGTCAATGTTATCTCCTCTTTCCTAAATAATGATGAAATCGATCATTTTTAACATAACCGTTTCAACAGATTATTTGACTGTCAAACTGAAAAGTGTATGGCATTTACAGAAGGAAAACAAAAGTTTAAGTTCCCTGATGCGAAGAAATAAGTTACTTAAATATCCCTTTTTGCAAATTACCTCCCTTTTTATTTAAGAAAGGACAAAATCCAACTCTTAGTTCGCTTTAGCATCATACTTGTTTTCCTTGTTCCTTTTTTAGATACTGAACCGACAACTTCCAAGATAAACATATTGGTGATCAAATTCCTCCAAATATTTCGTCATTGTGATTTCGCGTTTTCGTACTCGGTTTTTTGCATATTCGTGTTCGTGGTTTCGAGTTTCATTCAATGTTATACATTCGCGATGGCTCTTACTTAATTTCCTATGTTAGTCAGTTTCTATGGAAATAGTGTCTGCTCGAACTTCTTAAGTTTTCGTCATCGATTTTTTTACATCTTCGTGTTAGTGTTTTTGAGTTTCAGTCAATGTTATACATTCGCGATGGCTCTTAATTAATTCCGTACATCTCCATCAATTTCAATAAACCAGGATTTTTCCAGTCGCTTCAGAATAAGAGCATTTTAGTTGCAGCTTTTGTAGCATATTAGCACTGTCGGCTTTCTTCTTTTCTGCTTTATATAAGTAACTCAAACAGCTTTGTATAGTCTGTACCTATGATGATCGATGGGAAAAGTGACTGCTCCAACTTCTCCAGTTAAGGGATTACCACACTCCTCCCAATCCTATCCATCGATAAAAAAGAAAATTATCAAAATCTCAATAACCGTTAAATGAAACTTTGCACAAATGTATGTTACTAATGTATCTTTATTTTGCAGATGGTAAGACACGTTAGAACAGTAAAGAAAAATAGCGAGATCTAAAAATTCTCTCAACCCGGGATAACTACCCAGATGTCTGTAATCAAGCGTCAAGGCCACTGTTGTTAAAAATAGAAAATAAGTTTCCGCTTTTTAACTTGAGTTTGCTTGACATAATTACACCAAACTTGTTTGTAGATTTTATTATGGTGCAACTCTGGATTCTTCTCAGATGTCTATACTCGGTTGTTAAAAATCTGGTTTCGTCGCATTGCGGCGATTCTTCTTCATAAATATGTTTTTTCAGTTTGTTTTTGATGTGTTTGTAAACTTTGATTTAAACCAATATAGTTATTGAAACCTTTTTATACGTGAATTTTTCACATAGATTTAAACGTGTTTGTGGAATAATACACTATATTTTCGGTTAAAGAATTACTGGTTTTTTGTTGGCTTTGCAATGGTATTAGCTTCTTATGTTTTATATGTTTGTGTGCTTTTGCATGCAGCATGGTTGAGCCGATTGGTAGGCACCAAGACAACTTGTACTTGTTTTGTGATACGAGAACCTGTTGGGGCAAGTGTGAGGTTGGTGCACCCTAGAACATGGTAAAAACACCCAGTGGCAAATTATTTTGCCACTGACAGTTCCATGGCAGTAGCCCCTCGGGTTCTTACTTTCGTTAATTGTTTGTGGCGTCCATTTTGAAACTGATTATTGTAAAACCATGCTCTATTTTCCTCTCTACCTTTTTGCTGTGTGGGGAGGCTGTGTCAGCTGGATGTGGCCATTCCTGATATGCATATTTCACTTTTTTCTAGAATCAAACTCAACGAGACATCAACGATTCACTTACCTGTATCGGACCCAGATTGCGATTTTGTAAAATGCAGATTGTCACGTTATGTAGAAAGTGGTGGACTACAACCCCATGAAGCCCCCGGTGTAACAGTTAGTGACGAGGTATGTAAAGGTAAAAATTTACATATCAGGCATCTCTTGGAAAACACTTTCTGCAAGTGCAATAGAAACGGTAACTGTTGATAACGTTACCATTAAAAAAAACGATTCACCAGTAGGACAATGTATTACCAATAGGAAATTTATATTCTATATACACCATTATAGTCAACATTGAATGTAAGTGTTTCGTGTTTCCTTACTTTTAAGTGTAATCGTAGGTACTGCCTTTTGTCACCGAATGAGCTCTTGTGCGGACCAGCATTTCCGTCGTCAAAGTGTCAACCGTTGATCACTCAAAAGAGGACACACTTTTTATTCAATTGTCATTAAACAAAAATATCAGTACGATTTAAGGAACACATTTTGAGTAATGCACTATTTAAAACGTCAAAAAAGCAAATGGTAACTAGTTTTGTAGTAGTTAGGTTGCAAAGGCATCTTACATTGTATCAAGCCAACCCTGAAATAGTGTTATTTTCATCATAGTCTTTAGAAGCTATGATTTCTTAGTGCTTCTTTTTCTTACTTTCTGATACGTGTTGTTCACCTTAACGATGCATTTAATGAGAAGCTCAGTGTATAATAGGTTGCTTTGTTGATAAAAGCCCAAAGAACATCGTCAAATACGTTATACTTTTTAATATATATGATATTTATATTAATTGTTAAGTTGCAAATATCTGCTTCTCCTGGCCCTGTTAGTTTCATTGTTTTCCATTTCATATGAACTGAATTAAATGTTATTTTTAATTTTACAGTGTGTTGTTACAATAGACGCCAACTCTTCACTAGGCTACCGGCACGGTTCTTGGATAGCGGTTCCGGTGACTGTCCGGGACTATAGTCGGAGTAATATTCTGTTAGGAAATAATACAGTTTACAAGGGATCATACCCTCTTGGACCTTCAGGTGTTCAGGTGAGGATAAAAATCAACACAATTATTTTTCTTGTTAAGTCACATATTGGATGTCCGTTGTATAAACTTTCTCAGCAAAAAAGACACTTCTAAGTCTAATTCTGGTGCATCTTTTGTCAGTGCATAATTTTGTGTTGCATCTTAGATATCTTATAAACTGTGTTCCTGTTATAAGTTTCATTATTGTTTTCAAGATTTGATAAAAAATGATTTTCTAAATAATAATAATAATTTGTTCACCTGTCTATTTGATAATTACCTTTTTGTGTCGCCTGCGATAACAGATAGACACTTAGGGATTCTTATGTCCGGCGACGTTGTCGTCGTCGTTGTCGTCGTCGTCGTCGTCGGTTGCGCCGTCGTCCGGTAGTCCCCCAACTTTAATATGAAACCTAATGTTGCCTATTACTTTGAAAGTATTTGTCATATTCACTTAACACTTGGAATATATCATCTGCATGAACAACGCCATCTGTGACAACAAGAATGATAACTCCTGTTTCAGTATGTTTTGAGTAATGCCCCTTTTCAAAGGACTTTATTATGGAACTTTAATATGAAAATTAATGGTGCCTATTACTTTGAAAGTACTTGTCATTTTACTTAAAACTTGGAATATATCATCTGCATGAACAAAGCCATCTGTGACGACAAGAATTATAACTCCTGTTTCGCTATTTTTGAGTTATTTCCCTTTCAAACGAGTTTAATATGGAACTTAGTTTTGCCTATTACTTTGAAAGTCCTTATCCTATTAAGTAAATAATAGATATATATCATCTGCATGAACAAAGTCAACTCTGACAACAAAACTGACAACTCCAGTTTCACTATATTTTGAGTTATGCCCCTTTTTAATGACTTTAACATGGAACTTAATGTTGATTATAACTTTAAAAGTGCTAGTCCTACTAACTTAATACTTGTAATTTATCATCTGCATGAACAAAGCCATCAGTGACAACAAGATTTATAACTCCTGTTTCACTATTTTTGAGTAATGTCCCTTTCAAATGACTTTAATATGGAGCTTTATGTTGCCTATAACTTTAAGTCCTTGTCCTGTTAGCTTAATTCATTGACAACAAGAATAATAACACCTGTTTCACTATTTTTTTAACTTAGGCCCCATTTAAATGACTTTGATATGATACTTAATGTTGCCTATTACATTAAAATTACTTGTCATGTTAATCATGTTTACTTATATATTTGAAATACATTGTATGTCAACTGCATCAACAGAGTCATCTGTGACACTGAGAATGATAACTCCTGATTAAATTATTTTAGTTATGCCCCTTTCAATTAGCTTAAACCTATAACTTAATTGCTTATAACTTTGAAAGTATTTGTTCTTTTGACACAATACTTGATATATGGCAACTGTTTTAAAGAAGTTCTATCTGGTTTGAGTTGTGCTCCTTTGAAAGATTTTAATCTGAAACTTTATTTTGCTTATAATTGGAGTATACAATATAGATAATAAACCTAAACCTAAAACTTAATTGCTTATAACTTGGAAAGTATTTGTTCTTTTGACACAATACTTGATATATGGCAACTGTTTTAAAGAAGTTATATCTGGTTTGAGTTGTGCTCCTTTGAAAGATTTTAATCTGAAACTTTATTTTGCTTATCATTGAAATATACAATATAGATAATAACTGATCAATTAAAATTAGTCATTTTGTAGTATTGCAATCCAACTTAAATTACATATATTTATCATATATGATACAATGTATAACATAGGCCCACATTTCAACTTTTTGCATGCAGGCGACACGTGTTCGGCGGAACACCAAATTCTAGTTTAATTATCTTATTAGTGGCGGAGTAAAAATAAACTAATAATATAATTTCTGCTCATTTGATAAACTGATTCGGAATAGTATTAAACCTTTGGAGTACTTTTATGTAAACTATATATAAACACATGTAAGTATAAAGGTTGAATTTGTTATCACTATATATATCAATAATCCGTTGTTCCAGGTTCTGCAAACTTTGCAGCATGTTTGGTTTCCTGAGTAAACAACCCTTTGAATTTTGGAGTCACTGGGTCAAAGTTTACGTCCGTTTAAGCTAAGTGCCCAGGGTCTCTATATAACCATTTAATCTGGAGAATTATAGAATTAAAGGACTCTTTGAGTAGGTGACGCCTGAGGGCTGTAAATGCCAAGCCGAGTTTAGGTCAATATTGCAAGAACGCGGTAATGACTCAGAAATTTCAAACTTTACAAAATAACGGGACTCCGTAAGTAGATAACCCCTACTTTTAGGGTCACCGGATTAAAGGTCAACGTCACAGATAGAATAAATTTAATTAGGTTTCCGCTCAACATCTTATCAAGAATCCTTCAAAGTTGAGTACAAACTTAACAGGATGTTTGGCTTATGCCCCACATTTGTAAATTTATTATCTTGTCCAAAACTTATGATTAATCACCTATGCAATGGGGTAGACATGCGCTTGTTTCGAAAGCATCTTCAAATGTCATATTGTATAATGATGTGCGCATACGTTTTGACAGACTTAAATAACATGTATTTGTACGTGTTTTAGTTTACAGTTCAAATAGTTGAGACGCTAAGCACCCCTGAATTTCTTCAACCTACTCCAAGTGCCAATCAAAAGTTTACAGTATACATCGGTGCAACCTGGCGAACCGACATCTTTGTTGTGGCTCAGAACAATACGTTTGTTACATTTTTTTATAACTTTATACTTCTTAGAAGCAAGCATCAAGACAATTGGTTTTTTATTTAGATTTTAAATTGAATAGATAAGGACACGCAGCAAACACTTTAAGGAGTGATATGAATTGTTTATTAATATCGTACGATATTACCTAACCTTAAAGTTCGCAAACATTCAAAATGACCACTTATAAAATAAAAACAAAACATATGAACAAACTTTAATTGGTAAACTTTAAGATTAATATCATGATCTAAAACATCTTGAAAAAATGTGAACATATCTTGAATGCATGCGATCAAAGTGTCAATGAAAAACATAAATATTCATGAAACTTTTCACGGGAAATTGTGTCTTTCTACAGCTGACATCAGTGCTTAGAATGAAGTCAAAAAGCTTAGCAGGTGGCATTAGTTATTATGAATTCCGCTAAAAAACATTATACAGTCACAATGTTTCATAAAATAACATAATATCTTTTAGAAGGCTATGCTTAAAATAGAAAGAAAATGTGAAGATATTATATTTTCCCGTGACGTGTGCCGTATAGGATATCGGTAGTCTCATTTTGCATTTCGGCTGAAGTCGTTCTCGGTCGTAATCAAAATATTAAACTTAAGCGATAGTCAGAACTACCTGTTTCAGGACTATAAAGACCATAACTGCTAGAGGCAGAAACGATGAACATTATACTCTGTCAAGCATCAAAGAAGACGTTTCAAGAGTAGCAGTTAAATATGTAACAGCGTCGTGGACTCCGACTTTTAGCGATATATGCGAGCACATTTTCTGTGCCAGTGCAATTGACAATACTGGGTGAGTTTTTAATTAAGATGTTTATGAACCTAATTAGTAACGCCGTGTTGCATGCACTATTTTTTTTAGATATTACACATTAAAGCATTTCTTTCTAGCCTTTAAACCAAAAACGAATGCCTTAAAAATAAAACTGTTCTTTCAAAAAAATAAAATTAACTAAAATAATGTTTTCACTCTTTGCAAAAATGATTTTAGATTTATACATTGGTCGTTTCAGAGTAGAATCAGAAGAACAAAGGTGTTTCATACTGGAAGTAAGATGTAAGAATATTTTAATTACATGTAACTCCTATGTTTATCTTTAAATTACAAAACATTAAAAACAGTTTAAGTGTACCACTATGTCTTTAAATGGAAACATAAATCACATTTTCACTATGAGTTGCAAAAGCGGATGTGAAAATAACTATTTATATAAAACAGAAATACGTCTTCATTCAAATGATGAATTCAATTTCCCTTATAGAATGCAAAACTCATTATGGACAGAACAAATAGATAATGATGCATCACAATAAGTTTAGGATAAAAAACATTTATCGTCGGTTTTGTTGATATAGAACTGAGGGTCATTTCAATGATGTAATTTCTCTTATGTTTGCACTATGCACACAGTCACGAGTGTTTGTGTGTTATTGTTGTTAAAAATTTATTTGTTGTTTTTTTTTTGTTGTATTGTTTTTATTTCAGCAAACGATTTGAACCATCCAATTTCAACTGAAAAGGTGCGTCTTGCTGCGATATTGTTTATTGTCATCATTTAATCCCATTGATTTAGAGCTTAATAATCAATTATAGAGGAATCACTTTAAAATTTTTGATGTCATTGAGTTTTCTGTTACTGGTTTTATTTGAATTTTTACATCTTTGTGTTCATTTTCTTTACATACATCACTGCTTTTGTTATAATAGCTTAATCCTTCTTGCACGTATTTTTGGCACGGCTGTTAAAATCAAGTGTGACATATTTGTTGTAGGGACTTCCGTATTTTATTGATACACCTTCCAACCTGAATTGTGATATTGATTCTGTCTGCTACTTCCCAGTGTATGTGATATCAATTGCGTAAGTTCCAAGTGTTTACAACTTTCGCATACAATGAATCCTCATTCACGTTGCTGGCAAACCTTATGAATCGTTTGTCATCTATGTATGATTTAATTTATACCATTTATTGCAAACATGTTTCATTAAATATGATTTTAAGCTTTTGAAACTCGCGTTAAACTTGCGCGAACATTTAGCAATGTCATTTTAAAAAAGGTGAAATATGCATATCAGGAATCGCCACATTCAGAAAAAACAGCCTCCCCACACAGTCAAGAAGAAGAGAGGGAGAGAGCATGGTTAATAAAATGATCAGTTTCAAAAGAGACACCACTAACAATTAACAAAAATGAGAACACGAGGGGTTACGGCCTTGGAACGGTCAGTGGCAAATCAAATTGCCACTGGGGGTTTAAACCAGGTTTAAAGATATTAATTGAAAATTTCCAATTATTATTAATTTACCCCCACCCCAACTATATTATTTATTATAAAAACTTTTAGAGTTTGGCCCTTTGAAAAGGTAGCTGAGTTTGCGAATTCGCCGGATTCGCAAACATTTATCAGACATTGTTACAAGATGAATTTGTGAATGAACAAAAATGTGTAACTTTATTTTCCCATAGATCATGTGGTAACGAGGTTTTGTCGAGTTTCTAAAGTTGTTAAGGCATACGTTTTCTCTGTAATGAAGAAAGTAAATATACGTTGATCTATCAAATATATTTATAAATGCCCTAGAGCAAGTCACAGCTGTAATTTTGCATGATAAGAAAAAAATCTCGCTGCGGTAGGCCAGTGCAGGATGCAGTAATTTTAAATATGACTTTCAGAAGAATAGACGTTGTACATTTAACCTCCACTGGGCCTAGAAATACCTCTGTTAGTGAAGTGACTCAGGAAATACGAGTCGCCAAAACGGTGTTTAAAGCAACATTGAGAGTCAGTAATAGCATCTCCACGACTTACAATGTCTGCTTTGTTGCTGTGGATATTTACAAGTAAGAGTTAAGCGACTTTCTGACAATTTATACAGTAGGACTAGCTCCTATCAGTTACATTTAGAACGGACGGATTACAAGACGTAAAAACGGTTTTCAGTATTAATGTTGACTTTACTATAATTCATAGCAAGAAATATCCTTAAATTGAACGCTAATAAATGTACTTCTTTAAAAGTATTATTTAATATTATCTGAACTTATTAAAATAGATAAAAGTGAACTTTGAAAGCCACCAAATACGATATATATAAAAATATAGCAGGCTTGGTTTGATTAAGCCTGTTCAGATTTTAGAGACACTTTTTATATGAAATAGTTTAAAATGGACATTTTAAAGCCACCAAGTACGACACATATGAAAATATTGCAGGGTTGGTTTGAATAAGCCTGATTATGGGCAGTAATAGAAATTCATATTATTGTCCGCGCCGCCAAGCCCCGGGTTAAACGCAAAGAGGTATTTACACATTGTCAAGTAAGTTGTCCCAATTTTGATCTATCCCAAACGATATGAGGATGAACGTGGAACGTTCGGTAGCGAGACTTTCACAAGATAAGCGGCGTATGGTTCAAACATAAAGGAATTGTTCTGCTTTAAATAAGACGGTATTCGATTTGTAAGAAATTTCACAAGTGCTGGCACTGAATTATTCCATAACAATCAAGATGATGATTTTAGTGTTTGGTACGTTTGTTTTGTTTATTCTTTCAGTGTTTCAAGCGATCATTTTTGCGTAAATACAACATTTATACCACCAGGTAAATATGATAACTGATATTACGACTCATACTGTTCAATAATATATTATCTAGTTATATTAATTGTTTATTTTAACATTGATAAAACATGGTTAAAACAGGCCAATTTATTATATAAAAAGTGAATCGACAATAAATATGATTGTTTGTATTTAATTTCATTTGCGTTATAAAGGGGCAATAAATAAACTGCCAACATGAATAATATGCTACCTACAACAATATGTGACGTCTTTTAAAAAACTTCTCAATTATAAAGATAGTGGTCAACATTTTACTGTTTTGTCATCTGTTTACGCGACAGGCATAACACGTTCAAACCCACTTTTACAAATATAATCTAACATTGTTTACATTTGTTTGACAAAAGGGAACACATATTGATGTCATTCACATATTATACATACAGAGCATTTAAATTGATGTTTTGTTTTGTTTTGATGTAAATAGAATTTTAAGAATTTTTAAGATCTAAAGATCTCGCTTTTTATTTAGAGTTCTAACTTGTCGTTACATATGTAAAATAAAGATACTTTAATCACATTAAATTTGATATGTGCAAACGTTTATTGAACTGCATTTTGCCGGTAGAGTGCTTTTCCTTTTTTTCTTTTCTTTTTCTTCTATGTGGCAATTCCTGATATGCATATTTCACCTTTTTCTAATATGTCGTTGCTTTAGAATTGAAAATCTGAAAAAAAATGTTTCAACTGCTAACAATATACATTGATTTATTGATACAAAACATGATATTTTATTCTCATTATTGCACAGATTTGAACATAAACTCTTTGCACAATGATGTTTTACAGACCCAAGTTCATACGATTGATCGCCAATCTTCCTTGTTGCTGTGGCGATAACGCAGTAGGTTTTATAATCATTTTAATTAAAATTGGGTAAGTACTATCTAAGCTGTGCTGGTTCGATCTGTATGAATTTATTGCAGATCCCTGTTTATCACTACCCTGTTTGCATGGCGGAACCTGTAACAATGACAAATTGAAAGGAAACTACAGCTGTATGTGTCCCGAAGGTTATTACGGACACAATTGCAATCAAAGTAAGTAAATCTGCTGCCACACGCAGGTTCCATACAAAGCCTTATGAAATTTAGAAGTACAAAATGTATCTCTAAACTTAATGTTTGAAATTAGTAATTAAAGTTTCTTCTTGTAACAAGAGTGTTGACACTTACCATTCCTGTACTAAGGATAACACCAGTTGTCCCTCGTGCTAGCCCGATCCTCCAACAGCTTCGCAATTTTAGCTGGCGAGATAGTAAGTATGCTACGTACTATACCATTGTGAAATAACATATGCTACTCAATGTTCGCTAAGCACCACGAATATTTTTGTATACGTCATTTGCTATTTGCGAGTTATTAGTTTTATTCGGTCTTACTATCTTATTATCCAATATAGACAACTGTTTTAACAACGTCGATGTATTTAGGGGGTTTATTTAGATTTTAATGGGATGGTGTTTAAGATAGGCATGTTGATGATAGAGAAATAATCATTTTTGACAGATAAAAAACAAATACAGATACAGATGTCTGCATCCAAATAAATGCATTCTTACCTTCAGATTTAAAATAAGTTATAAACATTTAGACCTTCAATTAAAAGTGATAACCGATTACCCTACGAATGACGGGTACATGTATGTAACTTAAGTTGAACTGTGAAATTACAGGGCCGCCTCGTTTGTATGACAGTTATTCAAGGTTATGTGAACACTTGGGGCCTTCTTGATACATTACTAAATGATTTCAAATGTAAATATGATATAATGTAGACTTAACAATGTGGTTAACTGTGTGTTTAGCATACTTTAGGTAATATATTTACTTATAGATTCATTAATAATTAACATCGGTAGGTGTACAATTATGCTGAATTTCTTCTGTCGTATATATATGCATGTATAGGAAAATGTCATATATGTGGGATCTGGCAGATTTCTAATGGAAATTCAGGTTCCTGTGGGTTGAATTTAGAATAGGCAATTCTTACAAATATCCTATCTCTTCAGTTTTATTTTATAAATTTGAATATTGGAATATAACGTTTCTAATCACATATTTAATAGGTATTACAATAATTTGTACAATGACGTTATTTCTTTTTTCTAAATTTATTCCCCGGTTAACATTACGGAAAAATTACCGGTCCCTGATAGACAATTGTATTTGCTGTACAACAATCTAACGCAATTAATAGAATACTGGTTAACAGTTGCGAATAACGGCTCCATTTTATAAAATAGTAACTAGCAACTTACGTTTGCCACTAACGATATTATATGTATTTGCGATAATATTTACAAACAATTGCAAGTGAGCTAATTGTGAATAACTTCATTTTAGAGATAAACTTCTGCGAGCCAAATCCATGTATTCAGAGCAATTCTTTACGATGTGTCGACTTGGATTTCAGATATAAATATTTGTGTCTGTGCAAAAAGGGATTTGTGGGAAATAATTGTGAAATAGGTAAGTCCATGTTATTTCTAATATAAATATTGTCATATTGTGTTGTTTTTGAACCCAGGGTCAAGCGGCTCCTTACATTTTGTTTTGTTATCTATTTGGGTCGCCAAACCTCATCAAAATAATTTTTACTCAGCCTCTGTTTTATCTGTAAACCAACATTATATTAACAGTGGCGTATTTATAACACTTGTGTAAATAACATGACAAATTGGGTTGGTGTAAGATTCGTCAATATTCACAAGACACTGAAGGTTGCCACTTCTTAATGATTATCATCAAATGTTTGCTAGAATTACCAAATTTGATCAGAGCCAAAGGTTATAAAACTGAGCATTGAAACAATTTCAAATCTCAAGCATCTGATTGGCTGAAATGGCGATCAGTCGCCATTTCAGCCTATCAGATGCTTGAGATTTGAGGCTGGTTTCCAATCTCAGTTTTATAACCTCCAGTCCAGGCTGTGTGAGCCAACACTTACATAAGTTTGTCTTCTACTTATTAGTTAAACTGTTTTGTAAAGAACAAATTTTAAGCAAGTTTTCTTTCGTTTTTGTTTCCTGTTGTTTCATGTGATATTGTTATATTTTACCACAATAAATAATAAAACAATATCACCTGTTAAACTTTATGAAGTTTTCAAGAAATTACTAATAATTCCCTAAAACATTTTTTTCTTTTGAAGCTGTTCAAATATATTCAACACTAAAATCTCTAAAAACGAAAAGTTTTGAGATTGTAAATATATTTCTGACTGTTAGTAAATTACGACAAGTTTAGTTCCAATATATTTTCCAAGAACACATTCAAAACAAATTTTAGAGCACCTACAACCATCAGGGACAATTAAAGAATACGTTACAATAGATAGTGGAATGGATCTGATGCTAAACTGCAGCGTAAAAGGAACAAATATTTCGACAACACAATGGATAAAAACAAACTCATGCGGAGGAAAACTCGAAAACAAAACAGGTATGCTTTGAATCTGCTGTTTAAAAATTCACATGAACGGTTATCGATTTAAGATTATTATGTTACATTGTATTCATTCTTCTACATACACTACTGAAACACACACAAACGAACTTGGGTATCTGTGCACAGCATATGGTAATGTAATTGATGTAAATGACAATCGCTTAAGCAAGTAACAATTTAATTAAAAGGGTGATAAAATATAATTTTACCTTCTGAGACCATAGTAAAAAAAGAAATATGTAGTTTACCATTCTCATCTTGCAGAAATAGCGCATGTTAATTATTAGAAAGAAATACGACTGTGACTCATTGTTTTATATCATTTCGTAACGTAAAAAGGAAACAGCTATGGTACATGTAAGTAAACCTGTGTTCTAAAATGTGTTTTACCATAAAAAGACACAATTTTGTCATTTTTATCAAAATTTTTTACTTCGTTTAAATTTAGTTCATAAGAAAAACATTGTTGAAATGACACTGATTTACAAAAACATACAACAACAGATATTATATTATCTAATCACCATAAATTTTCAATAATTTATTAAAACAAATGCAATTATTTAACTAGAAATACAATATTTTAACTACACCATTGGTAAAAAGATTGTTTATAGATCAACTCGGGTATAGAATATCCTCGATATTAATAATTTAATACGAAATCATGCTGTTTTATACGATTTAATCTTTCAGATTCTGTGTATCGTGTAACAAATTCGACGATGGGAGATTCTGGCACGTATATGTGTAAAGACCTATTCAAGCAGAATGTAACCAAATACTTTCAGGTCAAAATAAATAGTAAGTGAATATTTTCAGTGTTTCAGAATGAATATATGAGTCACAAGAGTCAAACTATCAGCCACATTCATCAGCAACAATAAGTTTTATAAAATCGTGGGGCTAATTCTCTTTCGGTAATAGCTTGATTGTACGCTTATGAGGAAAAATTTCCAATACTAGTATATGAGTTATTAAGTTTTTTTCCTCTGATGGTTGTGTTGAATGCGGGTCGTCACAAGTTATTGCAAACACAAAAGGCAAATATCAGAGAAAGCAACATTCAGCAAAGTGAATATGAAAGAACAGAACAGTTTATGTTATCTGCCAGTTTTTTTAGAAGACATCGAGAACAAATAAAATTCTTGTGTGATAACAGCATTGAATTGACAAAAGGGAATGAAACAGAGTTAATGCAGGGTCTTGAATCTTTGTAGAAAAAATGAAATATGCATAACAGGAATTAGGAACTAGGACACCAGAAAACACAGCTACGCAGCCAAGATAAGAGGAAAACGTAGCATGGTTTGCAAATGCTTGATTTTAACTAATACACCACACAACAAAAATAAGTAAAAAAGAACATGAGGGGATCTTGCAAAACAATTTGCAATCGGAGGTTTAAACCAGGTTCTATATAGAGTGCACCAAAACCACACTTGTCCGAAAAGGATTTCTTATCTCCAAACTAGTAAATGGTTTCTTTGTGATTGATATCCAACACAGCCAACATGACAATTTAGCTTGCAAAAGCACACAAAATATAAATCATAAGACGTAAACAGCATTGTCAATGACCTTACCGAGATCAGAGCCCCTGGAGTGCAATAAGCAAGAACACGATGGCGGGAATAAAATAAACATTTAAAGTTTTAAGGTGCTTTAATAAGATTTCTCCATTAATCTACTCAAACTCTTAAACTCTTGCCACTACCTTGTAAACAAAGAGGTCGATAAATTAAATAGGAACCAGGCAGGAAGTTCAGTTGAGCAATCTTAAGCTAAAGCTTTGAGAATGTTGTAGGTGTTCCACACAATTTTATATTCCTCATTTTGATGTATATAGAACGCTTAGTTATGGGGCTTGTTACAATGTATATACAACATTTTGTTTTGATTCTTTTCTCAGCCAAAGAAGATTTATGCACATTTGACCAGGGATCAACATGCGGATGGATGCAAAGCAGCTCTGACAGAACGGACTGGATAATGGAGAAGGGACCGACCCTGACAGATGACACCGGACCTGATACAGACCATACCTTAGCAAATGGTACTTCAGCTCCAGACTTCAGCTCCAGTTAATTTTCGTTTCGTTAAATTCACGTTCGGATAGTTCGATAAGAAGACATCGAACATCAGTTTTCTTATTAATCGTTTCTAATTTCACGCTTTCTTTCTTTTGGCGAATTAAACTTGCCGCATTGGTCCATTTGATAGATATCTGCCAAAACCGGTCTTTGGACGTTGCCATTTTTAATTCACTAACGTAAGTTGTATCAGGTACAGCTAAACGGCGAGTGCTCTCTGCTTCTACACGGCAGGAAAACATTGAAATTTCTATTTATAATTCAAGCTAACTTAATATTTAATATTTGTACAACTGGCTTGCTCGCAAAATCGGACAAACCAATTGGTCACGCCAAGTGTGATGTGACTGACAGTTTAACTAATATGCCTATTTAAGCGCGCCATAAGCATCGTAAACTTTTGCGTGCAATTTACATAACAGACGTGTGTCTTTAACTGCTTTCTGTCATGAATTCTAGGCTTGAATATCAAGAGTGCTTCAAGATGAGTGGTTATGCACTATAGAGATGATATAGAGTTAAGCGTCTATTAATCTTATCAACAGGAATTTGGTTCATGCAATTGTCGAGTGAAAGGCGAAGATGCCTTTCAACAGTTAATTTAATCGTTCTTGTATTCTTTCAATAATTAGCTTATAAATTATAAAAGAAACATAGCTTTATAACCACCTCGACCTCGTTTCAACTTTTGTCATTTGAAAAAAGGTATTCAAGATTTTTACAACATATTTGTTTTAACAGTTGCTGATAAGGGTTCTAATAATGTAATTATAGTGTGACGTATACACTATAATAATGTTCAAACTGAAGAGCTTCATAGCACTAATGCTTATACACTGACTTCTTCATCTGAGAGTGATATTGTTACTGCACACACTCTACAAATTACAAAATTTAGAATCAGTGTTGAGCCGAAACAAGACAAAGTACTTACTATGTATTGGTTGCCTAAAATGCAGAAAAACACCGTACAAAGCAAGCTTTATTGCAAATTCTAGTTTTTGTACAACAACAAAATTATCCGTGCTCTTAACATGTTGTCTTACAGCTATAAAAGAACATGTATTGCGAAAAAAATTTTGAAACCACTGGCAAAATTTTTTTTGGTCTTTAAAAAATTAAAATGACGTTTTGAAGAAGCTTAAATTAAATAATTTTCAGGCGTTCTATTTGTCTACATATGATTTTTCAACTCTTAGCTATATACTTTTCTCCCTCTTAATTTAATAAGAGACAAGCTAGCCAGTCTCACTGAAAAAAAACTTTTGCTAGAGAAAAAAAACATTTATCGCTTGTAATGAACATAGAGCATTCTTTACAGATGGTTCTTATGATAATTATACTTATTGGACCAGTCAAGACCTTATCCAGGCGCTCACATTTTTATTGAATAATACTGTTATTTGCGATTTTTCACCTCTATTAATAAACAAGTAATAGGTATTCCAATGGGTACTAATTGTGCACCCCTTGTTGCTGATCTGTTTTTATACTGTTATGAAAGAGACATTATGTTATCATTTCTACCGCACATCAAGATGATATTTTTACAGCTTTTAACAACACCTCGAGGTACCTTGATGATTAATTAAATATAGATAATAACCATTTTCCATCACTTGTTAATAAGATTTATCCTAAAGAACTACAGCTTAGTAAAGCGAACACTTTAGAAAAGCAAGCAAACTTTCTTGATCTAAATCTGTCCATTGAAAATGGTTACGTCACTACTAAAATATATGATAAAAGAGATGATTTTAATTTTAATATAGTAAATTTTCCGTTTTTAGACGGCGATGATCCTCGTGCAACATCTTACGGTGTTTTTATCTCACAGCTTGCTCGCTTTTCAAGAGCTTTAATGAACGTAATCTTTGCATTACATAAAAACTTTTAAAACAGGGTTATCGGTATCACAAATTAAGGAAAACCTTTTGCAAGTTTTATCGCCGATACCAAGATCTAATTCATTAATAAAGATGCAGTTTAAAATCACAATTGCAACAGGGTATTTCACAGCCAGTTTTTTATGGAGATTTAATTTACAAACTTATGAAGATAAAAGGTAATGTTAATTTCTCCAGGTTATTCGTAAAAACCATCTGTAAATTTAAAAAGAAATGTAACCAACATGATATTTTACAGCGCTCTGCAGAGGTGGTGATTAACCATCTACAGTTGATCATTTTGCTTACCTCTTTGGTTGCGCGACGGTGGCAGGGGTTTAAGAGTTTATGAAGGTTTATCGGGAAATCTTTTCTTAAAAGAACCGAGAAGCTTGATTTTTTTATTTTATCCCTGTCATCGTGTTCTTGCTGATTTTACTTCAGGATCTGGTCTCGGTAAGATCATTGAGTACCCGCCCTTTGGCTTTAAAATGCTATTATTAGCTTCTTATGTTTTATATGTTTGTGTGCTTTTGCATGCAACATTGTTGAGCCGTTTGGTGGGTTGGAGTTATTTCACCAAGACAACTTGTACTTGTTTTGCGATACGAGAACCTTTTAGGGCAAGTGTGAGGTTGGTGCAACCTAGAACCTGGTTTAAACCCCAAGTGGCAATTTGTTTTGCTACTGGCCGTTCAAATGCGGTATCCCCAAGGGTTCTTTTTTTCGTTAATTGTATGTGGTGTCCTGTTTGAATTTACATACTTGTAACAAACGTGCTCTCTCTCTCTCTCTCTCTCTCTCTCTCTCTCTCTCTCTCTCTCTCTCTCTCTTCCTCTCTTCTTTTTCGCTGCTTGGGGAGGCTGTGTTTTGTGAGTGTGGCGATTCCCGATATGCATATATTACTTTTTTTATAAGAGACAGACACACTAAAACTACAATAAACTAAAAAAAACTTTTCAAAATAGGTAAGTACGCTAGTCGTTTTAGTGCAACACTTTGCTCTGCATATTTGAAGTACAAGTGTCCTAATTACAGATTTAGCCAGCACGTGTTGCATTTAATGTAGTCATTATATGTATAAAGTCCGTTTAACCAATACCAGCTTTCCGCTTCCATTTTTTTATCATTTTATATCCCTGTCAAGAAGAATGAGAAGTTCGAGTTATCAACTGATTTTTTACCCTTAGGTTTAAATGAGTATTGCCTAGGTTGTCAAGAAAAAAAACCAAAAGTTTTCACTACATTACAAGTTAATGTCATAAATCTGTTATCGTACTTATAGCAATATTGTAACGGTTTTAAGCCTAAGACAATTTCAGATAAAGGAGTCTACCTGTTCATTGAAAGCTCGGCTCCTAGCAAAGAAGGAGACTTCGCTGACCTAAAGTCGCCCCGTTTTCCAGGCAATGAGACAGTGTGTTTAGAAATCTGGTATCACATGTATGGCACAGGAATAGGAACGTTAACGGTGTATCGTCAGGTAGGCTTGATAAAAAGTAAATTTGGTATTTTGGAACAAATGATACACATTCTGTAAAAGTTCAATGTTTCACGAATCTAAAATTGTATTCTTTATATTAATAAGGATGTTGGAGTAGATGTGACTACGATCTTTTATCAGATATCATGAAACTATTCAAAAGATAATATCTCAGGTGTATTGCTTATTTAAACTTTGAAGAAATATTTGTATTCGTCCTTTCACTCGACCTATCACACCTTCAGAGCTTGTCGGATATTTACGCAAAAAACGTAGCGAATGCTTAAATGCAAATATGAAACGTACTCCGGTCCGGTGTTAGTACATGGTTCAGTGTTAGTACATGAACAACATTTGGTAAATAGAACCAGGCCTCAGAAAACACCCTGTTTTCCTCAACTGACCACATTGGTTTAATACATGTCTTTACTTATTTAAGATACGTAATATATATATATATACTGTTTCTTTACAAATCAAGAATATCACTTGTAAAAGATTTTTGATGAGCTTTTCGGTAAGATTATTTCAGTTTTATTGTAAAGCCCTTTCTTTTAACTTGTCATCGTATTCGTGCTGAATTGCCTCCATGGGCTCTGCTCTTTCTAAGGAAATTGAGTACCTGACCATTAAATTTACAATTCTATTAGCTTCTTATGTTTTTTATGTTTGTGTGCCTTTGCATGCAACATTGTCGAGTTGATGGGTGGTTTGGAGTTTTTAACCCAGAAAACTTGTACTTGTTTGTTTATATGAGAGCCTGTAGGGGCAAATCTGAGGTTGTTGCATCATAGATACCCATTTGACAAATGGTTTTGCCACTGGCTGTTCAAAAGCGGTTGACCAAAATGTTCTTATTTTTGGAAATTGCTGACGTGATGTTTCATTTGAAATTGGTGTTCTGTTGAGTGTGATGATTCCTGATATACATATTTCACTTTTTATCGTAATAGATTGCAACTTATAAAGTAAAAAGATAATTTTAATTTCGTTTTTATTTATCAGGTTAATGTAAGGATGTATATCTTGAATAACTTTAGGATAGCTGTTCGGGAACGCACACGGAATTGTTTAAGAGAACCGGTGATCAAGGAGAAAAGTGGAACAGAGCGGCCATTGATATCGCCGCACAAGATGTTCAAAATGATTACAATATTGTCATTCACGCCGTAATTGGGTCATCCTATCTAGGAGATATAGCTATTGATGACCTAATGCTGAAACCGGGGAATTGCCAAGGTACTTCCTGCATACAGAACCTCAAATCGTTTATTAATTTATTTGTAAAATCATTCTATATCTTTATCTAAATTAGTTCATATACATATTATTGCCCGTAAAATACAGTCAGTGAGTTGTGTCACTAGTTTTAAGTTGGAAGTATATAAATTGTTTGTAGTAAGTTATCCACAAAAACGAATTTTCTGTCGCAGACACCATTCTATAAAATGCATCCGTTCTCAAATTTAAAAAAAGCTTGAATGCAACTTTAGTACAATACTTAAGAGTAATTGACAGTTTCTAGTTCAGTGTGGTAATATTGTTTTAGCATGAGTCATTATGAGTTATTATATACATGAATGTCAATATTTAGACAGCAATTATTTATTATGCATGGAAAGATATCGTCCCATCAGGAATATTTATATATTTATTTGGTGTTAAAGGAGAAAATCTGTATAACAAATAACCCAATCTTTGCACGTTCTATCTTAAAATATTTTGAGATTATTAACCTTTAGGTGATACACTATCATAATAAATTCAAGATAAATTATATTCTTTTCTTGGCGTTTTTTTCAATTACAGGCATTTGGCAAAATCAAACGTTTTAATAAATTATTGTAACTAAAAGATCTAAGGCGGATGATCGCATTAAATTATAAAGCTTGTTTAACCGGTTATCACAGTTTAATTAATTGACTTAATTTTACACTGTTTTTGCTTTGTTTTGCAGGAACTATCAGCCCTGCTATTGTTGGCTAAACTAAATGGAAGATGTTTGGACAGTTAAAGATACCTCCGCGCGATTTTGTAAAATACTGTTGTTCTTGTAAAATGCAGTATACCTGTTTGAATGTTGAGTTTCCTTCTAATATTTAAAATTTAAGGATGTTGGGTAGAATAAGCGGAAGGTTGCACTCATTGTCCACCTTCCCATCCTCCCCCGCCCCCTTATGGCCAACATTTTTCCCATTGACTGTTCCAAAAGGCAGAACCCATCCCTAGTTCAGACCTAGCTTTTCAACCAATGAAATGTTGAAAAAAAGAGGATTCAAGTGTTTTTTTATTACTATGCATGGTTCTTTTTATCGTCAATTGTTTGTGTTGTCTTATATGTTATTGATCATTTTATTGCCCATTCTCTCTTACCTGTTTACTTCATGGCTGTGTAGTATGAGGCTCTGGTTGTCACCATCCCCAATAAGATTTTTTTTAGATTTGTTTAAACTGTTTATTTTTGTTAATGTGTGTTTTTTGTTTGTTTTTCCGTAAAACAATTAAGAGAAGTACAAGCCGTGAGGTGGTGGACTTAAATCACAAATTTTCCTGGAAGATTGTGCCAGTACGAAAACACGCGAGTTTAAGGGACAAAGACTGTATTTTTCTAATTGCATTATTTAAGTCGCTAAAACTGATATGACTTATATAGGCAATTTTATTGTTGCTTCGAGTGCAATGACGAACGGAGTAATACCTAAACTTAAGTGCATGCAGTATTTTTCTTCATGTTTGTGTTTTGCAATTTATTTCTGTAAGTGTTGAGTCATAAAATATAAATACGTTTTAAAAATATTATGACAAATTTACCTATTATGAAGTGTTGATGGAATTAACAAGTTTTGAAGTAAAAACCGATGTCTCCTATGCCTAACTAGAATACTGATAAAATAATTAAAAACATTACAATAAAATGCATTGAAAAACCCAAAACCATACAGTTCGACGGCAGCGCCTAGCCGACAATGCAGAAGTCAGACACAGTTCATACCATCCTTATCCCCCCCCACCCCAGGATAGTTCCAATATGCCTATATACAGCCATCCATAATGATTGACATTTTGCATGGTTTGAAATTAGTATATTATCATCAAAGGAAGTAATTGAAACTATACTAAAGTTCTGTCTACTTGCTATACTGTTATGCAATATCATGTTTGAATCTTCATCATTTACTCCTTAGATAGACAGTGCAAGTAAAACAAACCCATATAGACACAACAGTGTGAAGCAATCAACAATAAATAAATGCAAACAGGTACACGTTGCTCCAAGATAGACTACTCTTGCATACTTATGTATACACTGTCTAACAATGATGCATGGGTTATATTTCATCCATTGTCATTCATATTTCTAATAAGAATAACGTGCATGCCTGATACTCTAAGGTCAGTCTAAGTTTAAAAGTTTTCATAAAGATACAAAATAATTTTGATATTTTTATTTTTATCGATGACAATTCAATGACCACTGCCAAAACCATCGATTCCAGTACACTTACAAACCCAATTATAGAAGCCTGTATTTAGAAAAGTTGCACCAATTTTGAAACATATACAACGTATAATACTGGCACTTAATTCCGTGTAGATATCAGTTTCAATTACCTCCCTTGATGGTTATAATCCTATTTCAAACCATGGACATTGACAATCATGCATTGTAGTTGGCAGTTTAAAGGCATTCTTGATTTCTCCTTTAATTGGATGTGTCTATCTCTTGCACGGCTGGCTAGGGGCGACCGCCCAACTTGTAAGGCTTTGAGGTTATCTATTTATCGTAATACTGTCACTTTATCAACTCAATCAGTGCAAGGATGCTTCAGCTGTTCAAAGCATTTTAACTTTGCATACTTATATGATAAAACTCAGGATTTATCAGTCTAACTCTAAGGGAATTTCTGATACCGCACTGTCCCGCACAAATAAAAAACATCAGAGGGAATTTGGTCGATACCTGGGGTAATATCCGTAGAGAAAACAACAATACAGTAATAGCCGAGGGAACCAGAAGTATTAACGAGAAATCGGGACATAAATGCTGAACTCAAGGTCAAGGTTTCTAATATTATCGCCCATCCGTCCATCCCTCCCGTCCGTCCGTCCTTTAATCCATCCGTCCTTCCGTCTCTCCATTCAGTCCGTCCGTCCCTTCCTTCCTTCCGTCCGTCGGACTTTCCCTCCTGATAGTCCGTCCGAACCCGATTGAGTGTAAACGTGAGATCCATCCGTCCGTCCGTCCGTCCGTCCGTCCGTCCGTCCGTCCGTCCGTCCGTCCGTCCATCCATCCATCCATCCATCCATCCATCCACCAACGCATTTATTTCAATTACTCTCTTTATATTGTGAAACAATTTAATACTTAACCCTCTTCAACTCTTAAATTAGAATTACACTTGAAGAAAACCATGTTTTCGCTTTACAATTAAGTATAACAAGCAAAGTATATAGAGAATAACAGGTTACTGTCTTGCGATATAAGTGTTATCAGGCGAGGCCGATATGGGGAGCGGAGGGGCGAGGCTCTGCCCATATCGGCCGAGCCTGATAACACTTATATCGCAAGACAGTAACCTGTTATTCTATTTATCATGCACTTACCACTTAAATGTCATTGTTTTTCTACTGTAAACTAAATTCATCTGGAATAGGTTTACCGCTGTGATTTTGTGTATGCTAAATTCATTATGAAACGTTTTATCGCCGTGATTTTTTCAAAAATAAACGTTAACAACGCGCGCGGTATTTCTTACGCGCCGATAAATAGTTCTCCTTTATAACGGCCCCTTTTGTTATGATTTACATAAAATTTTAAGAAATTAGTTCATTTTGAAGCGATAAACTACCCGTTTCTTACCCAAATTTAAGAAAAACAAAGTAAAATAAGCTCAAACAAACGTTTAATGCTCAGTAATATGATCAATCAAATTTATTTAGCGAGGTCGTGGACACCATATTTTTCTGACAGAAAATGTGTTTATTTCGGTGTGATTTGATAAATTAACAATTGTTCTTGGATAACTATATCGAGAAACAACTGTTTTAATCAGAAATCGGATTTAAATGACAAAATAAAGTGGCAACAGAAAAGTGAAGTATCGCTATGCTTCTGCAATTCAGTGATTTGTGTCAATGTCATCGTTATAATTTTTGACATTGATCAACATCCGTTAGGAAATGTCACTGAGACATATTAAATAACATAAGGCATCAACCCAGCACCGAATTCGAATCTCCATCAGACTAAAGAGGGGCCATGATAGCAAATTTATATCACTTGTTTCCTCGGATAGATCTATGCTGATCTTCAGAAAAACAGGGTCTACAGTACAGTAGACCCACTACAGTAACTGAAATCAGTCAACACCTGACATGTTTAGTGTTGAAGGATGATACCTCCAATGTATTACTAAGGTAATTTTTATTATAAAATTTAAATTTAAAATTGTTCATTTTCAGGGGACTGAATTGTTCACCCAACAATCGACAGGACAATTTTATCAGTTAAATAAACACATTTTGATTGAAATCAGAAGTGCAAGTACAAAAGTTACAAAGAAAAATCTTCAATTTTAGTCCGGTTATATGAATGATTCCACTCCACAGGTTTTTTTCTGTGCATACCATGCGTCCGACACATTTCCAATGCAAACTTTTTTTTACTCCCAATTAAAAAAATATTCCTGTTGAAAGATAAAATTTTTGATGCCGAACAGGTTCGCGAAATCTGGATGCTTAGTGCGAGAGTAAAAAAAAAACATGTTTTAGGACAGTACGAGACGGGATTTATCAATCACTTTCCAGTTGTTTTAAATTTTTCCCTTTTTTGAATGTTTCTTGACATGAATTTTCTAATTTTGGAAAGAGTCTTTTTTCTCAAAAAAGCCAGAAAAGGGCTTGTCTTACATCTGGTTCTACACTGGTGGCACATGCATTAAAATGTGTATATTTCAATTTGGAGTAAAAGGTTAAATTAAAAATTTACCATTAACCATAATTTTGTATAATTTTTTTTTGAGTTTTACCCCCAAACCCTGTACCTGCCATGTGTTTTAATGCATATCACAAAACAGTAACCTGATTTATATTATTTTGTAGGTTGGTCCCACCATGATTGTCTAACCCTATGAATGGATGTCTTTGTCATGCCGAATTTACAAGAGGTACTGACCGTACTGGAGTTGTGAAAGACAAGAAAGGTAAAAATTTGAAATCAGACTCAGAGTTTTATTTTACAACATCATAATTATGCATGTTTATATACTATAAGAAATTTAAATTATTGAAAAACACTTCCAATTTTAGGTTTGAGAGTCAACACTGAAAATAGTAGGCTAAATCATTAGTAAATGGTGTGCATAAAATTAATTATTTCTCATAACTGGACAAGTTTTCTTAATATTTCATAAGACATTGCAGTACAGTTACGTATAAAATATTGTGAAGAAACGTTTATTTTAATAAACACTTGCTCCAAATTGTCATCTTTGTAACATTTATAAGATAAATCATTACTCAAGATTTTTGGAAAGATTTCATACTAGTTTAAAAAACCAACAGATTATGCATTAACAATTTCCGCCTGCATGAAGTACATTCATGGCCATCAGTCCCATTCCTAATTACAAAACATGGTTTTTCCCAAAACATGATTAAGAAAAAAATATATGTTACTTGCTTATGTTGAAAAATCACATTAAAGCCTGAAATTTAATTTGGGTAATTAGTGATCAATCTGTAGACTCTTTAAGAATAATTTTATCAACATTTGATTAATGAAGTTGAAATTCTCAATTTCAGTGAAAAATTTGTAGTATTTCCCTTCTCAAAATGGTGCCAAAAACACTGTAAAATAAACTTTAAAAAAGTTTTAAGTATCGTATATCATCAGGATATTGTTAAAAATCTCGGCCCTTCCGCTCCCCATTTCGGCCTCGACTGATAACACTTATATCGCAAGACAGTAACCTTGTTATTCTCTATTGACGGTTTTAAAACAACAGATTAAATTCTTCTTCCGCTTTTATTCAGTCACAAAAAAATGTGGAGCAGTAATTTTATTTCACAAAACCTTGTTTTTAAGCAATCTGTGTCACTCTTATGTCACAATTATTATTGCTTTTGCAGACCTGTTTCAATATATGTCTTTTTAGATGAGCCAAAGTTTATTTTTTTTAAATGAAGTGTTTTTTTTCTCGTTTATTTTCCAGAGTTTCCCATGAAAATAATGAATCCAAACCTCGCCAACAACACCAATCGTATGGGCCACGAATTTACAGGAATAGAAAACAGACGAATTACTGGAGAAAGTCCAATTAGCAGTGTTAAATAAACGTTTTTCTAAGAAAAATGACAATAACACCATTATTTGTTTTCAAATTTTATGAAATAAAGTGAAATACGGAAAATTGTTTCGTTATGGATATTTTTTTACATTAGTTACAATGGCTTCCGGAAAGTAGTTCTGTCACTAAGTGGGCGGAGTTACGGATGAGAGGTCTCGTCGGATTGGACGACGGGTGTCCTCGGACTTTATGGTAAACTTAACACGGTGCAAGCAATATCGGGTCGGTGACCGATATGCGAAACAAATATCACCCCGGCGGGTATAGGAGATTTAGCATTAGGGTGCATGATAAAATATACAAAGTATTATACATGTAAGACATTTGCAGTCAGCATATTAGCAAACATAACAATCATTTGAACCAAATCGATAAACTGCTGTTTAGTTTTTAATTAAAACGCTTTTGATTTCGTATAATATGCAAATCGTTTCTTTGTTATAGGGAGCTATTTCTGAAATGTTGATTTCAACACGTGTTTGTCCTTCTACGAAATAACCCTGATAAAATCAATAACAATAACAAAGATAAATTGCTGTATAGTTTGTAGTTTAAAATGATAGTGCCTCTAGCTGGAAGCGAACCCGAACCGTCACGGCGACAGCGCCTAGCCCAGCCATAAAACACCAATGATTTTTTTATTTAATTAAACAAGTTGTTTGTTGAATTTTATGTTTAAATGCCATTACTTTCTTCTTCAATAGAGAAACTGGCGGGCAATTGTAAAAAGCGAAAATTTTATAGGCTTATCAGGAATGGCCACATCCAGAAGACACAGACACCCCACAGTCAAAAAGTAGAGAGGAAAGGAGAGCTTATGTTATAAAATGATCATTTTCAAAGTAGACACAACAAACAATTAACGAAAATGAGACTTAAAAAAGTCAGTGGCTAAACAATGCCACTAGGAGTTTGAACCAGGTTTACTTGCTTTTATTTTTGTGCCAATGGAACTGATTTAACTGACCCCAACATCTGTTGTTTTAGATGTAAAGGGAACTTTGAAAGCCATCGAACGCGACAAATATGAAAATATGAAAATATTGCAGGCTTGGTTTGATTGAGCCTGTTCATTGACAGTAATGGAAATGACCAATAAACAGTAGCCCGGTACTCGCTATTATCGCGGATTTCCCTAGGTAGAAATAAAAGCCGATTGAGTTTGCTTATTTTGCCGTGATAATATTAACAACTAACTTTAGATTGGTCATCAGAAAGTCATCATTTGCTTACAGTGGTCATTCTTGTTTTGCAATTGGCTGCCATGTTGGATGACCTATTTTAACACTGGCAAGGGAAGCAACTCTATATTATCGCGTGAATAGACTATCGCTTTCTACGGAAGCGAAAATAGATCTTAACACAATAACAAATTACTTACTTGTAAATCCAAAGACCAGTCATCCTATTAATGTATTTTTTAACAATTTTCTCAGACGAAAACAGTTTAAGACCGGTAAAATTTTTATTCCATCCCGTAAGAAAAATCCAGTTGAATGTGGACTGTAGATCTTTTTTGGGGGGCATATATTGTTAATTGACTCGAAAGTTTGTAAACAGCTTTTTTTTAAGAAAGTGAGAGTGTTTTATTATGGTTTTGCAATGTATTCGAGTTAAAAATGTTTACTGAGATAAAGACAAAAAAGGAAAATCCAACTTTAATTCATATGTTTAACCAGGCTTGTAATTATGTAATAGACATTGCAAATCTGCCAAAAATAGCTTTTATTTGCTTCCGTAGATAAAATGATTTTCTTTAGCCTCGTTTGAGAAATAGGACAAAAGTCACATGATGGATGATGTCATAGGATGTGCAGACGATTTACTGGTGAAAACTGAATAAAAATATGGATTTTGGACAATGTTTAACTAGTTTCATTAAGGAAGGGGTTGACAGAATATTTTGACTACGTGATGTTTTTGATGTTGATGCAAAAAATAATTATGTACAGCTGTTTTATCCATGATAACTTAAAATATTCTTTGTGCAAATAGGAATGGTTTCGGTTTACATTTTACAACCGGAAGAAGAGAGAGGGAGAGAGCATGGTTAATTAAATGATCAGTTTCAAAAAAGACACCACTAACAATAAACAAAAATGTGAACCCGAGGGGTTACCGCCTTGGAACGGTCAGTGGCAAATCAAATTGCCACTGGGGGTTTAAACCAGGTTCTAGGGTGCACCAACCTCACACTGAGCCCGCGATAATAGCGATACCGAGTATTACTGTTAAATTTTGGTTTTTGGTTGATTACTATTTTGACCTTGGTGCTACATATTAGGTTTGTTTGCTCTTGCTGTCTGTCTCTATTTTCCTCTCTCTCTCTCTCTCTCTCTCTCTCTCTCTCTCTCTCTCCCTCTCTCTCTCTCTCTCTCTCTCTCTCTCTCTTTTCCATATACATGATTGTTTAATGGGATGTCGAAGTTATGATCTGGACAAGATCTGACATGATAATTATTTGACCTCCAACTGTGATCTTGACCTATAAAATTCGAAATCTGTGTTTGCACGCAACACTTTGTGTAACTGATGTTCACATTCCTGCCAAATATAAACAAGGTTTTTAAATGCATGCTAAAACTATTTTATAAACAATCTCTGTTATGAAATTTGACCCATGACGTTGATATTTACTTTTGCATTCAAAACCTGGGGTTTGCGCGCGATACTACGTATCACTGAGATTAACATTTACGCAAAATATTAATGAACTTGATCTAAGCATGCATGGAGAAGTTGTGGGCAGTAGAAGCTTTGACATTATCGTTGACCCCCAACTTTTACGTACACCTTTTTCAAAAAGTGTTGAAAGAATGTCGAAACTGGTCTAAGTCGTCTTGCTTAACTGTGAGGAGTTTGTATTTGAAGTGTGGTTCATATTATAGAATAATCTAGCAAAACAGTAGAGCTAGTGAGTTACTCCTTACCTCCGTCAGCGCCTTGCAACCTAACACCGAACACTCTACCGGTTGAGCTAGCCGGGACAACCTTATCTAAAGGTTGCGCAGATACTCCTTATTTAAAGTACGTCATTATGAAACACCAATCTCACTCAAGTAAGATCTAACAAATTGTAACAGAAAGTTAGTGTGGGCCTATACATTTGAACATTTCTGATCGTCAGTAATTAAGTCAGGGAACTGTACAGTTGTACGTCAATAAGTCAGTTTGGGGCTTCAACCTTTAACGCTTATGATCGTCAATAAGTATGTGTGGGGCTATACACTTGAACGATTCTGATCGTCAATAAGATAGTGCGGGGCTATACACTTGAACGATAATGATCGTCAATAAGTTAGTGTGATTATTTCCATTTTTATTCTTTTATCAAAGTAGAAAAAATGATTACTTCTACAAAACTCTTTATTGAGATAAAAACTTGAAACTTTTCACAAATACGATTTTTGATACGGAGGCATATCCGATTTCCCGTTTTTCGTTTTTTTTCCAAAATGCCCGCCACTGAAATAGATGAAAAGGGAACTTTGAAAGCCACCGAACAAGACAAATATGAAAATATTGCAGGCTCGGTTTGATTGAGCCTGTTCATGAACAGTAATGAAAATGCATATTACCGCCCACGACGCCTTACCCCGGGTTGAGCGCAACTCAATATTTACTCAAATAAATACTACAATTATGATCCCTCCCAAACGATGGAATGAATATGACGGTGAAAATGGAACCTTCAATGCGGTATTTTCAGATTAATACCATTCCATGTTCAGCGGCGTAAGGTCCCCAGCAAAAGAATGGGTTTGCCCTAAACAAGAAAACAATTATGGGAGAAACTAAACCGAATGGAATTTTGCCAGGGGATCTGAGAATATAATTCCTGCATGTCACAGACAACGCCAAAGGCATAATTTAAAAAGCAGGAAATATATCCTTAGGGTGATTGAACAATATCCGAAAATTAAGTGGCTGGGATATTGAAATCATCCATCTTTAAACTAGCCAAAATATTAAAACAAAATAAATTTTAGAAGTACTATTTATATAGTACATAACGTAATATATTCGTTAAGAAGTAATGATAAGATAATGATCGCTTTAGTAATGTTTACTGTACTTTCACTGTACTTTCACTAATTTAATATTATTAAAATTGATTTATTAGCATGAAAATGTATCAACCATATTTGGGGTCCATTTTTCTCACTGTGTCCCTTACCTTTGGTTGTGTTCAGAATGTGGTAAACAGAGAAATGAAATAGAAGAATTCAAATTATTCTCCCGTGCGTCACATCTGTGCTGTAATCACTCTAAATATCCCCCTTGATGATTTTTTGCTAATTAAAACATGCAGAAAGTCTGCCATTGTAACACTATATAGGCATGCTTGAACTTTCCGTTTTGGGGGATACGGATGGTATACTGTAAAACTGGTTTTATTTGCGTTAGTTTTATTTTCGCTAATATTCGCGAATCGCTTAACTCGCGAATTCATAAATACCGCAAATATATTATGAGTTTATGTATATCCGAAAATAAGTTTATCCGAATATATGCAACTTAAAATAGAACTGACTACGTCGCGAAATCATAAATATGCGAATAAAGAAACTAGCTGATTTTATGAAAAATCACGAAATTTCGACCTCGCGAAATTAATGCGTTTTACAGTATACTATGTCTGTCTCTTGCATGGTTGGCTTGGCAGCTGTCGCATTTTTATGACGTTGAGGTTATTTATACATTTCATAGCTTTGTTTATATCGCTCATAGACTAATGAACAGGTTCATGTTTATCTCACATTAAGTGTTTATATTAAACAAAATAAACGTGAAGTATCAATGCCTGTAAGAATGTTACGTAAATTTTGACAGGCAACATTGCTACGTGGTCACAACCACAATATAGCACAGTAAGCAATGTCCCGGATTTCTTTAAAAATTAAAATATGCATTCAGGAATTTACATATTTAGAAAACACAGTCTCCCAACATAGCAAAAACGTTTAGAAGATAAAAAGAGCATTGGTTAAAATTTAATCAATTTAAAAACATACACAATCAACAAAATAACAATAGTGGTTCCGGATTTCTTTTTCTTTTTAAAAAAAAATAAAATATGCATTCAGGAATATTCATATTTAGAAAACACAGTCTCCCCACTTAGTATAGAGGAAAACAAGGTTTAAATTAAAAAAAAAACAACACCATCAAGTAAACAACAGTGGAACCCCGATGGGTTGCCACATTGGAACGATCAGTGGCAAAACATTTTAAACAAGGTTGATGGTCCACCAACCCGAAGTTTGCCTCTACTTACAGGTTCTCATAGCAAGTTGCATCGGTGAGTTGACACCAATCCACCCAATTTTGCAAAAGCATACACACATGCAAACATAAGAATCATTTATCATTTGCACGCGAAATGGGTAGGTCAAACGGCTATTGAAATAGTTACTTAAGTTCTGTGTGCACAAATAGAAAACATGTTAATATTAAACAGGGTTTTATTGCGCTCTTCGTTTAGGGTATTTTAAGAAAGGTAGTAACAGATAAGCATCAGTATATTTTTTGAGTTAAAAGTTATCGCACGCGTTTGTTCTATTTACCATCGTTCCGTTACCGGGATAGTATTATCGTAATGACCCACTTTTGGTGGAACAGGTGTTTTTAAAAGATAAATACATGTTGAGTTGGAAAGCTTTCAGATATTTTACAATCTCTGTTTGGCAACTTTTTTGAAATGCAGAACTATTTAATATTTAAAAGCACTATTATCGGATACTTGTTTAGCTAGATACGGTTGTATTTAAACGTATTTAGTAATTTATAATTTACATAGAGATCAATATAAGAAAACGTTTTATGCATGGTGATTATAAAAGCAGCAAGTTAAATAAAATATTATAAAAGTAAGTGTTTTCAAAGGAACTAAATAACCAGAGTGAACACTACGTTATCGTAATTGTTTCTACTTTTGACTAATTTATCATATACCGGGGAATGTCAGGGAAAAATGTGTCATATAATGGTGCACGTCATATATCGGGCAAACATGTGTCGTCGTTTGTGACATTTATTGACAGTTTAGTTGTTAATTCTACATCTTGAAAGAACTTACCATTTTCAATTTTTGTGATCAATATGACTTTGATATCAATATGTAATTACACTGCGAGCAGCCCAATAAGTAATGCCGTCGGTTCAAATATATGACGTCATTTCAAGAAATGACGTCAGCATTCAGGAGAGACATATTTTCCTGACATAAAATATGACAAGAACTTTTAATGAAATATGAATTTTGAAAGATATGTTTGACTTTACGGTATATCATCATGGTATTATTAACGATAATGTACCAAGGCATGGTTTCTCGGTATCACTTTAATTCATTCGTTTTGCTTTAGATTGATCACGAGATGTCGATGTACTCTGCAACGGTTGCTCTTCTTCACTTTCTGTTTTGGCTGCTAACAGCCCATGCCTGTCATGGTCAGTACTACTACGGAGGAACCATGAGCTCGAGAATGGAAAAGATTGGCGGAAAAAATATGGTGGGAAAATTTACAGCTTTTTTATTATTTAAATTCTGGATTCCTAGGGCGTTTATACAGTAGAGCTTAATAAGTTCACCTAAGTGCAAAACCGTATTTACTGTAAAATCATTTTATTTCGCGCGGGTTTAATTTTCGCGTTTTTCGCGCTACGACTAGAGCGCAAAATTCACCCCCAGTGTTTCTTTATAGGAAAATACAGTTGCGCGAATGTATGTACCCGCGAAGTTATTTACGGGCTGATCGTGAAAATTCGTCCTCGCGAAATGAAATTACACTTCAAATTGTACCTGGTCATCTCCTGTTTATTTTAACTTTCTTTTATATGAGACATATCATATCCCATTCAGTTTTTTTGGCGTGATGTTCGATACAATCGACACAAATTTATTATTATATTTATTATAAGTATTGCGTTAAACAACTTGAGAAAAATAACACTGGTTTTCTTGACACTTAACAGGCTCATGTCGAGGTCATTACCAGCTGGGAACTCGGTAAGGGACCATGCGGAATCAACTGTTCAGCTGCAAGCATTAACTCAGCCACACAACCAACACATCTTCAAGGTCCTTATTATTTCGGACATTTTGACTCTGACTATCAAAATCTTGGCGTGACCAATAAATACATTGAGAATTTTGAAAATTTTACGAAGACAGTCATAGGTGTAAATGAGATCGATAAGGTGGAGCAGGATTTGATAAAGTTTTCCATGGAAATCAAAAGTGAACGCGAGGAAGATATCAAGTACGGCTTTAGAGTATTATAATCTTGGTTTTATCTTATAATTCACAAATCCTTTTTTTATATCATTTTGCAATCAAAACTATCAGATCACAATTTTTATGATCACACTTACTTTTAACATACAAGGTCGACACAAACACCCTTTATTTTGAAAAAAAAATCCCAGAGGACCAAACCTTGCAATGTCTTGCAATGATTGAACCACAGCATAAAATATTTTCAACAGAATTATGAAGTTTAAATGCATTTATGTTAGATGTAGCCTTCAAAGTAATGTTTAGCTTCATTGCTCCAAGTGTTCATCCCTATTTTTTTGGTGTCAAAATAATGACATAACTTTGAAAGCAAATAGGTTAGTTGGCTTTAATCGTCAGAACGTGAGTTTATACCTGAGTTACCGTAGAATCGGGAAACTTCATTATCTTAATGATAACTGTTAGTTTATATTGTCGAGTAGATTTATCCCAAATATATCTTGGACGTGGATTAAATATACGTATCGTGTTCAACGGCCTTCAAAATACTATTTGTAATTGATAAGCGCACTGATTGACTGTACGTGGAGACTTTTTACGACCGATACACGGTCCAAATAACGCTACTGTAACTGTGAAAAATAAATAAATGCAGAAAGGAACTTTGAAAGCCACTGACAAAGACAGAATATTGCAGGCACTGTAAAGGACGTAAAATGTGTTTGTAGTGAACCTTAAGAACGCATTGGAATGTTCATAAGCAAAATTTGTTTACCACTGGGAAATTAAGCCAGGCTATATTAGTTTTGTGGTGCCGCAACCTTTAGCTTGCTCTAACGAATATACATGTACATGTATCCTTGATGGCCTAACTTTAACCAAATAACTTACTCGACAATGTTGCTTACATTGCTTGCAATGACATGCAAAAACATACAAGACAAAGCAGCAAATTGCACTAATTGGGTGCCACTTTCCACGTCAATTTTATAAAGTACTGCCAAATTGTTCATTGTTATTATAATATTAAAAAGTCGTCGTGTCTTCGTTATCTAAGAATGAGTTTTTCTGATGTCTGGTATGTTATCTTTTGTACTTTCTGACATAAAAATGTATTGTTTCTAACAACTAGTTATGGAGGAAATTGGTGGCGCTCATTGATTCAAGGACAACAATTGTCTTGGCATGTTCAAACTCGAGTCAATGTCCTTATAAGGAATGACACAAAACAGATGAACCACTCGCCGCAGATTCTCCCGAAACCCTTTTATCGGTAGGTTATTTACATTTGTCCATATTTGTTAAAAATAAATTCATGTACACTTTACACCTGTCAAATAAGTGACAGGTGTAAAGTGTACATGAAAACTTATCGTTTTGAAAACTTATCCAAATTAAGGTGGAACTCGACACTTTGCGAATTTTCGAATTTGTTTGGTATGGTATTTATTGACGATGACTCCTGCATGAATCCGAAAACAGTTTTTCGATTAATCAAATAGTTGATTAGATATTTACCTTCAAAGTTAGCTATCAACGCCAGATTTCTGCAGTGACGTCAACGACGCTCGTCGAACACTTTTTCGGGGCTTGCTAAAAATTGGGTTTTTTAATTTCATTTATTTTTTTCACAGATGAATTGGCGCTGAAAATACCTTTTCGGTGATATAAGATTTAACATATTATGTCCAGTTTTGACAAGGCGTGTACCGTTAAACGCCGTTTTCGCGTTAAAGATGACGTCGTATTTTGCCATTTTTTCTGTCGACTTTTTCAAAATTGTGAAAAATTCCCGATTTTTTTCCCGAATTTTTTTTTGATTTTTTTGCTTAAAACGTTTGGAAAAAGCAATTCCAAACGATGAAAGAAATTAAAGATTTCAGTAATTTGTTTTACCTCAAGCTTTTAAATTCATAATTTATGACTGTATAAAATAAGGCAGTCGAGTTTGGTAAAAAATCTTGACATTGTGCCTTTTGCAAAGATGTAACGCTACTCTGCGAAGGAGATTGAGTCAATTCTCGCTTTTTTCTGAAACAACACTCGTATTTGGCTTTAAACCTCACAGCATTCTGACACTGTAAAACAAAACTTTTAGGCCCGATGCTGGATTTGCAAGTAGACTGTTAGGAGAAATAAATTTGGCTGCCACCGGCTGATAATCGATGACATGAGGGTTTCACATTAAAAAAATAAGTGTATTAAATATATTTGTGACAGATCTAGCCAATAAGGCCCAATATATACAGAGCAAAAATGAAATCTTACCAGTTTTTAAATTTTTGTTTAGTGATGTTATATTTTATCTTTTATTTAATTTGTGGCATTTGCACAAATCTGGAGATTTGATAGAGCGCGAAGATATTGTTATTTTTTTAACAGAGGTCAATGTTATCTCATCTTTCCTGAATAATGCTGAGATTGATAATTTTTAACAAAACCACGTCAAATAGATTATTTGACTGTGAACTGAAAAGTGTGTGGTATTTACAGAAGGGAAACAATAGTTTAAGTTCCCTGATGCAAAGAAATAAGTTACTTAAATATCCGGGTTTTTTTTCAAAATTAATAACCTCCCTTTTTATTTCAAAAAGGACAAAACCCAACTCTTGATTCTTCTCACATGTCTATACTCGGTCGTTGACAATCTGGTTTCGTCGCACTGCGACGCGTCCCCTCTATGACTATTGTTTTCTTTTGTTTTTGATGTGTTTGTAATTTTGATTTAAACCGATATTATTTCAACATTTTTAAGTGAAATTTTCGCATTAATTTAAAGGTATGTGGAAAAATACATTTTCGGTTAAAGAATTACTGGTATTTTTGTTCTAGAATCAAACTAAACGAGACATCAATGATTCACTTACCTGTTTCGGACCCAGACTGCGATTTAATAAAATGCGAAATGTCAGAGTATGTAGAAAGTGGTGGACTAGAACACCATGAAGCGCCCGGTGTAACTGTTAGTGAGCAGGTATGTAAATGTAAGAATATACAGACAGGGCATCTAAGAAAAACACAATCTGCCAGTGCAATAGAAAAGATAACTTTTGATAACATTACCACTAAAAACGATTGACCAGTAGGACAACCTTTCAGTTTGAAATTAATCGCCTATATACAGCGCAATAGTCAAAATTGAATGTTAGTGTCTCGAGTACCCAAAATTACTTTTAGGTGTAAACGTTGGTCCTGCACGTAGTAAGGCTTTTCACCTGTATCGTCAGGATTGGCCGAACAAATTTGCCAATCTTAACTAAATATTACTTATATTTTGTTAAAAATGCATTGCGAATCGAGTTCCCTAGCAAGCTCGCTGCTAAATTATCAAAATTATTCCACAAAGTCATGTGTTACTGTTTAACAAATTATAAACGTTAATTAACAGTCTTCTTCACGAATACATTTAAAGGCAAATGCATGTTAAAATTAAGATGAATTAGATTATGCCATATAATTCATACAGTGTACATATAAATTTGTCACACAACTTTCGTCAAATGTCAATTATTATATTAGGGTATTAATGACGTAATAACTTTTAATTAAGGCGGCCTTCTTGAAGCATTAACAAAGAAGTATAACTAAGTGCTTACAACCTTTTTGATAAAGGTTCAATTTTAAAATAGTTTTCATTCTGTTTTTAATCTGTAGGATTAATGTATCTTCACTTGTTGCAACGTTGCCTTGCCCCTTGTCGCCGAAAACGTTATTGTGGGTGCTAGCAATGTTCCTTCGTCCGGTGTCAACTTTGTTTTTTTTACTCAAAAGAGGCCACAATTTATTCTATTTTCATTAAACAAAAATATTAGTATGAATTATGGAACACATTCCGAGTATTACACTATTAAAAACGTCAATTATAAGCAAATGGTAACTAGATTTGTTGTAGTTAGGTTACTAAAAAAGTAATATATGCATATCAGGAATCGCCACACTCAAAAAACACAGCCCCCACGCAGCGAAAAAGAAGAGAGGAAGAGAGAGAGGGAGCATGTTTTATATAAGTATGTCAATTCAAATAGGACGCCACAAACAATTAACGAAGAATAGAACCCACGGGGATACCGCCTTGGAACGGTCAGTTGCAAAACAAATTGCCACTGGGTGTTTAAACCAGGTTCTAGGGTGCACCAACCTCACACTTGCCCCAATAGGTTCTCGTATCTTATTAAGCTAACCCTGCAATCGTGTATTTTCATCCTGCTCTGTAGTAGCAATGATTTGTAAGTGCTTCTTTTTCAGACTTTTTAATACGTGTTGTTTATCTTTACGATGCATATATTGGGAAGCTCAGTTTATAATAGGTTGCTTAGTTCAACTTGATTAAAGCGAAAAAATCATTAGGTAAATACGTTATACTTGTTAATATTTATGATATTGATATTCATTGATGCGTTGCAAATATCTGCTTCGTTTGAGTCTGTTTCAAATGTTTTTTTCAATTGTTTTCCTTTTCACATTACCCGAATTATATGTTAAATTTAATTTTACAGTGTGTTGTTACAATAGACGCCAACTCCTCACTAGGCTACCGGCACGGTTCTTGGATAGCGGTTCCGGTGACAGTAGAGGATTATAGTCGAAGTAATATTCTGTTAGGAAATAATACAGTTTACAAGGCATCGTTTTCACTTGGACCTACAGGTGTTCAGGTGAGGATAAAATCAAAACAATTATTTTTTTCTTTTAAGTCACATTTTAGATGTCCATTATATAAACTTTCTAAGCAAAAAAGACACTAATTCTTGTGCATATTTTGTCAATGCATAATTTTGTGTTGCATTTATATATATATAATGTGTTTCTTTTATCGTTTTCATTATTGTTTTCAAGATTTAATGAACAAAAATTGATTTTCTAAATAATAATTATTTGTTCACAAGTCTAGTTGATAATTCCCTTTTTTAATTATCTTATTAGTGGCGGAGTAAAATAATGTAATAATATTTTCTTGGCTCATTTTATAAACTAATTCTGATTAAACCTTTGGAGTACTTTTATGAAATATTATTAATACAAAATATTGATTTTCTTAAAATTAAGTCTTCCCACGAACGCCTGCAGAATCACTGGATTAAAGGCCATTATCACCTTCTGTTTTATGTCACCGGGTAAAAGGTCAATATCACAGTACTATGAAATTTAAATAGGTTTTCGCTCAACATCTTATCAATGATTACAACTTAAAGTAGCATACACACTTACCAGGATGTTTGGCTCCTGTCCCATATTTGTATTATCATGTCCAAAACATATCATTAAGGATTGCTCAACTTTGCAATGGGGGCAGACATGAGGTTGTTTAGAAAGCATCTTCAAATGTCATATTGTATAATGATGTGACAGACTTAAATAACATGTATTTTATACGTGTTTTAGTTTGCAGTTCAAATAGTTGAGACGCTAAGCACCCCTGAATTTATTCAACCTACTCCAAGTGCCAATCAAAAGTTTACAGTATACATCGGTGCAACCTGGCAAACCGACATCTTTGTTGTGGCTCAGAACAAAACGTTTGTTACTTCTTTTATTACATTATAATTCTTAGAAGCAAGCATCAAGGCAATTGATTTTTATTTAGATTTTAAGTTGTATAGCTAAGGACACGCAAACATTTAAGAAGTTATATTAATTGTTTTTAATATCTTACGAAATTACTTAACCTTAACGTTCGCAAACATTTAAAATGACCACTTATAAAATAAAAACAAAACATAGGAACAATCTTTAATTGGTAAACTTTTTGATTAAATTCATGATCTAAAAATTCTTTAAAAAAATATGAACATATCTTCAATGAATGCGATCAAAGTGTCAATGAAAAACATAAATATTCTTGGAACTTTTCACGGGAAATTGTGTCTTTCTACATCTGACAGCAGTTCTTGGGGCAAGTGTGAGGTTGGTGCACCGTAGAACCTGGTTAAAACTCCCAGTGGCATTTTGTTTTGCCACTGACCGTTCCAAGGCGATATCCCCAAATGTTCTCTTTTTCGTTAATTGTTTGTGCCGTCCTATTTGAATTGACATACTTATATATAATTTGCTCTCTGTCTTCCTGTCTTCTTTTTCACTGCGTAGGGAGGCTGTGTTTTGTGAGTGTGGCGATTCCTGATATGCATATTTTACTGTTTCTTAAAATGAAGTCATAAAGCTTAGCAGGTTGCATCAGTTTTTATGAATTTCGCAAAAAAAATATACAAAGCTTAGCAGGTTGCATCGGTTATTATGAATTTTGCGAAAAAAATATACAGTCACAATGTTTAATAAAATAACGTTTTATTTTTGAGAATATAACATAAAATGTGAAAATATGATATTTTCCCGTTAGGTGTGCCATCTAGGATATCGGTAGTCTCATTTTGCATTTCGGCTGAAGACGTTCTCTGTCGTAATCAAGAATATTAAACTTGAGCGATAGTCAGAACTTAGTCTACCTGTTTCAGGACTATAAAGACCATAACTGCTAGAGGCAGAAACAATGAACATTATACTCTGTCAAGCATCAAAGAAGACGTTTCAAGAGTAGGAGTTAAATATGTAACAGCGTCGTGGACTCCGACTTTCAGCGATATATGCGAGCACATTTTCTGTGCCAGTGCAATTGACCATACTGGGTGAGTTTAAATTAGGATGTTTATAAGCCTTATTATTAACGCCGTGTTGCATGCACTATTATTTTAGATATTACACATTAAAGCATTTCTTTCTACATTTTTGTAGCGCTATAACATATGCGTTTAAATCAAAAACGAATGCCTTAAAAATAAAACCGTTCGTTTAAAACAATTTAACTAAAATAATGTGTTCACTCTTTGCAAATATGATTTTAGATTTATTCATTGGTCGTTTCAGAGTACATTCAGAAGAACAAAGGTGTTTCATACTGGAAGTGCGATGTAAGAATATTGAACTCCTGTGCTTGTCTTAGCGCTATTTGTCAGTGTGGCAGCCGTAAAAAGTCCACCGTACATATAGTCAGTACTGCTATCAGTGAAATAAACCGTTAGCGGTGTCATGCAATACGTATATCAGGGCTATTTGATCAACGTCTGGTGGGGGGGGGTTGTCCTGGCTAGCTCAAGGGGTTGCATTGTCGGATTTGCACCATCGCCGTGACGGCGCGGGTTTGCTCCGAGCTAGAGGCAATATCATTTTAAATTTAGTAAACGTTAAAATACTTTTTGACAAGGAATGACGAACGATGTCAGTGTTACTTTTTGTTAGGTCGAAACAAATTATTGTGAAATCTTCGTCTGTCTTCGTTAGGCCGGGAGTAACGTTTCGAAACCTTTGGTCTTACATTTAATACCACTAACAGCAAACATGATTTTATTTTTGTCCCCTTATAATATTAAATGATTGATAGATATTTTATTAAGTAAAACAATTTTATGGTCCATAGGCTTACAATCATGATAACAAATGAAATGATGTGCCACGGAAAGATAGAAAAAATGTGTATCACAATGTCTTTCAAATGGAAACATTAATCACATTATCTCTGTGAGTGACAAAAGAAGATGTGAAAATAACTATGTACATGCATATAAAAAAGCAATACGTCTTCATTAAAATGATAATTCAATTTTCCTAATGAAATGCAAAACTCACTATGAACAGAACAAATAGATAATGATGGTACACAATATATGACTGTAAAAAGTAAAGGATAAAAAACCCATTTATCGTAGGTTTTGTTGATATAGAACTCTGAATCACTTCAAAGAAACAAGCACAACAACACAGCGTTATATCGCTTACTCACGTAATATTCAATGATTCAATTTTTCTAATATTTGCACAATGCGAATGTTTGTGTGTTTTTGTTGTTTTTTGTCGTTTTTTGTTTATTTTTCGTTTTGCTTTTATTTCAGCAAACGATTTGAACTATTCTGTTTCAATTCAAAAGGTGCGTCTTCCTGCGATATTGTTTATTGTCAGCATTTTATCCCATTGATCTATTAGAGCTTAATAATCAATTATAGAGGAATAACTTAAAAACGCTTTGTTGTCATGTAGTTTTATTGTTAACGGTTTTAATTGAATATTTACGTCTTTGTGTTTATTTTCTATACATAAATCACTGCTTATGTTATTTAATTGGCTGTTTAATCAAGTGTGACATATTTGTTGTAGGGACTTCCATATTTTTTTGATACACCTTCCAACCTGAATTGTGATATTGCTGCTGTCTGCTACTTACCAGTGTATGTGATATCAATTGCGTAAGTTCCAAGTTTTTACAACTGTCGCATACAATGAATCCTCAATCACGTTGCTGGCAAACCTTATGAATCGTTTGTCATCTATGTATGATTTAATTTATACCATTTATTGCAAACATTTTTCATTAAACATAATTTTAAGATTTTGAAACTCGCGTTAAACTTGCGCGAACATTTAACAACGTCATTTTAAAGATATTAATTGAAAAGTTTCCAATTATTATTAATTTTCCCCCATCCCAACTATATTATTTATTATAAAAACTTTTATAGTTTGGCCCTTTGAAAAGGTAGCTGAGTTTGCCAATTCACCGGATTCGCAAACATTCATCAGACAGTGTTACAAGATGAATTTTTGAATGAACAAAATGTGTAACTTTATAGTCCCATAGATCATGTGGTTACGAGGTTTTCGTCGAATTTCTAAGGTTGTTGAGGCGTAAGTTTTGTCTGCAATGAAAAAGTAAATATATGTAGATCTATCAATAATATTTATAAATGCCCTAGAGCAATTTTCAGCTGTAATTTTGCATAATAAGAAAATAACTAGCTGCGGTAGGCCAGTGCCAGATGCAGTAATTCAAAATATGACTTTCAGAAAAATAGACAGTGTACGTCTAACCTCCTCTGGACCTAGAAGTACCTCTGTTAGCGAAGTGACACAGGAAATACGAGCTGGCAAAACGGTGTTTAAAGCAACATTGAGAGTCAGTAATAACATCCCCGAGACTTACAACGTCTGCTTTGTGGCTGTGGATATTAACAAGTAAGAGTTTAGCTCCTATCAGTTGCATTTAGAACGGACGGAGTACAAGACGTAAAAAAAACGGTTTTCAGTATCAATGTTGACTACTTAAAGTCATAGCACGAAATATCCTTAAATTAAACGCTAATAAATGTAATTCTTTAAAAGTATTATTTAATATTATCTGAAATTATTAAAATAGATGAAAAGGGAACTTTGAACGCCACCAAAATACGACATATATGAAAATATTGTAGGGTTGGTTTGATTGAGCCTGTCCAGATTCTAGAGACACTTTTTATAAGAAATAGTTTTAAACGGACATTTTAAAGCCACCAAACACGACACATATGACAATATTGCAGGCTAGGTTTGATTAAGCCTGATTATGGGCAGTAATAGAAATTCATATTATTGTCCACGCCGCCTAGCCCCGGGTTAAACGCAAAGCAGTATTCACACAAGTAAGTTGTACCAATTTTGATCTGTCCCAAACGATATGAGTGGAACGCGAACGTGAACGTTCAGTAGCGAGTTTTTCATAAGATAAGCGGCATATGGTCCAAACATAAAGGAATGGTTCTGCTTTAAATCAGACGGTAATCGTTCTGTAAGAAATTTCACATGTGCTGGCACTAAATTATTCCATAACAATTAAGATGATGATACTAGTGTTTGATGCGTTTATATTGTTTATTCTTTCAGTGTTTCAAGCGATCAGTTTTGCGTAAAAACAACATTTATACCACCAGGTAATTTATGTTAACTGATATTACGACAAATACTATTCAATAATATTTTGTCTAGTTATATTAATTGTGTGGTTTAACTATATTATAAAACGTGGTTAAAACAGGCCAATGTATTCTATAGCAAGAAATAAATCGATAATAAATATGAGTGTTTGTATTTAATTTCATTTGCGTTAAAATAGGGACAACAAATAAAATGCCAACTTGAGTAAAATGCTTTTAACAACAATATGTGAAGTCTTTCAAATCTTTCAGTTATAAAGACAGTAATCAACATTTTACTGTTTTTGTCATCTGTTTACGCATAAAAAGGCATAACACGTTCAAACCCACTTTTACAAATATAATCTAACATTGTTTACATTTGTTATACAAAGGGCATCACATAACGATGGCATTCGCATATTATTCATAAGGAGCATTTAAATTGATGTTTTGTTTTGTTCTCGATGTAAATATATAGAATTTTAAGATTTTTTTAGATCTGAAGATATTGCTTTTTCAATGTTCTAACTTTTTTAAATTATGTAAAATAAAGATACTGTAACAGCATTGATTTGGGCAAAAGTTTGCATTTTGCCGGTAGAGAGATTTTTCTTTTTTTTTCCTTTTTACCAGTGACAGTGCAATTAAAAAAAGTTGCAATACCTAAGTGACCAAATCCTTCGTCACGTTCTTTGTTTTATGCCTATATTTTTTTTATATTTTTAATATGTCGTTGCTTTAGAATTGAAAATCTGAAAAAAGGTTTCAACTGCTAACAATATACAGTGATTTATTGATACAAAAAATGATATTTCATTCTCATTTATTGCACAGGTTTAAACATAAACTCTTTGCACAATGATGTTTTACAGACCCAAGTTCATAGGATTGATCGCCAATCTTCCTTGTTGCTGTGGCGATAACACAGTAGGTTTTATAATCGTTTTAATTAAAATTGGGTAAGTGCTAAGCTGTGCTCGTTCGATCTGTATGAATTCATTGTAGATCCCTGTTTATTACTACCCTGTTTGCATGGCGGAACATGTAGCAATGACAAATTTAAAGGAAATTACAGCTGCAAGTGTCTGGAAGGTTATTACGGACACAATTGCAATCAAAGTAAGTAAATCTTTTGCCACACCTAGGTTCAATACAAAGCTTATGAAATTTAGATGTATCTATAGGCCTGTTGTTTGAAATTATTAATTTAAATTTCTTCGTGTAACAAGAGATTTAACACCTATCATTACTAAGGATTGAACCAGTTGTTCCATCTGCTCGGTGCTAGCCCGATCCTCCATCCGCTTCGCCATTTTTAGCTGGCGAGATAATAAAAACGTGCTATTAACTATACCAATGTAAAGTAATAGAAATAGATGAAAGGGGAACTTTGAAAGCCATCGAACACGACAAATATAAAAATATTGCAGGCTCGGTTTGATTGAGTCTGTACATGAGGAGTAATGGAAATGCATATTATTGGCCAAGCCAACTAGCCCCGGGTTTAACTCAATATTTACATCAATAAACAGTACAATTTTGACATTCCCAGACGATGGTGTGCATGGCGTGTGTATAACGGTGGACATGGAACCTTCAATGCGGTATTTTCAGATTAATACCATTCCATGTTCAGCGGCGTATGGTTCCCAGATAAAAGAATGGGTTTTTCCCTAAACGAGAAAACAATGAGTGGAACTAAACAGAATAGAATTTTGACAGGGGATCTTAATCCTACATATCACAACATAGACTACTCAATATTTGCAAAGCACCACGAATATTTTTGTATACGTAGATCAGCAAGAACACGATGACAGGGATAAAAGAAACGAATCGAGCTTCTGGTTCTTTTAAGAAAAGATTTCCCCATAAACCTTCATAAACTCTTTAACCCCTGCCACCGTCGTGCAACCAAAAAGGTAAGCATAATGATCAACTGTAGATGGGTTAATTACCAGGCATGCAGAGCGCTGTAAAATATCATGTTGGTAACCTTTCTTTTTAAATTTACAGATGTTTTTTTTAATAACCGGGAGAAATTAACATTGCCTTTTATCTATTTAAGTTTGTAAATTAAATCTCCATAAAAAACCCGGCTGCGAAATACCTTGTTGCAATAGTGATTTTAAACTGCACCTGTATTTATGAATTAGATCTGGGTATCGGCTATAAAACTTGCAACAGGTTTTCCTTAATTTGTGATACCGATAACCCTGTTTTAAAAGTTTTTCTGTAATGCACAGATTACGTTCATTGAAATCATTTACATCGTTGCAAGCTCTTGAAAAGCGAACAAGCTGTGAGATATAAACCCCGTAAGTTGTTGCACGAGGAACATCGCCGTCTAAAAACGGAAAATTTACTATATTAAAATTAAAATCATCTCTTTTATCATATATTATAGTAATGATGTAACCATTTTCAATGGACAGATTTAGATCAAGAAAGTTTGCTTGCTTTTTTGAAGTGTTCGCTTTATAAACTGATTAAGCTGTAGTTCTTTAGGATAAATCTTATTAACCAGTGGTGGAAAATGGTTATTAACTATAATATTATTTAATAAATCATAAATGTACCTCGAGGTGTTATTAAAAGCTGTAATAATATCATCTTGATTTTCGGTAGAAAGAGATAACAAAAAGTCTCTTTCATAACAGTATAAAAACAGATCAGCAACAAGGGGTGCACAGTTAGTACTCATTGGAATGCCTATTACTTTTTTTATAAATAGAGGTACCAAATCTCAAATAAATATTATCTAATAAAAATGTGGGCGCCTGGCCAAGGTCTTGACAGGTCCATGAGGTATAATTATCATAACAACCATCTGTAATAAATGCCCTATGTTCATTACAAGCGATAAATGTTTTATTTTCTCCAGAAAAAGTTTTTTCAATGAGACTGGTTAGCTTGCCTCGTATTAAATTATGCGGGAGAGACGTATATAGTGTTGAAAAAGTAGACAAACAGAACGCCTGAAAATTTTTTGATTTAAGCTTCTTCAAAACGTCATTTGAATTCTTTTTTTTAGACCAAAATAAATTTTTGCCAGTGGTTTCAAAAACTTTTACGCAAAACCGAATTACATGTTCTTTTATAGCTGTAAGACAAGATGTTAAGAGCACGGATAATTTTGTTGTTGTACAAGAAGTATAGAAATTAGAGATGCAACTTCTTTAGCTTAAAATGTATTTCTTGTTTAAAGACGCGGCGTTTCTATTTTTTTTTAAGTATAGATAAATGCTTTAACAATTGCGATGTGTTTGTGATCGATGTGATGTGTTCGCGATTGAGAGCAATTAATAGAATACTGATAAACAGTTGCGAAAAACTCGCATTTTTCTTACGATTTCCAGTAACGATATAGGTATTTACGGTAATATTTACAAAACAATTTCAAATTAGCTACTTTTGGATAACTTTATTTTAGAGATAAACTTCTGCGAGCCAGATCCGTGTATTCAGAGCAATACTCTACGATGTGTCGACTTGGATTTCAAATATAAATATTATTGTCAGTGCAAAAAGGGATTTGTGGGAAATAATTGTGAAATAGGTAAGTCCATGTTATTTCCAATATGAATATTGTTTTATTGTGTTGTTTTTGAACCCAGTGTCAAGCGGCCCCGTACATTTTGTTTTGTTATCCTTTCGGGTCGCCAAACCTCATCAAAATATTTCTTTACCCAGCATCCCTTTTATCTGTAAACCGACATTATATTAACAGTGGAGTATTCATAACATAAGAATAGCCATACTTGTTTAAATAGCATGATAATTTGGGTTGGTGTAAGAATCTTAATTATTCAAAAGAAACTGTCGTTTGGCACTTCTTAATGTATTGGGATTTTATTGGTTATCATCAAATGTTTGCTAGAATTATCAAATTTGATCAGTGCCCAAGGTTATAGAATTGAGCATGGAAACCAGTCTCAAGTCTCAAGTATCTGACTGGTTGAAATGGCGACAAGACAGACTGGTTTCCAATCTCAGTTTTATAACCTCCAGTCCAGGCTTTGTGAGCCAACACTTATATCAGTTTGACTTCTATTTATTAGTTTAACTGTTTTGAAAAGAAGAAATATAAAATAAGTTTTATTTCGTTTTTGTTTAATGTTGTTTCATGTGATATTGAAACTTTATGAAGTTTTCAAGAATTTACTAAACTTTCCCCAAAACAGTTTTTCTTATGACGCAGTTCTAAGATATACGACACTAAAATTTCTAAATATGAAAAGTTTTGAGACTGTAAATATATTTTTGACTGTTAGTAAATTACGATAAGTTTAGTGCAAATATATTTTCCAAGAACACATTCAGAATGAATACATATTTTAGAACACCTACAACCATCTGGAACAATCAAAGAATACGTTAAAGTAGATAGTGGTACGGAACTGAGGCTTAACTGCAGCGTAAAAGGAACAAATATTTCGACAACACAATGGATTAAAACAAATTCATGCGGAAGAAAACTCGAAAACAATACAGGTATGCTTTGATTCTGCTTTTTAAAAAATTCATATGAACGGTTAACGATTTAAGATAATTATGTTACATTTTATTCATTCTTTTACATACACTACGGAAACACACACAAACGGACTTGGGTATATGTGCACAACATACGGTAATGTAATTGATGTAAATGACTATCGCTTAAACAAATAACAATTGAATTAAAAGGGTGATAAAAATATAATTTTACCTTCCGAGAACATAATATATAAAAGAAATACGTAGTTTACCATTCTCATCTTAGAGGCAGAGATAGCGCATGTAAATTATTAGAGAAAATATGACCGTGACTCATTGTTTTATATTATTTCGTAACGTAATAAGGAATCAGCTATGGTACATGCAAGTAAACATGTGGTCTAACATGTGTTTAACCATAAAAGAGACATCATTTTGTCATTTTTATCGAAATTCCACTTTGTTAAAATGAAGTTCACTAGACAGACTTTATTAAATGATACTGGGTTACAAGAACATACAACAACAGCTCTTTATATTATCTAAGCGTAATACATTTTCAATATTTTTTTTAAAACAAATGCAATTATTTAACTGAAAATGCAATACTTAAACAACACCATTGGTAAAATGATACTTTATAGATCAACTCGGGTATATAATATCCTCGATAATAATAATTATAATACGACATCATGCTGTTTTATTTAATATTACAGATTCTGTGTATCGTGTACCATATTCGACGATGGGAGACTCTGGCACGTATATGTGTAAAGACCTATTCATGCAGAATGTAACCAAATACTTCCAGGTTAAAATTAATAGTAAGTCAATATTTTCAGTGTTTCGGAATGAATGTATGAGTCTCAAACGTCAAACTATCCGCCACATTTTTCAGCAAAAAATAGTCATATAAAATCGTGGGGCTAATTCCCTTTCGCTAATACCTTGATTGTACGCTTACGAGCCAGTCATAAGGAAAAGCTGTGCAATACTAGTATATGAGTTATAAAGTTGTTTTTTTTCTCTGACGGTTTTGTTGAATATGTGTCGGCACAAGTTATTGCAAACACAAAAGGCAAATATCAGAGAAAGCAACATTCAGCAAAGAGAATATGCAAGAACAGAACAGTGTATGTTATCTGCCAGTTTTATATAAGAAGACATCGAGAACAAATAAAATGTTTGTGTGTTAACAGCATTTAATTGAAAAAAGGGAATGCAACCGAGTTAATGCAGGGTATTGAATCTTTGTAGAAAACATTAAATATGCATATCAGGATTTAGCAATTACGACACCAGAAAACACAGCTACGCAGCCAAAAATTCAAAAAGAAAAGAAAGCATGGTTTTGTAAATGCCGAATTTCAAATTAGACACCACACACAACAAAAAAGGAAAAATAACATGGGGGTCTTTCAAACCAATTTGCGATCGGAGGTATAAACCAGGTTCTATCTGGAGTGCACCAAGCTCACACTTGTCCCAAAAGGATTTCTTAGCACCAAACAAGTAATTGTCTTTCTTTTTGATTGATATCTAACCCAGCCATCATGACAATTTAGCTTGCAAAAGCACACGAAATATAAAACATAGGCCCAAACAGTATTGTCAATGACCTTGGTTGAAGGTTATAAAGCTGAGTTTGGAAACCAGTCTCAAATCTCAAGCATCTGATTGGCTGAAATGGCGACCAGTCGCCATTTCAGCCAATCAGATGCTTGAGATTTGAGACTGGTTTCCATGCTCATCTTTATAACCTTGGGCACTTATCGAGATCAGAGCCCTTGGAGTGAAATAAGCAAGGACACGGTGAGGGGAATAAAATAAACAAATCTAGCTTTTAGGTTCTTTAATAAGATTTCTCCATTTACCTACACAAACACTTAAACCCCTGTCACTGCATTGCAAACAAAGAGGTCAATAATTGAATTAGGAACCAGGCACGAAGTTCAGTTGAGCAATCTTAAGCTAAAGCTTTGAGAATGTTGTAGGGTCTTCCACACTATTTTATATTCCTCATTATGATGTATATAGAACGTTTATTTAGGGGATTTGTTTATGTATAAAATTGTTTTGATTCTTTTCTCAGCTAAAGATGATTTATGCACATTTGACCAAGGATCAACATGCGGATGGGTGCAAAGCAGCTCTGACAGAACGGACTGGATAATGCAGAAGGGACCGACCCTGACAGATGACACCGGACCTGATACTGATCATACCTTAGCAAATGGTACTTCAGCTCCAGTTAATTTTCTTTTTATTCAATTCCCGTTCGGCTAGTTCGATAAGAAGACATCGAACATCAGTTTTCTAATAAATCGTTTCTAATTTCACAATTTCTTTCTTTTAGCGAATTAAACTTGACTCATTGGTCCATTTATCTGCCAAAAAACGGTTTTGGGACGTTGCCATTTTTAATTCACTAACGTAGGTTGTAAAGTACAGCTAAACGGCGAGTGCTCTTTGCTTCTACATGATTCTTTGAATAATTACCTTTATAAGAGTCAGATTCTTTAACTACAACAAACTAAAAAACTTTTCAAAATGGGTTCATACGCTAGTCGTTTAAGTGCAACACATTGCTCCGCATTTTCGAAGTATCCTGTCGGTGAAGCTGATAACAGAACAATTGCCCCGATTACAGATTAAACCAGCAAGTGTTGCATTAAATGTACCTAGTCATTATATATGTAAAGCCCGTTTTACCAATCCCAGCTTTCCACTCTCCATTTTTGATGATGCTGATATCATTTATATCAGTGTCATTAGCGTGAGTATTTCGAGTTATCAACTGATATTTTTACCCTAAGGTTTAAATGAGTATTGCCTACTAGGTTGTCAAGAAAAAACACAAAAGTTTTTACAATCATAACAATAATGTCATAAATCTGGTATCGTTCTGTTAGCAATATTATCGCGGTTTTAAGCTTTAGGAATTTTCAGATAAAGGAGTCTACCTGTTCATTGAAAGCTCTTCACCTAGAATAGAAGGAGACTTCGCTGACCTAAAGTCGCCCCGTCTTCCAGGCAATGAGGCAGTGTGTTTAGAAATCTGGTATCACATGTATGGCGCAGGAATAGAAGCGTTAACGGTGTATCGTGAGGTAGGCTTCATAAAAGTACATTTGTTATATTTTGGAACAAATACACATTCTGTAAAAATTCAAATTTTTCACGAAACTAATAAGATATTCTTATATTTATAAGGATGTTTGAATAGATGTAACTACGATCTTTTATCAGATATGATGAAACTATTCATGAGATAATTTCTCAGTTTTATTGCTTATTCAAACTCCTCTATAGAAATATAAGTATCCGCCATTTTACTCGTCCTGTCACATCTTCAAATCTTGTCGTATATTTATGCAAAAAGTTGCGAATGTTTTAATGTACTATGAAATGTAGTCTGGTCAGAACATGATTCAGTGTTTGTACATGAACAAAATTTGGTAGATAGAATCAGGCCTCAGAAGACAACCCTGTTTTCATCAACTGAATATATTGGATTTATTACATGTATTAAATTACTAAAGCTACGTAGTAGTTATACACTGTTATTACATGTGTTACTATAAAATAGTAACAAATTTACGTTACGACCGAACGCGTTATTCAAGGTCGCAGGGCATTAACTTATGAGAGGAAGGGCCATTATCGCGATTTTGTTTTTATGTTTTCAATTGTTATCATTGGTTCATTAACATTTCGTCATTAAAATAGGAATACATTGTACATACCCGTAAATATTCCCAATTTAAAATCACTTCTTTCCTTTTTCCGTTCATTTGTACCATAATATTCACAAAGATACTGGTAGCATAATAGCTTGGTGTAAAAGAAGCTCGCAGAAGCTCGCAGCGAAGGTTAGCACAACTATTTGTACGCGACAAGGGCTTTTCAATATATGCGATATTTACCCTTCGCGTACAACCCAGTTAGCATTCAAATCAATGCGGAAAATTTAACCTTCCTATGCCGCCGATCGGAATTTGATCGCAACGTTGGCGGGTCCATAAAGCATCTTAAACCATATGTACCTTTAAAAAATTTACATACCTGAAAAGCCACATTCAAGTAGAATCAATATATGTATTCCTTAATAAATAACGGTTTAGCTTTTTTATGCAAAACTCTTTCAAACCTCCACCCATGTCAACAAATTTCGATTTCCGCGCTTCAAGTTTACCTGACTCGCGACGTCACGTTTATCGATAAATAACAGAATTTAAATCGGGTCGATTTCCACCACAGTTTAGATTGTAACTGCTTGAAAGGTAAAGAACAGACATCTGTAAAAAGTCAGTATGATAATGGGTCTGTGCTTGCAGTCGAATTATTGAGACTAAGCAAAGGTATAAGAATGAAACACTCTCAAATTATTGCATTTACAGACTCATACCACGATTATCACTTCTAGCATTAAAAGTTTAGTAAATTCCTATCCTTTCATTGAGTTAAAACAAAAAAAAAACAAATGGTACTGAATAATATAGTAAACATTCGTTAAATGACGTCACATATAAACTCAAATGACGTAGTCACTGACATCATGATGTATCAATGAAAGTGCCCAATCAAGTACAAAGGGAAGAGCGATTAACGTACACATGTAATAAATAGGTAAATAGATGGGCAAGCAGTGCCACATGTCGATAATGGCCCTGCCATATAATAATGTCCCTCGGGCTAAAGCCCTCGACAAATGGCACTGCTTGGCCATTTATTAACCTATACTTACTTTAAAAATCGTGAATATCACTTGTAAAAGATTTGTGATGAGCTTTTCGGTAAGATACTTTCAGTTTGATTGCAAAGCCCCTTTTTAGTATTTCATTAACAAAACTATCTTTCTTTTAACCCTGTCATCGTGTTCGTGCTGAATTGCCTCCATGGGCTGTGCTCTGTTAGGTAATTAAGTACCAGACCTTTTAATTTATAATTCTTTTAGCTTCTTATGTTTTATATGTTTGTGTGCCTTTGCATGCAACATTGTCGAGTCGATGTGTGGTTTGGAGTTATTTAACCAAGACAACTTGTACTTGTTTGTTCATATGAGAACCTGTTGGGGCAAATCTGAAGTTGTTGCGCCCTAGATACCCCTTTTGCAAAAAATGGTTTTGCTACTGATCGTTCAAAGCGGTCTACCAAAATGTTCTCATTTTTTGTTAATTATGTGTGATGTTTCATTTGAAATTGTGTTTTTTGGGGTGTGATGATTCCTGATATACATATTTCACTTTTTAATCATATTAATAGATTGCAACTTAAATTTTTTTTTCGTTTCTTTTTATCAGGTAAATGTAATGATGTATATCTTGAATTACTTTAGGATAGCTGTTCGGGAACTCAGACGGAATTGTTTAAGAAAACTGGTGACCAAGGAGCAAAGTGGAACAAAGCGGCCATTGATATCGCCGCACAAGATGTTCCAAATGATTACAATATTGTCATTCACGCCGTAGTTGGATCTTCTTATCTAGGAGATATAGCTATTGATGACTTAATGCTGAAACCGGGGAATTGCCAAGGTACTTCCTGCATACAGAACATCAAATCGTATATTGATTTATTTGCAAAATCATTCCATTTCTTTATTTAAATTAGTTTATACACATATGAATGCACGTAAAATACCGTCGGTGACTAGTTTTAAGTTGGGAGTACAATAATTATTTCTAACAAGTAATCCACTAACACGAATTTTCTGTCGCAGACTCCTATCTATAAAAGGCATATGTTCTCAAATTAAAAGACAAACCAAATCAAACTTGTATGCAACTTTATTATACTACATTAGAGGATATATGACAGTTTTCAGTTCAGTGTGGCTGTAATATAAATATAGCATGAGTAATAATATATATGAATGCCAATATTTAGACAATAATTCACAATAATGTATGGAAACATATCGTCAGGAATTAATCAGGAGTATTTATATATTTCATTGGTTTTTGTTAAAGGAGAAACACTTTATATCAAATAACCCAATATTTGCAAGTTCTGTCTTGAACGTTTTAGATTTTCCACCATCAGGTTATACACTAACATAATTAATTCACGATAAAGTATTCCGTTTTCTTTTTCGTTTTCTCGATTACAGGCATTTGGCAAAATCAAAGGTTTTAATACAATTATTGTAATTAAAAGATCTAAGGCAGATGATCGCATTAAACTATAAAGCTTTTTCAACCGGTAATCAAAGAATAAATAATCAACTTAATTTAACTCTGTTTTTGTTTTGTTTTGCAGGAACTATCAGCCCTGCTATTGTTGGCTAAACTTAATCGAAGATGTTTGAACAGTTAAAGATACCTTTGTGGGATTTTGAAAAATGCTGTTGTTATTGTTCTTTAAAATGTAGTACACATTTTTTAATGTTGAGTTTCCTTCTCATATTTAAAATTTAAGGTTGCACTTATTGTCCACCATCCCATCTTCCTTCGCCCCCTTATAACCTACATTCTTCCGATTGACTGATCCAAATGCTGACTTATATAGGCAATTTTATTGTTGCTTCGAGTGCAGTGACGAACAGAGTAATACCCTAACTCAAGTGCTTGCAGTATTTTTCTTCATTTTGTGTTTTGCAAGTTATTTCTGTTAGTGTTAAGTCAATTAAAACAATTCAAATACCTTTTTTATAAATATTATGAAAAGTTTACCTCATATGAAGTTGATGGAATCAACAAGTTTTGAACATATAACTGATGTCTCCATTGCATGACTAGAATACTGATAAAATAATTCAAATCATTACAATAAAATGCATTGAAAAACCCAAAATCATACAGTTCGGCGGCAGCGCCTAGCCGACCATGCAGGAGTCAGACACAGTTAATACACTCCTCATCCCCCCAAAGGATAGTTCAAATATGCCTATATACAGCCATCTATAATTATGACATTTTGCATGGTTCGAAATAAGTATATTACCAATAAAGGAAGTACTTGAAACTATACTGAAGTTCTGTCTACATGCAATACTGTTATGCAATATCATGTTTTAATATTTATCATTTACTCCTTAGATAGACACTGCAAGTAAAACAAAACCATATACGCTCAACCAAAACTCTAATTGGTCGTCAATTGTATATGTTTACAATGTATGCTAGTTTCATTTCTTTCCTACTTCAAGAGAGGTTGTGGAAAGAACTGTTTTGTCTAGAAATCAATTGTCTAATGGTTTTTTTTATGCCCCCACAACGCGGGTGGCATATAGAGTTGCACTCGTCCGTAAGTACGTACGTACGTCCATCCATCCGTACGTACATTCCCAAATCTTGTGGCATCAACTCCTCCTAAACTATAAGGCGGATTTCTTTCAAACTTGCACAGATGATCGAGCAGGATGTGTAGATGATCTTAAAGAAAGGATTTTATCCTGCGACCATTTTTACCAGAGTTATGGCCCTTTGTTATTAAAATTAATGTTACAGCAGTGGGGGCATCAGTGTCCGAGGACACAGTCTAGTTAAATATTTGTTGTGTGTTTCATTAAATGAATCCAATACCATTTACTTACACCGCAGGGTCAAAATTTGAACAGTTATTATTTGAAAGAGAGGTTATTTAAAAAATGGATACTTTGAAGAGGATTTATGTAAACAAATGTGCTTTTAATTAATAAAGTTTTATGTTTTTCCTACTTATGAGGGTGTTGTTTTTAAACAAAACAAGAAATTTAGAGCAAATTTCTGTTTGCTTGACCTTTTTATGCAAGAAATGAATCTTTATCAAAATTAAGGATAACTCTCACCAAACTCTTCCATTTTATTAAATATAGATAATAACCATTTTCCATTACTGGTTAATAAGTTGTACCCTAAAGAACTACAACTTAATAAAGCGAACACTTCAAAAAAGCAAGCAAACTTTCTCGATCTAAATCTGTCAATTGAAAATGGTTATGTCACTACTAAAATATATGATAAAAGAGATGATTTCAATTTTAATATATACCCAACAAAAAAAAGTTCTGCACACAAGTGTCCTTTTGCGTAAATTTTTATAATATAGCAAATAACTGGTATAAAATCTTACGTGTATATCAAGATTAATTGTTTGCGGAGTTAACGACAAAAACGAAAATAAATTTGGTTGGTAAATAAGCGAGAAATGTCATTTTGAGTATGATAGGGGTCAACAGTCAAAAGTTGCAAAATTTGCCGTATAAAGGTAGAGGTGTGGAATCTATGAATTCACTCAACATTTCACCAGTGTCTGTTTTAAGCAATTATTAGCATGCACTGTGATGCTAGTAACAGTTGGTAATCAAAATTTGATACCAAGCGATTTCCAGAATTACGCTAAAACTGAAGTTTTTATTAATTTTAGTATCACATTGTCTCACTCATTGACCTAAAGGTATGACAAAACAGTTTAAATTAGTGAACAGTTTCCATTCTGTATTAATGAATCAAAGCATCCAGTTTATAGTGTATAAAAGCAGCAACCATCCAATTCAATCAACACCTAATCTTATTTGAGAAAAACACATCTGCATTGTTTTTCAAATTAATTTATTTCTTATGGTCAGCAAGGAAGGTTTTCGTTGATTTGACCGTCATGGCAAATGTTGGACCACACCGGCCACCTGGACGTCTTTCTAAACAAGACAGAACACGTGAAGTTGGTCAAGCTAGTTGATCTACCCTGTTCCATTGTTCACGAATGCAAACTATTTCCAAAATTGATATTTCGTCGACGGTTAAATTCCATGCGAAGCCGCTTGAAAGAATGCCAGATAAATTTGGTGAATTTACACAGTATAAGTCTAGCGATTTTTGCAACTTTTGTGTTGCAACCCCCAGTGGCTTTAACAATGAATTGCTTATAAAGTATTGATCGGATTTTGTTTCTGACTTTTTACATTGTTTACTTTGAATTGCTGATTTATTTGGTATGTATCATTTTGTTGTGTATGGTGAAATTAAAAAGATATTTTATAAAATGTCCAAGTGTGCAGAACTTTTTTTGCCGAGTATAGTAAATTTTCCGTTTTTAGATGGCGATGTTCCCCGTGCAACATCTTACGGAATTTATATTTCACAGCTTGTTCGCTTTTCAAGAGCTTGCAACGATATTAATGATTACAATGAACGTAATCTTTGCATTACAGACAAACTTTTAAAACAAGGTTATCGGTATCACAAATTAAGGAAAACATTTTGCAAGTTTTATCGTCGATACCCAGATCTAATTCATAAATACAGGTGCAGTTTAAAATCACTATTGTAACAAGGTATTTCACGGCCAGTTTTTTATTGAGATTTAATTTATAAACTTTAGTAGCTAAAAGGCAATGTTAATTTCTCCCGCTTATTCGTAAAATCCATCTGTAAATTTAAAAAGAAAGGTTACCAACATGATATTTTACAGCGCCATGCATACCTGGTGATTAACCCATCTACAGTTGATCATTATGCTTACCTCTTTGGTTGCACGACGGTGGCAGGGGTTTAAGAGTTTATGAAGGTTTATGGGGAAATCTTTTCTTAAAAGAACCTAGAAGCTCGATTTGTTTCTTTTATCCCTGTCATCGTGTTCTTGCTGATTTTACTCCAGGAGCTCTTGTCTCGGTAAGATCATTGAGTACCCGCTCTTTGGCTTTGCAATGCTATTACATTCTTATGTTTTATATGTTTGTGTGCTTTTGCATGCAACATTGTTGAGCCAATAAGTGGGTTGGAGTTGTTTCACCAAGACAACTTGTATTTGTTTTGTAATATGAGAACCTGTTGGGCAAGTGTGAGGTTGGTGCACACTAGAACCTGGTTTAAACCCCCAGTGGCAATTTGATTTGCCACTGACCGTTCCAAGACGGTAACCCCTCAGGTTCTCTTTTTTGTTAATTGTTAGTGGTGTCTCTTTTGAAACTGATCATTTTATTAACCATGCTCTCTCCCTCTCTTCTTCTTGACTGTGTGGCAAGGCTGTTTTTTCTGAATGTGGCGATTCCTGATATGCATATTTCACCTTTTTCCAAAGTCAATTATTAAAAGATTAAAGCTTAAGTTAAAGACTGTTGTTGGAATATGATCATAAATAAAGAGTGAACTCAATGTCTTTCTAATAAAAAGATACGGACAAAAAGTGACCAATTAGAACTTAAGGTGAGTGTAGAAACAACAGTGTAAAGCAATCAACAATAAATAAATACAAACAGATATACATTGCATACTTATTATACACTGTCTAACAATGACGCATGGGTTATCTTTCATCCATCGTGGTTCATAGACAACAATAAATAAATGCAAACAGGTACACGTTGCTCCTAGATAGACTACTCTTGCATACTTATGGATACACTGTCTAACAGTGATGCATAGGTTATTTATCATCCATTGTCATTCCTATTTCTAATACCAATAACGTGTATTCATGATAATTTGAAGTCAGTCTGAGTTTAAAGGTTTTCATTAACTTTAAGACACAAAATTATTTTGATATTTTTATTTTTAATCGATGACAATGCAAAGACGACTGCCATAACTATCTATTCCATTACACTTAAAAACCCGATAATAGAAGCATGTATTAAGAAAAGTTGTACCAATCTTTAAACATATACAACGTATAATACTGGCACTTAATTCCGTGTAGATATCAGTTTCAGTTACCTCCCTTGATGGTTATAATCCTATTTCAAACCATGCACAATGACAATCATGCATTGCAGTTGGCAGTTTAAAGGCATTCTTGATTTCTCCTTTAATTGGATATACTGTGTCTATCTCTTGCATGGCTGTCTAGGCGCGACCGCCCAACTTGTAAGGCTTTGAGGTTATCTATACATCTTAATACTGGCACTTTATCAACTCAGTTAGTGCAAGGATGCTTCAGCTGTTCAAAACATGTTTACTTTGCGTAATTATATGATAAAATTCAGGATTTATCAGTCTAACTTTAAGGGAATTTCTAATACCGCACCGTCCCGCACAAATAAAAAATATCAGAGGAAATTTGGCCCATACCTGGAGTAATAAGTGTTAACGTGAGATCGGGACATAAATGCTGAACTCAATGTCAAGGTTTCTAAAATTATCGCTCGTCCGTCAGTCCCTCCCGTCCGTCCTTCAATCCCTCCGTCCATTCGCCTTTCACATCAGTCTGTCCGTCCGTCTCTTTCTTCCGTCCGTCCGTCGGTTTTTCCCTCATGTCCTTCCGTCTGAACCCGACTGAGTGTTAACATGAGATCGCAAGATAAGCATCCATCCGTCCGTCCGTCCATCCATCCATCTACCAACGCATTTATTTCAATTACTCACTTTATATTGTGAAACAATTTAATACCTAACATTAACATTTAAAAGATTCTTCTCCTCTTCAATTCTTCAATAATAATTACATTTGAAGAAAACAATGTTTCGCTTTGCAATGAAGTATAACAAGCAAAGTATAATATACAAAGTATTCCACGTAAGACATTTGCAGTCAGCATATTAGCAAATATAACTATCATTTGAACCAAATCGATGAACTTCTGTTTAGTTTTAATTAAAACGCTTTTGATTTCGTAAAATATGCAAATCGTTTCTTTGTTATAGGGAGCTATTTCTGAAATGTTGATTTCAACACGTGTTTGTCCTTCTACGAAATAACCCTGATAAAATCAATAACAATAACAAAGATAAATTGCTGTATAGTTTGTAGTTTAAAATGATAGTGCCTCTAGCTGGGAGCGAACCCGAACCGTCACGGCGACAGCGCCTAGCCCTGCCCTGAAACACCACTGATTACTTGTTGTATTAAACAAGTTGTTAGTTGAATTTTATGTTTTAATGCCATTACTTTCTTTTTCAATAGCGAAACGAGTGGTCAATTGTATAAAAAAAAATATTTTATAAGTATATCAAGAATGGCCACACCCAGAAGACACAGACTCCCCACAGTCAAAGCGTAGAGAGGAAATGAGAGCTTATGTTATAAAATGATCAATTTTGCACCTTTTTATAATCACAGTAGTTGTGTATGTGCTGTGTGGCGGCCGTAAAACGTCTCCCCGTACTTACATTCAATACTGTTATCTTTTCATTCCTCAGGGACTGCATTTGCACCTTTTTATAATCACAGTAGTTGTGTATATGCTGTGTTGCGGCCGTAAAACGTCTCCCCGTACTTACATTCAATATTGTTATCTTTTCATCCCTCAGGGACTGCATTTGCACCTTTTTATAATCACAGTAGTTGTGTATGTGCTGTGTGGCGGCCGTAAAACGTCTCCCCGTACTTACATTCAATACTGTTATCTTTTCATCCCTCAGGGACTGCATTTGTACCTTTTTTTCAAAGTAGACACAACAAACAATTAACGAAAATGAGACTTGAAAAGGTCAATGGCTAAACAATGCCACTAGGAGTTTGAACCAGGTTCTAGGGTGTAAGGTGTGTTCATCTTTGAACTGATTTAATCGCGTTCCTGTATATTTGTAGCTGCTCCGATCAGGTCCAGGGAAACGTCTTTTTTTTGCTTAATTGACTTAAGCTGGTTTACTTGCGACGATGTTTGTGCCAATGGAACTGATTTAACTGACCCCAACATCTGTTGTAATAGATGTTAAGGGAACTTTGAAAGCCATCGAACTCGACGAATATGAAAATATTGCAGGCTCGGTTTGAATGAGCCTGTTCATTGACAGTAATGGAAATGACACCAATAAACAGTACAATTTTAAAAAAGTATATTTTATGATTCCTCTTATAGACCCGTTTCATTAATCCTGAAAGTTCTTTTTTACTGTTAAATTTTGTTTGATTCCAAATTTTGACCTTGGTGCTATATATTAGGTTTGCTTGCTTCTGCTTTCTAACTTTCTCTATATTCCTCTCTCTCTCTCTCTCTCTCTCTCTCTCTCTCATTCTCTATCTCTCCCTCTATCTCTCCCTCCCCCTCTCTCACTCTCTCTCTCTCTCTCTCTCTCTCTCTCTCTCTCTCTCTCTCTCTCTCTCTATCTCTCTCTCTCTCTCTCTCTCTCTCTCTCTGACCTCCAACTGTGATCTTGACCTATGAAATTCGAAACAGGTGTTTGCACGCATCACTTTGTGTTGCTGATGTTCAAATTCCTGCCAGATATTAACAAGGTATCTCAATGCATGCTAAAACTATTTGATAAACAATCTCTGTTATGAAATTTGACCCATGACGTTGATATTTACCTTAACGTTCGAAACCTGGGGTTTGCGCGCGACACTCCGTCTCACTGAGGTTAACATTCGCGCAAAATATAAACGAAATTGCTCTGAGCATGGAAAAGTTGTGGGCCGGAGAAGCTTTGACATTATCGTTGACCCCCAACTTTGACGTAAACCTTTTAACATTGTGTTGAAAGAATGTCGGAGCTGGTCAAAATCGTCTAGCTTTATCAAAGTCTTAACTGTGAGCAGTTTCTATTTGAAGTGTGGTTCATATTATAGAATAATCTAGCAAAACAGTAGTGAGTTACACATTACCTCCGACAGCGCCTTGCAACCTAACACCGAACACTCTACCGGTTGAGCTAGCCGGAACAACCTTATCTAAAACTTGCGCGGATACTCCTTATGTACGTCATTATGTAACACCAATCTCACTCAAGTTAGATCTAACAAATTGTAACAGAAGGTTAGTGTGGGGCTATACATTTGAACATTTCTGATCGTCAGTAAGTAAGTGAGCGAGCTGTACAGTTGAACGTCAATAAGTAAGTTTGGAGCTTCAACCTTTAACTCTTATGATCATCAATAAGTATGTGTGGGGCTATACACTTGAACGATTACGATCGTCAATAAGTTAGTGTGGGGCTGTACACTTGAACCTCTCTGATCGTCAATAAGTTAGTGTGGGGCTGTACACTTGAACGCTAATGATCGTCAATAAGTTAGTGTGGGGCTAAACATATGTTCGATAATGATCGTCAATAAGTTAGTGTGTGGCTTAACATATGTTCGCTAATGATCGTCAATAAGTTAGTGTGGGGCTAAACATATGTTCGCCAATGATCGTCAATAATTAAATGCTGGGCTTCAACCTTTAACTCTTCTTATCGTCAATAAGTTAGTGTGGGCTTATACACTTGAACGTTAATGATGGACAATGCGTTAGTGTGGGGCTTAACACTTGAACGCTTCTGATCGTCAATAAGTAAGTGTGGAGCTATAAACTTGAACGCTCCTGATCGTCATTAAGTAAGTGTGGCGCTATACACCTGAACGCTTCTGATCGTTTATAAGTAAATGTGGGGCTTTACACGTCAGAGCTTCTGATCGCCAATAAGTATATGTGGGGCTATACACTTTTACGCTTCTGATCGTCAATAAGTAAGTGTGGAGCTATAAACTTGAACGCTTCTGATCGTCAATAAGTTAATGTGGGGATATACAGTTGAACGTTTCTGGTCGTAAATAAATTAGTGTGGGGCTATACACTGGAACGCTTCTGATCGTTAATAAGTTAATGTGGGGCTAAACACTTGAACGCTTCTGGTCGGATCAATTCGCAAAGAAAACAAAAACTATATTTATTTTTCGAAATTGAATTGCAAGAAAGAATGTGTTCATACGGAATTAGCATTTTGTTTTAGACAGTATGTTCAATAAACAGAATGGGTTGAAATATTTCCAGAAGGGTGTTCGTTTTGGGCAGTCTTAGGTTAGTTGCGTGATATTTTCTGGAAATGTCTGGCCCAAATCTCCATGACAATTGAATCGTGTTGCCCAAGATGGGGTTCGAGCAACTCCATTGAAGCCTCATCAATTTCCAACCTGATTATGTCACATTTCAATAATTGATTCCGATTGTTAAAATAAAGTATTCGCATATGATCATGGCTTTTTAACAGAATCATTTAGTGCCAAGTTTTCTAGATAAGTCTTTGTTTGTTGCTGATTGTTATTTCAAAGAGGGAATTTTTATTAATCATATTATGTATACGTGTCATCAAGTTTTTCACGAGTGGGTTTGCATAAAGCTCAAAAGTTAAATAATAAAAAAGTATTTCTATCTTTCTACTTCAAAACACAGTTTTCTGTTAATTTTAAATATTTTATTACTAATGTACTGTATAAGTGGTTATTTCTGCGGGCTCCAAATTCTGCGGTTTTGTTAAAATTCGTGGGTGTTTTATTTCTGCGTACATTATTACTGCGGCATCAAGTTCTTTTTATAATCGGACTAAAATTCCGCTGCAATATAAAGATCGTTACCTTTGCCATACAAACTAATAAAAATAAAGTAAAAACTAATACATTTATTATGCTAAACTATGAGTTACCAATCACCTGTAAATGGAAACTCTTAATGTAATCGTTGAAAAATACAAAACTACCCAACATAGCAAACACGGGGTAGAATTTTTTAAATGTTTCTTAATGCTTCCATAAACAATAAAATGTCTGACTTAGGTGGAAACAATATTTATGTTTAACAATTGCAAACGATGTGCCAATTCAATCATTATCCGACGTGTGAAATATTTTCCTGCGATTTACTTGTGTTTAAGTAATATAATGACATGGTTTGAACAGCTTTAAAATATGATCAGAGTAAAACCAGATTAACTTAAGTTATTTTAATAGGACCGGTCAATGCAACAGTATCCAAGCTCACTAAAATCAAAACTATCTTTATTCAAATATCGTGTAATAAAGCACGTACAACTGTTGTAGAAAGCCTTCCATTTCAATTTATTTCAGTGCAATCGGTGAACATACATGTAGTTGGTCGACATTCGTTATTACTTTAGACAAAATGAACAACAATATATTTTCGCACGTGCTGTTAGTCAAATATGCGTGTTCTGTTCGAGTGAGAGCTCAGTTTTTCATTCAGGAATGAAATCAGGTTTTGATATTTACCATTGTTTTCTGTTTCCTTATTTAATACCGTTATTATTATTGTTGTACGTATTTTATTGATAACAACAAGTTGTGAAATTATAATACGTTAATTATAGATTACTCTTAATTAAAAAGGTAGAAATAATAATAATATTTATTAATAGCAACAACAAGAAATATAATGTATATTAAAATAATTATAATAATAATAATAATAATAATTATTATTATTATTATTATTATTATTATAAGAAAATAAGGGCGAAAAATGCATGAAAGCCGGGTTTTTCAAATTATTTTTGTTAAATGTTTTGTCTTAAGAAGCAGCCAATATCCTTTCAAAAGGTCAAAATAATATTAAAGAGTGTAAAAATAAGATTAAAATCGATGTTTCATCGCGTTATTAAGGATTCAAACACATAAGTTTAGGTTGAATTAAGAAAACACGAAGCCCTATGTTGAATTCAATATTATATGATACTAAGGCGTATCAATAACTCTCTATTCTTAAGGGCCGTATATAGTTACATGTATCATTGCACGTTAACCGTTAACAAAGAAAATTATCAAAATCTCTCTAACGGCAAAATGCCGTTCAATAAAACATTGCACCAATAAATGTTTCTTTATTTTGCAAATGTTAAGACAAGTTAAAACAGTAAAGGTGTAAAAGTTCAATAATTTGGCTTAATTATGTAAATGTGTTTTAAAATCAATTAAGTAACGAATCGATACATTAATGGTCAACTGATTTTTTAAACATTTTCTTCTACAGTAACCGCACGAAAAAAAGTTTCGTTTTGGCATGTAGAAATGCATTAATAACCTCAAAACAAGTACATTTGTTAATCTTTACTTACTGCTACACACATGCCATCGTTAGTTTTCAAGTTTTACTCTATACAAATATGATAATACCAAGGCTTTCAGACAACCGGCGACATTAGGTTTTAGGCATGATCCAAGGACGGATGTCTCGAGATAAAATCGCTCGTCGAATGCATTTTTCTTGGGCCAGCTAATCTGGATCTACATCTTTGCCATCTGATCTGGAATTACACTCGCTGCCTATGTGGTAAAAAGGAGTTTCAATGGAGTAAAAGGTTTAGTTATTTACTGCGTAAACTAATAAGGCATTGGATTTTCAGAAACCTAAACAAGATTATGAAATTAACCGACTAGATATAGAATTTAATAAGTGACCACAATTGCCCATCATGTTTGTACAACAAGGTACACAGAGAAATTTGGCCGTGTTTAGTGTCTACCAAAACAATTGGCATGTTCTAGTAAAGGTGATGTGTGTGAACACGCCACGAAACTTTGGTACACCACAGTCATATAAAAAAGGCAAATTAGGTGTTGTGTGTACTGTTAATCAAGGGTATATTAAAATTTACAAGTAGACTACTTTTCCTCCTATTTCAGTTTCATGCTCTTGGATCAGATTTGTCACATTTCTTTCATACGATTACATCAAACTGTAAAAATAACCATAACAAATTTATAAGCAATATTTGTACATTACATGGATAAACTTTCCAATGACGTAATTTATTTTCTAATTGAGTTGCATAACATTATATTTACACGACGTACTATTGCACAATTATGAATAAATAAATTTAAAATACAAATTTATTAATGGTCAACAAGACTTCGCCGTGCAACAAATTTGAGCTTGCAACAGTTACTTGTTTGACAGAGCAATTAATGTCTGAATAACTGAGTGATAAACACCTCTTGGTCCAGCAAAATCATTAAACATCTTGATATTTCAAAGAAAAGGTATAATGGTATATGTTGCTAATGTATCATTATTCGGATAGCACATTTTATAAATGGTAAACACGGCTTCGACGAGCATTAATTTAAACTTGTAATTAGTTTGACAGAGTATATATGTTATATCTGAGATAACCGCATTGGGCTCGAGCCCTGATCAAGGATACACATATATTTGAAAACTGCCAACTGTGGATATTTTATTAAGCTGGTAGGAAATGGGATTGCTCTGTATTGTGCATAGTCACATTTCATATGACCAGTTTCTGCCCTGTTTACTGTATCGATATGAAAATAAGAATTGAAAAACTAACTCAAACGCTAGAGAGGTCAACGCAATACTAAACGCATTTCCCCGCACCAAACATCAATTAAAACGAGACCTATCGATATATTATCTAAACTCCAATATTAAACTTACTGTTCGTGTTGATAATTGCAGTAAATAATAATTTAAACGACATACTTTCAACTTTTGTATTTCACATCAGGGCCTCCGAGGGGCAACAGATGACTTCAAACATATGGAATAATCAAATAACAAACACTTAAGTGAATTACTTCTGCATTATTGTACATTTTAAGCAAAATAAAGAATTAGAAATGAGTATAAACAGGATAGGCACTAAACCACTTCCAAATTGAGATCATTTATCATGTTTATTACTGAAAGTCAGTATTAACTTCTTGCAAAAAGCTGGTTACTTGATACGAGTATTTCTATGCTTGCTATTCATAAGTGATGTAAATTTTAATGTATTAGGGTGTCTAGTATACTCGACCTGAATATATTTACTACGTTTCTGCTTTAAAATCAATATTGAAATTCATCCCCTAAGGCACTAGTATTACATAAGCTACAGGTTCTTTTTTTCCTACGAGTAGCAAAATATCTATTAAAATCTACATTAATAGGAATTTGTGATTAACACTTCTAAACCTAATAATAACATTTGACAAATAAATTTCCAAAGCATTGTTCGCGATGGAAATCGATGTTATCTCTTCTTTAAGTCTCATGGTATTTTAATTAACCTAACATCTAACAACTTCCGTAATACGCATCGCTTCGGTGGAGTCTTCTATTAGACCCTTACACTATGACAACATGAAACAGGACCGGATTTTTGTGATATCTATTTACATGCCTCTAAAATTGATCGAATCTGTTGATATTGTTTATACATATTTTTAAAACATTGGTAGTATTTTAGGCTTTTCTCGTTTGTGCCGGGAAGTAATGTGCTGATCTCATTGCGCACAAAGATTTTGGTAGAAGTCGAATCATGTGAGGATGTGTTTTAGAATATCATTATTTCTAAAACTTTGGAAAGGATTTAGGATGTAGTTTGGTATGCACTTATGTTTGAAATGACGCATGTAATGTTTGTAATGTCGGTTGGTCGTTTTTCTCTGCATTATTATCTTTTGTCATGAGTTTTCGCGAGAAAGTTGACGCAGGAGATTGAATTTTTTCTATTCTGTCTTTCTCGTTACAAATGCATGAATGTGTATGGGTTTTGACTTACAGCTAATCTCACCACTTGTGTCACAGAGAGAGAAGGATGGTTTTTAAAGAGAGACTGAAGTGTGAAGAGAATTGATGTCACACATGTCTTAGTTTTTACATGTATTGTAATCTAGCAACTGAGATATAAAAAATATGTATTTTGGATGACTATTGTACACATAAACAGTAAAAACTCCTTAAACCGGATCCTCTATAATCCGGAATCCTCCGAAAACCGCAAAATTTTCAAGGTCCCGATTTTTTTCCTTCTTATTTTATTGTCACAAAAACCTCCAAACACCGGAACCTCCGAATTCCGGAAACCGGCCTTAAATTTTGGTTTTTATTTGCAAATTGCTCTTTAAAAAACCTCTGAAAACCGGATTTGAGATAATTGCCATTGAATGGGATGAATTCGAGTTGTCAAGTCTGAGGTTTGTATATTGTCAAACATGTCAAACATCAACAGGTTCCGATTAGGACCTTGTATATTATTTAAAATATGTAAAAATGATCAGGATTAATGACTGGGAAAGGTAATTGTTGCATAAGCATATGTAAGATTAAGGAGTCCTGTCGACAATTATTGGATAATTGTCTGTCTGTTAAATTCGTTGTTTAAACAACTGCAACTTTTATGATGTAATTTTTAACATGACCGGTCACATTTATTTATAATTAATTATTATATTTAATTGATCAGTACAGTTAATTATGTCTGAATCTCTTACTAAACGAAAAAAAGGATGGAAATATGGGTTCCATTCTCATACATAATTTGTATTGTGATTATGAAAACGTATATCGATATGAGTAAATAAATAAAAAATGTTGGATTATATTTCTTTTTTTCATGATTACGAATCTATCAAAGATGTCAATGCATACATTAAGGTATGACTTAAAAACGCAATGTACCATACAAATAAGTACACCACTAGTCAAATTTGGCGATAAAGGTAAAATCCTCTGTAAACCGGAATCCTCTCTAAACCGGAATTCTTCAGTCCCGAAGGTCACCGGTTTAGGGAGTTTTTACTGTATTCTTAACTATGAAAACAGACAAGCTGAGGGAATTATTACAATGCTCGGAACTATGATTTTATAGTTTGGACTGAAAATGATATTTAAACATGCATGGCAAATAAATATTTTTGCATTCCAGGATAATCTGCAAAGCTTAGTGTAAAACATTAATTATGTTAATCGTCATGAACCATGATTGATTATGTAATATTATTCTTAGCAACCTTAAGGTATTGATCCGTTTGCCATTGCTTTGTCACTTTTCTTAGCGTATGTAAATTAAACATATATTCATAACATTGGTTTGTGCAAAGTTTTATTGAGCTGCATTTTGCAGTTAGAAAGATTGTGATATTTTTCTCCTTTTTTTGTCTATGACAAAGCAATGACGAACGGAGCAATAACTTTACTGGTTATTTACAGGCGCCATGTATAACTACGTATTTTCTCTACTGTGACTTTTTTGGAAATTTTCTGAATGGACAAACATAATATCATCGAACCCTTGTTGTTATTGCAACTCATACCTTTCATTAAGAATACATTTGTAGCGGGGAGAGTTAAAGCCCCTTATGCATTTCAATATAATGTATTCAGAATGTAAAATTGTATCGCATTTAAGTCCAAAATCATGAGAACTACAATCAGGAAACTTTACAGGTATGTTAACATTAAGTGTAGTTGTGCACCTGGGGTTTTGTTTCTGGCCAAACCTATTAAAACCAGATTTATGGCACCATGTATTTCAGTAAATAAATTTACCATGTAATCTTGTGTCGCGCGTTACTCAAAAAGAAAATTGCCACAATCATGAATCTTTAAAGGTATGTTGACCATATTACGTAGTTGTGCACCTGGGGTTTTGTTTTAGGCCAGATCGACAATGTTGCATGCAAAAGGACACAAACATATATACGACATAAGAAGCTAATAGCATTGCAAAGTAAAAGGGCGGGACCTTAATTACCTTAAAGAGACAGAGCCCCTCAGCAAGTACACGATGGCAGGGATAAAAGGAACAGATCGTGCTTCTATGATCTTTTACAAGATGTCATCATGTTGATGGCATCCTTCTGTCTGCATCCGATTGTTACTTATTTTTGGGGCTGCAGCGCCGGTTGTGGCTGAATAAGCCAATGCGGGAGCTGCATCTCCTTTCGCAATTTCTGTAAGTGTGGTCAGTTGTGGTGGGTACCATTGTAAGAGCATTGACAGGCTGGGTCCTCTGATGTTTGCGGCTCTTTCTTTTCCTGAGCTGGATCTATCTCTTCTCATGCCTGTTTTGACATTTCTACCCCAGCTACAGCGGTCGGAAGATGGTTAAGAGAGCTGCCGGGTTGATGTTGCATGACATCAGATCTCTCTTGCAGACATTATTGTAGTTCAGGGCGGTTCTAATAGCCCGCTCCCTATAGAGGATGTCTTTTGGAATGTTGCCATCGACTCTCCTGCATACCTGTCCAAGCCAGGCCAGGCGTCTCTCAGAGATGTCCTCTCTCAGAGGGTGACGAACATGCGTGCCAAAACGTTAGTACGCAATTCTGCCAGATGTTGCTACGAAGTAGTCAGAGTTTGCGCATAAGAAAGGCGTTCAGTATTTGCTCTTCGTGCGTGTATAGAGTCGTAGTCTCGTAACAGTATAGATGAATGCACAGCATGCACTTTGGGTACACCTTCATCTTTGAATTAATGGTCAGCATGGAATTGTTCCACACACACTTCGCTAGTCCCTGACGATTGCTTCTTTGCCTATCCTCACGTTGGGCTCAGTATCAAGCGAAAGGGTTGTTAGAGATTATGAAGCTGAGGTATGTGAACTTGCCCACCACCTCACGGGTGTGATCGTCAATATTGGGATTGGTGCCGACATCCTGAACCATGATGTTGGTATTCTTGAGGCTGATGGTTAGGCAAAACTCCGTGAATGCCTCTGCGAAGAGAGGGATGAGACGCTGAAGGGTGGTTTCCGTCTGAGTGTAAAATAAACGTTTTCATCTAAAGCTTGAATTTTTCAAGGTAGTTTATTACCAAGACACATTGTAGATTTACCTATACTTGTTTGTTCATATTAGAACCTGTTAGGGCAAGGGTGATGTTGGTGCACACTAGAACCTGCCACCGGCCGTTCCTATACGGTACATGTAACCCTTCGTGTTCTTATGTTCGTTAATTTTTGTATGTCTTTTTTGAAATTGATCATGTTATTACCAATGAACCCGTCCCATTCTATTTTTGGCTGTGAGGGAAGATTTTAATTTCATTAATATGTGACTATTCTTATATATACTACTCATTTGATAGGGATTTCTTAAAGATCTTCTTAATGGTAAACCCAAGGTAAATGCTTTTTCATACATTTAGATTATTCTAAAGACATACCTGGATCAAAGCTAACGTCAAATAAACGAATTTTCAGAATCACAGCAAATATTTTAACGTTTCAAACATATGTGAGAAATAAACGAGATCTTATAAGTGATCCTTAACATATTTTGAGTAGTATACTCTCACCAAAAGTTCTAGTTGGTCACTTTTTGTCAGTATGTTTTTACTAGAAAGACATTAAATTCACCCTTTATTTATGATCATATGCTAACAACAGTCTTCAAATTAAGCTTTAAACTTTTAATAATTGACTTTGGAACAGTTTGGTGAGAGTTATCCTTAATTTTGCTAAATATGCATTTCTTGCATAAAAAGGTCAAGCAAACAGAAATGTGCTCTTAATTTCTTGTTTTATTTTAATTGGACCCCTCATTAGTAGGAAAAGCAGAAAACATGATTAATCAACAGCACAGTTGTTTCAGTAACCCCTTTCATAGTATCCAATTTTAAAATTACCTCCCTTTCAATTAAAGACTGTTCTAATTTTGACCCTGCGGTGTAAGTAAATGGTATTGGATACATTTAAGAAAACAATCAATAAAGATTAAAAAGGCATTAGATAACTGATTTCAAGACAAAACAGTTCTTTCCACAACCTCTCTTGATGTATGGAAGAAACGAAACTTGCATACATTGTAAACAAATACAATTGATGACCAATTAGAACTTAGGTTGAGTGTATTCCTTTTCCGATAGCCACGGTACTGTAGCGATCTCTTTACACTTGACTATTGCATCAGCCACAAACAAGCTTCGAGGACATCTGTGACATCTGTGATTTTAGAATATCAATAATGAATCTATAACTAATGTCTGGTATGAACAAATATAGATATCACATGATTTTAGTTCAACAAACGCTGTTTCCATAGCAGGTCTCTATGCCCTTAAAGTTTTAGAAGACACAAAAGTAGAGTGTTAATTGCATCATGTTAACACTCAACCTTCAGACACCACATCAAGTCCTGGAAGCCAAAACTGTAGCAGGCCATTTAACTAATCAATTTGATATTGTCAATCACTCAATCTCAATTGTTAATACCTCTGAGAATGCACCATTTGGTCAGCTTATACTCTCTGCGGAAATTAATGGGTTTAGATTATGTTTCATTCTACATAAGCGCTGTTACATGCAGTAAGATTTTTACTTGTGCAAGATGGTGTCTAAAGGTTGGAGTGTTAACGAAAACAGTAGTAAGTATATGCACATTTCACTATAATTTTAATCATCTTCAATCAATTTTAATTTTCCCCAAAATTCATTTGTGTCACCATTTAGTTGTATATAGTTATTTGGTTTCTTGTCAGGGTGTGTGAGGATATATTGCCGGTCTGGGTGTCATATTACCCGAGCCGCAGGCGAGGGATAGTATGACATCCAGACCGGCAATATATCCTCACATACCCTTTCAAGAAACCAAATAATTGTTTTATTATACTGCAAAGCATTTTTCAGGCAAAACATAATAAGAAAACTTTTTTTCATTTATTTCGCTAATTTCCCCGTTGAGAACCTCAAAAATCACCCGTGTGACGTCACTTTATTACTTAAGTGACGTCACTTCTATATAGCGTCAATGTGTATGTCGGTTTGATATTTATTTTAAAAAATTAAGAATAATTTTTCTGTTTTAACTTTAAATACATTACTCAGTTATTCTCAGTCACGATTTAAATAATCCCGGATATACCTCTTTACAAATTAGGAGATCGGCTTAATTACACGCATTTTTTTCCAAAATTAAAATCAAAATAGCGGACGACACAAAAGGTGGGAGGCCACAGGGGGAATTTAAGGCAAGTGCACTCGTATTTACGGCCGATCCGTATATACGGAGTTACAGCAATGGCGCATTATCCAATCAAATTCAAGGAAATTTCTTTGCAGTATAATAATAATAATAATAATATGAACTAAGGCACTGCCTCTCTCGGAATCGACAACCGAAAACTGAAACTACAGTGAACAATTGCTGCTCATTAACATTCTGTTGGTATCTTCTTAACATTTTTTATGTCAGCATTTTAGCAAATGAATATAACTAAAAACTAATTTCATTCTGTTGTAATGTTTTATTTTATATTACAGTTTATGGATATGGTGAACATAATTGATACTTTAGAAGCATTAGATATAAAATTCTGTATTCTGTATACTGGCCGCAAATAAAAAGTTACCACTTTTACCATTTTCATTGATGTATTGAAACAATTCAGTATCGCGAAATAGCACTAGTACATTCTTGCAATTTTGGGTAACTCACTGTCATCAGTTTTTTTTCTGCTAAATTTACTTAATAATTGAAAGTTTCCAATGTTTTCTTTTAAGACAAACTCTGGCGTTTATTTTCTCAACCTTTGAAAATGGAAAAAAAATCAACAAAATGGAAACCAGGTAACTTGAAACTGACAGAATGGTGGCAACATAGTAATTGTTTCAAAATTTCATCATAAGTAAAACTTGAAATTCCTATAAAGCCATTCAAATTTAATCAATTACTTACAGCCGTTAGTTATTATCAAAGAAATTATCAAAGTGTTAACTTTCTATTGACAAGGAGTATATATATATGGTAAACCCCCTCATTTAGACCACAATGATATTAAGACCACCTTCATAGTAAGAAAACTTAACAACTATCCTATTTTAAAGGTTTGATATACCTCCCCAAAATATAAGACCACTCAACTATAATAACCACTGTTTCCCAGTCCCAAAGGCGGTCTTAGCAGTAAGTGGTGATAATTGCTACTATAAAAGAAATTCTAATAATTCTTGGTATTGCACAAAGATTTATTTCACAAATAAAAGTTAAAAAAATCGAAGTTACCTTGAACAACTGTAAAATCAGTCACATTTGAATAACCAGTCAATAATCCTATGCTATTCATTCGTAAAAATACCTTTGTAAAATCAAATAAACCATGTTTGAATTAACCCTTTCCTCTATTATTTTATTGCCGATCCTGGTCAGGCAGAACACACATGCCATGTAATCAGGATCTACACTGTTTGCTTTCTGGTCAGAAATAACCTAATAAATCATTAAACAAACAGTTTGATATCTTTTTAGTTCATATCTCATTAAAGCTATACTAGCATTAACCCTTGATAGATCTATACACCTTTATTGAAATTAAACAGTGTAGAATTAGATCAGCGGGCACAGTTGTCCCATCAGATCAGGATCTACACTGTTCGCATTCTAATATATGTATTATTTCTAACCAAAATTAAAACAGTGAAGGTCCTAAGGACGATCAGACATCACAAATGTGCGAAATAATCGAGATCTACACTAATCACACATGCAATAAAATGTCTACATATGAAGTCAAGAGTTATGATAGTGATTCATATTGTACTGCATCCGAGGCCTTAGAGGCATAATTTTGTCAACAATGCTGACACATAACTACAAAAAATGTGTCCAATGCAATGCTCAAAAAAATAATCCGTCTACTGAAAGCCAAAAGCGGTCATCAGCCTTTTTTTCTGTTGCTGATGACCCCTTCAGGCTTTTTATAGACGGTACGTAAAAATAACCATTAGTAAAATATGGAAAATAAAATGTTTGTCAACAGAACTCCGTACAACTTAAACAAATAATGTGTCCTGGGTATGCAATGCTCAAGAACATATGCAAAAATAACAATTTTGTCAACATTACTTACACATTACTCATACAAAAATGCATCCAAGAACATATGCAAAGTTAACAGTTTTGTCAACATTACTGACACATAACTCATATAAAAAATGTGTACTAGGGATGCAATACTCAAGAGCATATATAAAAATAACTTTTGTCTTCATTAATCTCACATACATGTAACTCATACAAAAAACACATCATATGGATGTAATGGTCAAGAACATATGTAAAAGTAACAATTTTGTCTACATTACTCATAGCAAAAATGCATTCTATAGATGCAATGCTGTCTGATCAGGATCTAAACTGTTTGCTTTTTTATTCATTAGGTTATTTCTGACCAAAATGCGACCAGTGCAGATCCTGATCAGATAACACTGATGTGCCGGCTGATCTGGATCTACTCTGGTCGCACATGCGTATTTATGGAGGAAAGGGTTAAAACAGTGAAATACCATTTTTTTTACATTTTCACAAATTTGTTTTCTATCTGTTAAGAAGCATTTAATTAAGATAACCCTCTTTCTGTACCAATCAGATGGTACATAGTGAGCGTGTGACTTTTTGTAGTATTTCCAATCGTCATTTTATTCTACTCTTCCACACACACACATTCTTGGAGTCTGAATTCTTCATTTAATATCTTTCAGAGCATTACAAGGTATCCAATTAAACTAAAACAAAGCATTATGTTGGCATGTTGCAAAGTAAGTTTTTAAATATATATGTGTAGACAGTCTGTGGTTCAATCTGTCAGTCTGTGGTGCTATGTTGTCCAACAATTGCAGTGGAAGATCTGGTCACATAAAAAACAATTTTACAGCAAAATAATGAGAATCCTGGGTAAGAAGTCAAATTCTTCAAGGAAGACCTTGGATGTTCATCAACAACTTAATGTTTTCAAACACAGCATCGCCCATAAAAGTTGCTGAGTAGTTGTTTGGCTCTTTCCAACCACATGAGAATTAATGATACATTACATATTAATTCATTTAGTTTTTGCAGATTTTCCACGTTGACAGAGAAAACTATCAAAATATAAACGCTTTGTATGTTGCAGACAGCTGAAGTTGCAGACTGGCTGAAAAAGTAAAATATTAAAATTAATGATGAACCACATTTATGTTACACTGAATAACGTTCACCTGTATTGCACATATAGAAATACAAATACAACTTTTAAAATAAAAGATCTATCATTGAAAAATTATTCAGATACAATGGTATTTAGAATGGTGAAAGATTTGAGATGTGTTTAGGAAATTTATGAGCTACAATACTATGTTTATTATTAATAAAAGAATTTAAATAAAAATAAAACCATACACCTACAAGACTACTTTTGTTTACATCATGCCAGTCTTAGAAATAGACACTTCATTGTGATACTGCTGTCAAAGCTGCACTAACCCATGACTGACTGTGTCATCTTTCTAGCATCACCTGGACCTGAAATATGACAGGAAGTGTTGAGAAATTATTCATCTTGTTAACATTATATTTAACATTTTACTCCAGATAATATGCCTTTTATCACATGGGCTACCAGTATAGATCCAGATCAGCTACCACATCTGTGTCATATGATCTGGATCTAAACTATTAAGTATTTGTCAGAAATAACCTGAAGAATCTAAATGCAAGCTGTTACGTTCTGATCAGACAGAATGGTTAAAGATGTAGTCAATATCTGATGGCTTTCATTTGGGTATGGAAAACATTTGGGTTGTTTAAAGTGTTTGAAGCCCAGTGGCTTCTCTTGGGTATGTAAAATAGTTAGATTTTTTAAAATGATATTAATGAAAGAAAAAGAAAGTATAAAGTCTGAATTATTTGAACAAGAAATACCTGGGTATGGCATGAACTATTCTCCCCAAAATAGCAAAGAAATTTCAGAACACCAAAATTAATAAAATATATGACAAAATAGTGGTTCATTTAACCCTTTAATAAACATTTCCTCCAAATGTGGTAAACACGGCTACGCCGTGCATGAACTTTAAATTTGCCACAAGAAATTAATAAAACATCAAATGCCTTTATTGAAGAATTTCGCTTTTCCTGAACACCACTTCTTCTTTAAATATGTACTATTACCGGTATATTAATCTTAAAATTTTTATAAAAAAGAAAGAAATTTTAACACACATCAATAAAAATATTAAAAGGATCATTCAAAGACATTCCAAAATTCATGTTGTTATTTTTAAAAATCATCACTTTCAATGGTTAAGTGCACTTAAACCCTTTTCTCTATAGATATGCCTTTTTATCAGGAGCAAAAAATTAGAGTCAAATCAGCCTGCAAAAGTTCAAATGTATACAGTTTGGATCTACTATGTTTGCTTTTTTGTTAAATTATCTAAAGGATCTAAAGGCAAACAGTGAAGATCCACAACTGCATAAAAAACTGTTGGTGTTAATCCTTTACTCCATAGATAAAGAGAATCTATCATTGGTATTCGGTGAAGATCAAGGTATCTCAACCCGAGGGTAATGCTTTCCAGACGGAAACGAGGCTGTGCCGAGTTTCCGTCTGGAAAGCATTGCCCGAGGGTTGGGATACCGCGATCTTCGCCGAATACCAATGATTGATTATTTTTCTCACTTACTTATTAAAGATTCAAACAAAATTCTTTAAAATTTATAAAAAGCGCAAGAATTTTAGAGAACTATTTCTTTCGCGTAATTAAAATGTTGCGCAATAATACGAAAGTACGCGAGCTCGCACGCGGATTGTTAGATAAGGCCATGCGAGATAAGGAAATCTCACACGGTTAAAAATAGAGATTTTTCTGTCTAGTAAGTGAGATACAATTATATTACATGGGCAATTGTGTAGATCCAGTTCAGATGGCACATTTGCGATCATGATTTGCACTTTTCACTTTAAAATTTATTAGTTATTTCTGACCGAGATGTCACCAGTGTAGATCCTGATCAGATTGTATGAATTTGTCAGCTGATCTGGATCTATACTGGTTGCATACAAGTTAAAATGTGTATATATATGGAGAAAAGCATTAAGTTCTTGCAGCAATTAATCACTGGGAATCACAACCTGCCTTCAACTTCAAAAGTTACAGTTACAATATTTCTTTGGGAAACAGATTTGTCATTACAACCTTTTGATGGAATTCGGATTTTATCATGGTTAGAAACTCAATTTGATAGAAACGATTTATAAAATTAAAAAAAATATCATTCGCCTCTTTTGACATTTCAAACAAACAAACAAACCCATGCGAAAGTTTCTTACAGTGTTCGTTCCAATTATCTGTTTATTCGCAGCAACAAATCCATTTTCGATTGGAAATGCCATCTTTAGACAACATTTACTCAAGACAGCCATGCCATAAATAATTCCAGTGTGACACCGTTAACGTCACGTTGGGATATAATAAGACCAATACAAAATAATTACCGTAAGAAAGCAACTACGCGAAAGGTCTGCTGTCAATATCCACTACGGGTAGGGTTCTCAATTTGGTACCGGATCATCTTTATCTTGAAAGATGAGGCCACATCGGGTCTATGTTCATTATCCATCTAAGGAAGGAGACCATTTTCTTACTGAATCGAGAAACAAAATGGCGGCTTTTCAGTTTTAAAATCCGGAAGAAGGCAATCTGGATGAAAGTCATATTGTCAAATCAGAAAGTTTCAAGGTACAACGTTTTGCTCATGCGCAATACCGTAATCGGAATCGACACGATTTCGACGCGCTTCGCGCGTCGAAATCGTAGGGTCAATTCCGTAATAATAATAATAATAATAATAATTATTATTATTATTATTATTATTATTTACCCCTCTACTGTTCCACGTGAAGAGGTGTGTAACTAGGTATGTGATTATTCTTAACCATGTTCATTGTTAAATTTTAAAAACAGTAGAATTCGCTATTAAAGATGTCAGCAGTTACTGAATAACTTTTGCAAATGTTGCCAAGTAACCATTTTCACTTAATAGTTATAAGTGGACTATCGGCATTTGAAACTTATATATGGGACTCATTGGATTTCTCAAAATGACTAGATGAGTTGATTATCCTTTTTGAGAACCTTAAAATATTCCTGTAAAAGTAATGTAAGTTATACCGCAGAATGGGCTTCAGAATCGTTAATAATGTTCATGTGGAATGAACATGAATGCCATGTAATGACCGATCAATTTTCTACGTAATATGTAAAACCTAAACCAAAAAATAAATATGTTAATTTAGCGTCATGTGTATGAATTTACAATGATTACGATGAATGGTGTGTGTCTCTCATATTAATGTATGTCTCTGATTTTCATTTGTGAGTATATATGGTTGCTCTCAGATACCATCGGCAACCTGTTCTCTAAGCATAGAAGTCTGCACTCACATTCTCAGACATTTAAATGTAAAGGATAAGGTTTATATAGTCAAGTTCTTACGAAACATATTCACCCGACTTTCACATTCACCCCATGATCACTGGATATAAGTCATCCGTTAACAGTCGACGCCGAAAGCAGCCACGGATATTTGGCTCATATTCCTCACAGGTACCCATTTATACACCTGGGTGGAGAGAAGCAATGAAGGCTTAATTTCTTGCTCACAGGAATTAGCGACCGGACTGGGGATCGAACCCGGGACCCCTTATCCCCCAAGCGAGCGCTATACCACCAGACAACCGCTGCTTTTTAGTAAGATATGAACTCCTAGACTGTTTTTAATCAAGATCTTCCCCCAAAACTTTCATTAAACTCTACAACCCGTAATGTAATAAAAGAAGCAAGCAAAACGACAAGTGAAGACGGTTTTATAGCTAAGCATGCATAGCGATGTAGAAAATTTAGTTAATTTTCTTCATTTCGTTTATTAAATTTGAAATGGTCAATATTTTCATGAAGGAGAAGGAGACATTGAAGTGACCTTTGATTCCCTTTAGTTTTTTAATCATTCACATTTATAAAAAAAAAGCATTTAATTACAATAATCTAAAGATATAAAACTTAAAAATAATTTGTTTCAAATAAACTTTAAGTAAGATAGGAATCACAGAAACTATGTTCAAGCATTTCTTAGTAACTAACCTGATAAGTAAACACACACGAAATCACCTTGAAAACATGTTGTTTCATATTCATATTCAAAAACCTTATAAACAATGACAAGATTAAAGAAAACTGTAAATTTCCATACATATATACAATATGTTACACTGAACACTGAAATCCTGGTATGTTATCGTGAAGGATTCTATATTTTTACATGTGTGTGTTTTTTTCATTAAATATTGTCGGATGGATTGGTGGGTTAGAGATTTGCTTATAAAACTTGTTTGTTCATATTACAACCATTTGAAAAATTGTGAGTTTGTCGCAACCTAGAATCTTGTTTGAAAACCCAGAGGCAAAATGTTTTGCCACTTACATTTCCAATGCAGTAACCTGTCGGGTTCTAACTTTAGTTTATTGTTCGTGATGTTAATTTTAAAATTGATCATTGTCTTCTCTGCTTTCTGGTTGTGTAAATAGGCAGAGTCTTCTGAATCTGACCATTCCGAATGTGCATGCTTCACCTTTTTATGAAGAGATGAAAACAAATTAAACTAGACATTGTGCGTTGTAATATACGAAAGTACCAAACTTAACTTTTTTCATTAAACACTCAGTACTACATTAGCAAACATATCAGTAGGTATTTAAGCAGTTGTTAAAATCAATTACTTCTGTAATATTAACTGAAGATCACAAATTACACACTTAAAATATTTAATGTGAGGTTGTTGCACCAGGTTTACCCCCCACCCCTAAAAGGCAAGACTTTTTGACACTGATGGCTACAAGGCGGTAACCCTTTGGGTTTTTTCATTTTTAAAGTGCATTTCGTGCCTTTTTGAATTTTTGTTTTAATATTTGGAAGTGTGAAGAGGCTGTGATTTCTGAATAGACATATTTCTATTTCTCCTTGTTGGTAGGTTAAACTTGAGGACTTGAGGAGTTAGGTCTGTACACCCTAGAACCTGGCTTAAACCCCCATTAGATAATTGTTTTGCCACTGACCGTTCCATGATGGTAACACCGCGGGTTCTCACTTTCGTTAATTGTTTGTGGCGTCTTTTTTTAAACTGATCGTTGTTCATCCATACTTTTCGGCTGGTGATAAACATTATGATATGTACACTCCCAGAGGAGTTTTCGTTGTTTCTTGCTTTGGAAAACTATAGAATAATTTTATCACAACTGTTCCTATCAGGATAAACAATTTTATTATCGCCTTACATTGATCGATCTTTCCGGGTGAAAATCAGAGGGGAACTTCAACAAATGGAGTTATTGATAGTTTATTTTCGTGCGGCCTTGATTGATCTTTCCGGGTGAAAATCTGAGGGGAACTTCAACAAATGGAGTTATTGATAGTTTATTTTCGTGCGGCCTTGATCGATCTTTCCGGGTGAAAATCTGAGGGGAACTTCAACAAATGGAGTTATTGATAGTTTATTTTCGTGCGGCCTTGATTGATCTTTCCGGGTGAAAATCTGAGGCGAACTTAAACAAATGGTGTTTTTTGATGAGTTATTATCGTCCGGGCTTGATTTTGTTGTAAGTTGTTAAGTGTCATAGAAGAAATAAGTATTTATAATTATAAATACATGCCATCAAGATTTTCACCAGTTGTTTAGCATAAAACTTAAAAATAAGTTTTTAACTTTAAAAAAGTTATATATTGAAACAATTTTTTCTAAATTCCTCTTTCGAAACAGTTTTCTGTTGTTTTGATACACATGTACTTATTTTGATATATGAATATTTTATGCGACATATGTTTAAATATTCAGTGAATTGTGTTTATCACAGGAATTTATACAATATATGGCCTTGGTCGATCTTTCCGTGTCAAAATCTGAGGCTACCTAATGTTTCAATACTACAAGCAACTTTTACTCTTCTTATCTCACACAATCCGAGAATCCACTTAATATAAAAATCTGTAAGAAGGATGTGTCTGTCAAAAATGTTTTGACGATGATTTAGAAAATTCAATTAAAACACGCACGCAGAGAAAACGAAAACAATATTAATTTTCGGAATTTGAAAATTAAGTATTCGTTTATGATCATGGCTTTTTAACAAAAGTCATAAAGTACATGTTTACCCAGTTTTCCTGATAAGTTTGCTTGTTGCTGGAAGTAATTTCAAAGATGTCATAGAGGGAATAAGTTACATTGTATGATCATTATAATTACGTGCCATCAAGATTTTCACGAGTGGCTTAGCATAAAACTTTTAATATAAAAAGGTTAAATATTGGAAAAAGTGTTTCTACGTATATCTCTTTTCAAAAACAGTGTTCTGTTGCTTTGATACACATGTACGTTGTTTGATATATTATATGAATAAATTATGTGACATATCTTTGAATATTAAATGAATTGTGTTTATCATAGAAATTTATACAATATACGAGGGATGATCCAAAATAACGTAGACTTTTGTTATAGTTTTTGAGTCGGCAGACTCAGTGAAAACCAATTTTCGACAATCGTTTTTGCTTTACTATGAACCTAACAATTTGAGGGTTACATGCAATACTGTTCTAACTCCTTCTTTATTTCAATGTAGTAACGACAGTACTTGCATGCTACCATAGAATGTATGCTTGCTACCCTAGAATATAGTTCTTAGTTTCAAAAAGTAAGTCAATGCTACAAAGCGGTCAATTTTGTAATTCTGTGCAAAACGATAAAATTTATATTAAAAAATATGGAATCAATCAATATTTGAAGAAATGGAACGTTCGACAAGATTTTGAGTCATGAACGCGCATGAATACCTGATGGCGGAACGCCATATTGGATTCGACGACGTTCGGTGAAGACGAAAAATCCATCGTAATCAAATCAACAGTGAGTATTTATCGAGTTATTTTCGTGATGCAATGTTTTTATAACACCCAGGTTATATTTGAATGTATATTGACAATAGTTCTCTTTGTAAATAGAATTATTCATATGGAAATGGAGGTGGATTTGGTGGTTTTCGAATGGTAGCCTACGTTACAAAATCATTGTAAAACTTGAAATTTTAGATTCGAAAGACTACACCACAGTAAACGTGATTTTGGCTCTTTGGGTTCTATTGAACGGTTACGTCAATTAATGCACTCTCCAAAAGGAAAGTAGGAGTCTCAAAATCGACCGTAGGGCTAAGCGAAACTTTTTTTAATTTAGGGCCCTAATCATTGTGGATATTAATTGTGGAACCTTGTAGAGATGTAAGTAATCAAATTATTTCAATGTATTGCATTGAAAAAAGTTGGATTTTGAACGATTAACGAATTACTTGGTAAAATATCGTCACTCTTGTAAGAATTATATTCCCATTTGAACGCTTTAAAGTAAAACATAAAGCATCTGATTCACAATGATTTTTTATAACATTTTGATCTATTGAAAATTATGTTTAAAGTAATTTAAAATTCATACATGAATTGATTTAACAGATATATTAATAAATGCATTTTATGCATTTGATCATAATCTTGAGCCTGAATTTCCATCAGAAAATATCCAGATCTAACCCATTTCCAAACCGTAACCAGCTACATAGTTGACACAAGATTTTCTGAAGTATAAAATTTCAAAGAAATGAAAATCTAATGTTTTCAATAATTGCGTGTTATATGTACACCTTATGAAATCCGCTATCAGAAGTTTTTCCTACTTTCAGTTTTGTCTTACACTCCATTCCATATGTCTCACAGGTCATTTAATCAGAACAATTAATAACCCAGGGAAAACCATAAGAAGAAAAAGAGTAGCACCTCAGGGATTCACCAAGTTTATACAGAAATGGGAACTTCACAATATTTATTTAATAGTATCTCTTAAATGCATTTCAGGTAAATTTTTTATCCCGGAAGAAAGAATTAAGTATTTATTAATTGATTTAATTATTCATAAACAGGTTTAGATGATTTTTGGTTCTGGTCAGACATGTATCAACCATTTGAACCATTTGAAGCGGTATAGAACTGTTTGACGTCATGCAATGAAGTGGACAACAAAAGTGAAGGTAGAAAATAATGTTTGAGTTAAATCCAGAATGACTGTTTAGGAGATGTAATTATTTTAAACAGTATATTTTAGTTTCTTTGTAATGCTTGAGCTGTGATAACGCTGTCAACATTGCAACTGGTAAATTATTTTAACATGTTAATGGGTGGGGTACAAATCCGTTGCATTGGGAAAATGTAATATTTTTTCCTATCTGAATATTTTCTGATGGAAATTCAGGTTCCTGTAATTTGATAAATAACTCAAATTAGTTTCATAGTGTTAAATTAAGTCTTGTTAATAGTAGAATTGCCTAACAAAGTGACAATAAATTATGAAATGAAAACCAAAGATATACATTTTGTTCACTACAAACATGTGCCAAATTATAAAAATGAATATATTGTCTCCCTTTTGATGTTACACCAGTATTAAGTATTGAAGTGAACCTAGGTTTACACAGTGTTTCAGTTCAATAATTTTGATGTAACAAGTATTCATTTATTAGCCTTCCATTACAAATTGTTTTTAGGTAAAATAAACCAAAACTACTTAAGACATTAATTTTATGTCTATTTCATTCTATGATTTTTACCCAGACTTGAATTCTGATCAGCAATGTAAAATAAATTACCGGTAGTTATTTGAAAAGGAACCCACTTTGTGAATTTTAGTGATAACCCAATTTGACCAGTTTATAAGAGCAGTCAACACATTTTTGACTTTTTGCAGTCTGATACTTTCTGGTTAATTTTAAAGTGACATGCCTGGATCCATATTTTATTTTTTCAAAAGAAGGAAACACATAATAACTCTGGCAGTGATGAAACAATATGGATACTTAATTCAGTTAATCAACAGTTAATCAATATAACTTTATGAAATTTTCTTGAACGGCTGTTGGAACAGGCATTTTAACTACAAAACAAATGACAGCACTCTTTTTCACAGCAACTAAAGGAAAAACATTTTTCACATTCCAAAAGATTGTGGGTGACTTTTTGTAGATACACCTCACACCTCAGACTGAATGGATTTCAATGCAGAATAGAAACAATCTGAAGAAAGACCATTCTAGCAAAGTACAAAATGAGAGTAAACTAATTGTTATGATCACTCACTTAAAAAATAAAATATGTTATTATAAAGAATATTTGTAATTTGATCAAAGATCAAAATAATTGTTATTATTTCATGGGTGCGTTTGCCTGAAAATCAGGTTTTTGTGTGTCTAAAATGATTGATTTTCTTCATTTACCCTAAATAAATTTTCAGGATTTCAGGTTTTTTAGAAATCCTAACTTGCACCCTTGCAATTTTGTGTTTGTTAATTTCAGTGATAAAATCAAATGAAAGAAATGTGCCATCTCTGGTTCAAAAAGCATGAAATTGGAAAAGGAGTGGAAGAAGGATAATGGTATATTAAATTTTATTAATTGACTATTAATAGGGCTCTCACCAGACTTGCAAATCAGGGAGAGTTTTGTCATAATTTACTGCATTATGGAGAAGTTTGCAGTCAACAGCTTTCTTTCCCTATATCGTAAATACAAAATGACTTCTAACAAAGCTCAACCAAGAGAGAAGTCTGGTCACTTTTGATGAGACTAATTCCTTCAAGTCTCTCTCTAGTGAGAGCCCTGTATTAATATACAGTAAAGGCATTGTATACTTTGCCCTTTTCTTTTACATGACTGCAGTGTGGCAAAATCTCGAGGCATGTCATCACCTGACTTGAACATGCCATTTTCCTGGCAGACACTACATGGTACACCACATCAATGCTTAAGTATTTTATAATGGCCCAGCAATTCTCATATTGGTCCAGAACACCTGTATTGGCCCAGTTTAGTCTTCATATGAATTTGAACCTGTTATTGGGCCTCGGGCTGTCATATTTACCCTCGGCCTTCTGTCTCAGGCATATATGACTACCTTTGACCCAATAACAAGGTCAACTTGAATTCACTTGATTATTAACATTATATATAACAATATTCATCTGTGGGCCACCTTGAACTAACACGATGGGTTGCTTATTTGTTTTTAAGTTGGGTAATCTCATATAAATGTGTCTCAAAAATCCAATGCTGTTTCAACTTTCATGGTTAATAACTTGACCCTTTACTCCATTTACACGCCAATTTACCACATGGGTAATCAGTGTAAATCCACATCAGATAGAGATAGCACAAATGTAGCTCCAGACCAGCTTGCACATCAGACATTTTGAGGTCTCATCATTCTGTATTTACTCTGTTCATTAGATACATTTAAAGCTCTAATTAACAGGAAGGAGATGTGTCAGCACCTAGATTTACAATAGTTGCTCATGTGTTAAAAGGTGTATCCAACGAATAAAATGAAGTATCAAAATGCAGGTGTTTTTCTGTAGTAATTAACCCTTTACTATAATATTATACACATTTTCATGCCTTTTCATGATCTGATCTGGATCTGCACAGGTCACATTGTGGTGAGAAATAACCTATTGAAATTTGAATAAAAAAGCTAACGCCGTAACGGTTTAGATCCTAATCAGGCAGTATGGATGTGTCCGCTGATCTAGATCTACACTGATTTCCCATGCCATAAAGGCATATGGAGGTAAAGGTTAAATGGGATAAATTGTTTATGAGCCTATAGGAACTGAAGATGGCTTGAAGCTTACACCAGAAATACCTCTTTTTTTGTGATATTTATAAAAATAGATGAATTATGACAACATTGTAATCTGTTAACTAACCTGCAACATCAAATTATGTACAACTTCATAAGCAACAAAAAGTACAGTGAAATTGGTTTTGGTTATTTGTTATGATTAAAATACAACATTTATTTTCAGCCATGTGTATCATCAGTCTTGTGAAAGCTGTGGAATTGAAATGTCTGCAGAATTGGTAGAACATAAGGGAGCAGAATATGAATGTTACTGTAGAAAATGAAGACAAGGTTTGTATTTTTTATTTTCATTTATTAAAGCTGCATGAATGTATGATTGAGACACACTAAATCTATCTGTATATGTTGGTATTTGTATTTTTGTATCTTGTAACAAGAAAACATAAAATTGTGTTTATATGTATGTGTTGACTTGTGAGACCTCAGTTCACAAGAAAATTAATCATCCTACTGTATATAAAAATTACTGTGTTGTTTTTGCCCCTTTCTTCCATGAATACATGACATGAGTGACCAGTGTATATCCAGATCAGCAGGCATATCTGTGCAGTCTTAACAGGATCTACACGGTTCATAATAAGATTCATGAGGCTATTTCTTACAAATATGCAAACAGTGTAGATTTCAATCAGATCCAGATCAGACATCAAAGTTGTTCTTGCTGATACATGTACTGATGTATTGTTTTCCAGGTGTCCACTAGCTGCTTAATCTAAAGGGTCATTTTTTTTTGTGTCGCCCTTTCAAAGAAAAGGCAATACATAGGGATCGCTTTGTCTGTCCGTCCATCTATCCCAAAAACTTAATGTTGGTTATAACTTTGCCATTTCTTAATATTTCTTCATGAAATTTTCAAATTATATTGTTACATGCTTGAGCTGATATTAATTTTCAGGTCAAGGTCACATTTGATGGAGTTAATCCATTTTTGTACTTTTTTTTAACAGAAAAACTTAATGTTGACTATAACTTTGCCTTTTCTTAATATTTCTACATAAAACTTTCAAATTATATTGCTCATGACAACACACTCATCATGACTCCAAGTTCTTTATGTCAAGATGGGGTTATTCCCTTTTTTGTTCTTGCATTTTTAACTTGATCTAGTTCCCAGGGCGACACAAGTGAACACCCATCTAATGTAACTTTTTGGTGGATTCTGGCAATTAATAACCAAAATTACCCTTAATTTAAAGAAAACAAAGACACTTAAGCTAAAATCATTACAACTTCAATATAAATAGGTTATTTGTTGAAATTAATATTTCAGGATAACAGCTCTACATGGAATGCTGTGAAGAGACCAGTTTGACAATTCTGTCTATGACTGTCTGAGGGAGCATACAGCCTTTAGATTGCCACTAATTCCTGCAATGGAGCATGCTGCTTTTGTAATGGACAAGAATAAAAAAATCACAAATGTCGATACAAATAGTGGATGTGAAATGGAGACAAGTTATATAAAATATAACCAAAACGTTTTAATGTGCACCTCATTGAAAAAACATCAGTTGACAAAAAAGCATCAGTGTAATTGTGTGTTTGAACATTATTTGCTGAATAATAGAACCATTGAAAAAAACCATAGTGTCACTTGTAGTATTATTTTAAATCATGTGACCCAATTCTGTTTGTCGATTTCAAGTTTGAATATTCAAAGATTATGACTAGCTTAGCTACTTTTTTCTGTCATTGGTGTCACCGTATCTCAACTCAGAATTTTAGGTGCTGTCTAATGATACTGCGCTTGCAAACAACTGCTCACAGGATTCTTCCACACTTACAAAAGTATTCACGCCATTAAGGTAATATTCCATTCGTCATTGCACTCTCATTGATAAAATGAAAAATTAAAAAGTCTCTCTGAATGCAAAATGCAAGGACGAAAGGAGTAATACCTTTAAATAAAGCGTTGTGTTTGAGAACTGACCAGCGTTGTTTCACTGTTGACCATATGACCTATGAAGTATGATATCCTTCACTTAATTGTGATTGGTCAATTTCATTTTATTGTCTACAAGTCCAATCATATTCAAATTATGCCTTTAGACATATTGTCCTACCACCAGGTTCGCTTTCCATGTCACCACGTCTGCAAACTTGATAACAGTATTTGTCTTGACTTGTTAATTGGACATTAATTGTTTTTGGGGTCGAAGATCTATGTCTCGGAGGACATAAAGTAAATTGTTCCCCGTTCTTGAGGCGAAAGTTTATTTCTGGTCCAACTTAATCAAACCCAAAAATCCATTGCTTTTCAATTGTGTTTTGATGGCCGACTCATCAGTACCTCCAGTCCTTTGATTATATTATTCAAGATACCACAAATAAAATTACACAATCTTTAATCGGAATATGTCCAGCATATTTTTACAAAATATCAGCAAAATAAAACATCACATAAAAAACTATGAACAATTAAATTCATACACTAACCGCTATTCGGCGCACGTCAAATAAGATCTAATAACGTCAACGGCGTTAATTCACGGGCGCAGCGTTAGCGAAGCGGCGTATGTTCTAAGTTTCTTTAAATAGACTCTGTCACCGGAATGCGATGCCGGGGAACCAATTGATCGAACATGGTAGTGTATCATTTCTGGTCAAAGTCTCGCAAGTGGATATATGAAGCGATCAAAAAATGGTCCTCTTCTCGCTCGTACCGCCGAAGAAACGACCGGGAATGCAATGCCCACAGTATCGCGGTACTTTAGCAACGGGCGTGTAACTGTTTAAATAACTCATTACAAATTTGTATTTGTTAATATATAACAAGTCTTTGCATTGTGGACACAATCTGTGTAGCTGTTTACTCAAGTGTAATTAAAATTATAAATAACTTATTTATTCTTATTTGATAATTTATTACTTCGTAATGATCCAAATACCAAACAAAAACATTTTTGAAAAAAAAATCGTTAATTAATTATTAACACACCTTTAAAAATTGTCATTTTTTCGGCAATATCCGTTGCACGGTACCTTTTCCAGTCTAGAAGAGGTCGAAAAGCGCCACAATAGTAAGACTTTAGTCCGCTTCAATCGCCTGCCGGCTTGACGTCACTGCCGTAACGCCGATTTTTTTTCCTTACCTCAGGCCTATTTAATGGCTCTTCTGACTGTATAAAAAACACTGGTACCACTTAAAAACTAGAGCTCGGCTTACGGAAGTTTTCATTTGTGTCTGCTAAATTATTATAGTTTTTCATGAGGTGATTTTCAAAGACCATGACAGAATTTTATAATAGCGCGTATTTCCGGGCGATCTGACGGCGACATTTCTGACGTTTTAACGTTGGTGATGGCTCTCTGAAATATTGACTGTTTTTAAAACGCATGGTCAGAATGACGTAAAATTTCGGCCTGACATCATTTGTATACCGTTCTTTGATTTTGCGAAGTTTGGCTCTTTTTCCACTAATAGTTTGTTTTTATTGACAGGTATATACTTTATAAAGTACAATGGCAACGGCGTGCGCCGCCAACGTGTTACCATGGTTATTCAAATAAGCGACGCGCTTTTGAAATCGATTTAATATATGAATATTTTAGCTCAGTTTGTTACGTTTGTGTTCAGATTTAATTTAGTATATAATTTATTACGAACGTGTTTCAAATTAAGATGCAATTACAAAAGTCTACGTTATTTTGGAATATCCCTCGTATAATTGCACGTATTACTAGTCAAATATTCAGTGTTCTGTTGGAAGTGAGAGAACAAGCAACTATCTTCATTCAGGTAGGGAAGTGTTTGATAAATTTTAACTTTGTTAATTTTCTAATTTCAAACTGTTATAATTATTGTATATTTTTGATAAAACAATAAGTTGTAAAAATATTAAACGTGTATTAAATCTATTATGTGAATAAAAAATGTAGAATAAAATAATACCAACAACAAGAATTATATTGTCTGATAAATAATAATAATAATAATACTTATAATAATAATAAAAAAAATATTAATCTTTTCAGACTTTTGAAACGAAATGTTGATCGGCAATATTTTTTTCAAAGTATATAGTTCAAACTTCACAGAGAGAAAAAATATCAAGTATGATAGTAAATATGTCGCTATCTTTAATTAAGCGATAGGAAATTTCAAATTAAACTGTTTTTGTGAAATCTTTAATCTTTGTGTTGGTAAATCTTCTTCTTGTAATCACGCATTTCGAAAATAGACTGATTAAAAAACTGATTTAGAAACGAAACAAATGCGAAAATGCACTTAAACCGATTTTCCCTATTTGCTTTTAAATTCTATGATAAAAAGTACAAAAATATTTTAATAAAGATATGCTATTGTGAGAGGTGCTTAAAGAACTATTAGACTGTGCACAATGTTTTGTCTTAACAAATAACCAAAAGCCATTCAATTGGTCAAAGGGATATTTAGGAGTGTAAAGATATTAACAAAAAAGTTTTTTTAAGTAAGCGTGAAGCACTATCTTGAATTCCATTTTGTATGATTCTCAAGGGTCGTCTACCATGTCTACAGGCATCATTGTACGTTCATTGTTAAAAAAATTATCAATATCACTCTAAAGACAAAATGCCGTTTAAAGAAACTTTGCACAAATACATGATATTTAAAAATTCTTTATTTTGCAAATGTTAAGACTAGAAAGAACAGTTTAGAAAAATAACAAGATCTGAAAATTCCCCAAAGTTCAATTTACATAAATCACAAAAACAAAACTTACAAAAAACATTTTAAATGCCGGCATGAGCTATAAGATACTGACAATGATTTATTGTGTCATTTTTGACATTATGCAAACAACTTACGTTATGAAAAAAAAAATTATATATTTTTATAAAGTGTGTTTGATCTTGAATTTTGTGGTCCCTTCCTAGCCGCGGAAATGGATGACAAACGTTAATTTCTCTTTTCATAATTCAAAGTTCTTAAAAAAGAACACAACATATTGTTGTCAGGATCCTGAACTAAAATGGACATTTAAAAGTATTTCTTGTGCTGTTAAGTTTTTGTGAATTAATGTAAATAGTATTTTATGGAATTTTAGGTTGTAAAATGAATATATAAAAATAAAAAAAATGTGCAAAGTTTCATTGAATGACGACTGAATGTGCTTAATGTTTGAAAAATAACATTCGTTTTAAAACACATTCAACTATAATGACAATATCTAAACGGCAAAAATAAAACTTTCGAGTTTCAATGATTAGAACAAAATAAAATAAATCTTCACAATGTGAAATACACATTTACGGAACAGTTGAAAAAGAAGATTTAAATGACAAAAATGATACTTTCGAGATCGCTTCTGTCAATGACTTAATAAATTAATATAAATGTTCATAATGTGAAATATGCACTTACGGAACAATTTGTGAAAAAAGCTAAAATTGCTTATATAAATAAGGCCGGATAAAGGACTGGAATTTTACTGAAAAAGATAGTTACAACTAATGAAGACACTAATTTTGGCACTTTTAACATTACATTAATGTTTTCTATTCGCCTATTCAACTTGGAGTTCTTGTATTTATGGAATGAATTTACGTTTATTTCTCGTGGTGGAAAATGAACGTTAAGACACAGCTTATAAATGGGGAGCCTCACGGGAAATGTGTCTTTGGACAGTTCACGTGAATACTGTGAGTGACGTCATAAAATTGAAACTTGTTTATTATGTATTTTGCTGTTAAAGTAATATTGTATTCAAAATTGGCAGAAAATCAATTTTTAGGGACGAGACAGAAATAGATTGTGGTAAGATCTTTCAAGATATAGTCACTGTTAAAACTAACATGTCAAAAATGTGAACGAATTAATCTTCTCCGTGGCGTTCCCCAAATAAAATAAATAATTTATGGTTTATGTAAATGCTTAGTTTTAAACTATCGATGCAATGAACACAAAATGAGGAAACTGTTGTTGGTGAAGGAGAGTGCGTAAAAAGTGTTATTTCTTAACACTCGAATATAACACAGTTCTCTATTCAAATGACTCTGCTTCTTGCACAACCAAAAAAAGAGACAAGATTGCTCATTTACAAAATTAACACAACAAACAATTTACAAAATTGAGGAACCGATGGGTTACTGCCTTGGAACGGTCAGTGGCATAACAATTTGCACGTGGGTTTCAAACCATGTTCTAGGGCGCGCAATTATCAACCTTACCACATCAGTTCTCATAAGACCTCACAGGTACAAGTTGTATTGGTAAATCTCTAATCCACCAATCACTTCATGATGTTTGTCGCGTCCATTTTGAAACTGATTATTGTAATACCATGCTCTATTTTCCTCTCTACTTTTTGGCTGTGTGGAGAGGCTGTGTCTGCTGGATGTGGTCATTCATGATACAATGTATGCATATTTCACTTTTTTAAAAAATACTGCATGCAAAATCACACAAATGTAATTAAATACTACATGTATGTAGCCATTTTATTTTATACAATCCTTTACAAAACCATACCATTAAAATAATGAGGTTAACAAATCAATCAGTGTGACATATTGTATATATACATGAACATTTACAGTTTCTTCAGTAAAATAACCCGTTACCGATGTCATGCAGTGATGGTTACGTATATCAGGGCTATCCGATCAACCTTTCGGGGGGTTGTCCCGGTTAGCTCAGTTGGTTGCGTCGCAGGAATTGCAGGGCTAGGCCCTGTCGCCGTGACGGTGCGGGTTCGCTCCCAGCTAGAGACACTCTCATTTCATTCTATTTACCATTCATTCTTTTTGTGACTACTTATGGCTGAAACGTGTTTTAAAGATGGTGGTCTTCTCTAATGTGTATTTACGAATTAGTTTTGTTACTAAGAAATGGGTTAACATGGTTTCTGTAAGTTTATATGTTCTTAGACTATTGTAAAAATGATTTTTATACATGTAACTGATGAAAAAATAGTAATGACTATTAAAGGTCATTTTTCAATTTCTTTAACTTCAGCATAAACCATTTTAAGTTTCAAATAAGGAAATGTATATAAAAAACAGAATTTTCTGCAACGCTGTGCACGATTATCGATAGCCTCCGAGCTATAGTCGCCCTCTGGCTTTCTTTGTTATTGCATGACAGAAAATTGTAGCATTTTATGAAAGTTTTATGGATAAATCTTGATAACAAAAAATTCTAGGAGCTCGACCAGTTTCTTAACCTTTTTGTACAGAAAGTAATCTAATGCATCTGACAATTTGAATGCGCACTTGCATACCATAGGTGATTTCTTTATCGAGCTTATAGAATAGGTTTACAATGTTTTCTTAGAGCAACTTAAAGTCACACAAACTTAATTGGGGCGCGTCATGGGAAAAGGTACCTTCGGACAGTTGACGTCAATCCTTGAAATGACGTCATAAAGTTAAGCAGACTATAATAATTATTATGCATTTCGCGGTAAAAATATCAATTTATTGTAAAAATGAGTAAGAAAATCACTTCTTAGTTATGAGAAACTAAAAGATAGTTGTAATTTCTTTACAAATATAGTAACAACTAAAATGTCGAAAAATATGACAGAAGACAGTTTTTCCCGTGGCGTGCCCCAATTAAGAGAAATACAACAATAATAATGCTACTCCTTTCAACACAATCATTGTAAATTCAAACACATGGCCTAAATTAATTGTTAATGTAGGTTGTATAAAGTTAACGTTGAAATTTGATCGACAATAAAACATTCGACAATCATATACATTCTCACTTAAATATTCGTAAACCTATTTTATGATTTAACTTGCACATTCTAGCTTAAATTTGTAACTTTAAAGAAATATAATACTGATCAATAACCAGTAAGAACTACAAGTGTGGCTATTAATCAATCTCACTGAAGTCAGATCAAACAACATGTTAGATCTGTGATGGCCTATACAACCGTACACAATTAAGGCTTACCACACTCCTCCCAATCACGTTCATCGATAAAAAAAAATATCAAAATCTCAATAATGGCAAATGCCGTTCAATGAAACTTTGCACAAATGAATGTTACTAATGTATCTTTATTTTGTATACACTATATACAGTAAGACACGTTAGAAAGGTAAAGAAAAAAGCTAGAACTTTTTAAACATTGACTTTAATGAATTTCAAAACACTGCGCAAATACCATCACACAAGATTTACATTGTTATACATGTAGAGATTAAATTGTCCTATAGGTAAACACAATTGGGCATGATTTGCATGCTTTTTGCATGGGTAAGTGACCTCATGGGACTATGTATGATGTGTTTGAAATTTTGATTTATAAGACCAATATTTTCGAGTTATTTTGAAAACATAGAACTGGTTGGCCCTAGAGGGAACATTGAACTGGATATTGTAATCAATTATTTTTAGTTTATTTGAGTGCAAAAGGCTTAATTTTGACACCCTTATTAGACAACATAGCAGGTACCACGCTTTATTTCTTTTCTAAAAAATCATTTTTTTAAACTTTTGTCTCTTGTTATTATTACTTTTGTCTCTTGTTATTATCAATATTGATCTGTTTATAACAAAATAATAACAGTTTGTTTGGAAATTGTTAAAACAAGATAATTTTATTTTCACAGCTCATCATCAGTAAAACTGTATTATGAGCAAGTATGAATTACCTTAATAGTGGTTTCCTCCGACAATTATTTATAGAAACTGTCAATCAGGATGCATGCATCATAATACTTTCGGAAAGATCGCAACATGATCTGCAGATTCCGTTACCATGGAAATGGATAAAGGATTACAATAGCATTGTGATGGATGGGTTTAGACTAATATTTAAAATATAGTTTAAAGAATAAAAACTTTACGACCATCTGTGTGTTCCATACAATGGCTAACACACAACTGTCTACTTATACATAAGAAATTATACTTAACATCTGTCTGATTTGTTTCTTTGTAGAAAGAAAAAGATGAAAGTCGAAGAAATCTCAACACTTTTAGTGGTCTTGGTCATAATGACTGCAGAGTGTTCTCACTTTAGAGGAGGATCGATCACGTGGACTTCAAACGGTGGTAACTCCGTAAGTTCTCTTCAGCTGTTTGTTCACTCACATATGTACTAAAACAAAAAACGAAATATCCACAAAACAATGCCAGTGAATGCAAATACCTGGAGTAATTGATCACCAATTTTGGAAGTTGTATTTTCAGTATTTATCGGTTTAATAATAATCATAATTTATTTCAGGCTAATTTAGAGTTGAATTGATTTCTTTCTTAATTAAAAGGGACGTAATTTGCAAAAGTAATCGTACTTATAATTTTTTAGGAAACAGGAGATGTAGCCTTGACCTGTGTGACAAAATAACAATTTTGTTTAAACATTTATTTCTTTAAATAAGTACTAACGCACGAATGAATAAATTCACTAGCAAATGAAGTAATTGACAACCAAAGAGGAGTAACCTAGGACTGGGCGCATAACTCAAAAAACGGACAATGAGAAAAAAATGAAAATGATCTGTCATATTTTTCAAGCTTTAATACATAATTCCTGAAAATTTCAAATCATTCTGACAAGATACTTCACAAATTACATAAAGCATACTATAGGTACTGCATATGCGGGGGCGGTAATCCGTTAAACAATGACGTCGTCGATGTTACTGTAAAATGCGGGGGCGCTCATCAACGCAATCCACTCTTGAATGGACGGAACATGGCTTTACAGTCATCAATGGCAAATCATATTATGTTTTTATTTTATGTTTATTAAGTGTTTATAGAGTAATCTCAGTGAAATTAATTTGGATTGGTATTTTCACCGTTTTGAATAATGTATTTTGCTGTTTTTGTCGATCGAATTATATAACTTATTAGCCCGTTTTATATTTGTTAAAAAAAGTTGAAATATGCCTGGAATTGCCACATTCAGAAAAAACAGCCTCCCCACACAGTCAAGAAGAAGAAGAAGAAGAAGAAGAAGAAGAAGAAGAAGAAGAGAGAGAGAGAGAGAGAGAGAGAGAGAGAGAGAGAGAGAGAGAGAGAGAGAGAGAGAGCATGGTAAATAAAAAGATCAGTTTCAAAAATGACACATTGTTTACAAGAAAAATACAAAATTGTCTCAGTGTAATATCAATCTTTGTTTCACTCGTATACTCCAAAACTAATGTTTTCTTTCGTGTCTGTGCCCCTAGTGAAAATATCAATGTCATGTGTTCCATCGACAAATAACATCGAAATTTTACTTAAACTAATCATATTAAGTTTTCATTTTTGAGTGTTTATAGAGTAACCTCAGTGAAATGAATTTGGAATGGTAGTTTCACAGTTTTGAATAATTTATTTTGTCGGCGACTTATATTTAGAGGATAATACACGGCTGAGCGGGGCCGAGGCGTGATAATCGGCCCAAGAGGAGCATAACGGCCCGAGGGCCGTTTGCGGCCGAGGGCCGATTATCACGCCTCGGCCCCGGTCCTCCGTGTTTTAACGTCTATAATACATACCTTTATAAACATCTGTTTGGACATCTTTTTGTATAATGTTTACTCAGGTTCTTGAGTGAGCACTTGTTAATTGAACGAGCACTACGTCACGATTCAAGTATTACGTCATTTAAGTTTAATATGTGACGTAATTCGACGAATATTTACCTTTTTCACTGTGCAAATCACTGACACTGTCGGTTGAATGTTTCTCTTCTTTTTGCTTTTAAACCAGAACTTCATTGCAAAATCATTGGACAGGACGGAATATGTTTTAATGATGAATGGTAGAAGTGTTTAACGTGGTATGAGTCTGTAAAGGCTATGAATTAAGAGTGTTTCATAGGCCTACTTATACCACTGCTGCGAGCTTCGATTATCTACACCAAATAAGCTTTATTCTACCGGAAGTATGGAGAAAACGATAAGAAAAAAAATATTTAAAGTAACGTGATTTTAAATCAGGATATTTCTCTGGTACGTACAATTCAGTTTTAGTTAATCATTCTAAAGCTTGTGTTTAAATAGATCTAGATCTAGATGATTTCTTTGTCGGTTACTTAAATGTCATTATAAATCTATAGAGTGGAATGCAAAATGCTTCACTGCCAAGGATTATTTTATTTTAACCTTACGAAGAAGCCGCATACGTTAAGATATAACGATTGAAAACAATACGGAAATATTGTGCCGTCGCGCGCTCCTCACGCGAGGGCTGATATCATGATACCAGCCCTCGCGTGAGGGCCGATTATATGATAATGGCCCGTTCTGGAAAATAATAGCCAAATTTACTATATAAATTTGTTACTATAAATAGTAAGGTATGTATTATAACTTATTAGATCCTTTTTTATATTTGTTAAGATTTGTTTACAAGAAATGATAAACAATTGTTGTCTCAATGTAATATCAATCTTTGTTTCAATCGTGTATTCCAAAACTGATGTTTTCTTTCGTGTCTGTGCCACTTGTGAAAATATCAGTGTTATGTGTTCAATCAGCAAATATAATTGACATTTTTTCTTCAACTAACAAATATCTCATTTCATACTTACAGATAACTGTCAATTACCGCTTTTCGTGGAGGAGATCATCTGTTTATTGCGATGATTCTACAATATCGGGTGGATACGCTATTGCAAATGCGGGCAGTCAGACCTGCTTCTCCGGTTGCTCTGGTACAGTCGGCCCTACATATATATACTGTACTGACTATAGTGTATTGGATGATTTTACATCAGGAAGAAATTCGTTTGTTTACTCATCTACAACGTCGCAATTCTCATTTGGGTAAGCTTTAAATTGATCAGGACTGAGTTCAGTGGTTGACATGAAAGATTATAAGCATCTTTCAGGAGTGTGAGGTGAAGGCCATAAAATCTGTCACCCATAATAAACTGTATTTGTGAGAACGAGAACGAGGCTGGTATCTGTCTCGTTCCCGCAAAAAACCTTTCACCCCGATGACAGATTTGTCATCTCCACCTCACAATCTTGAGAGATACTTTATATCTTAACTGAATGTCAAATGTGAGAATTTTTGCATACATGCACCTTTTATAGTTTATTGTTCATAAAATCATGGTTCATTTGTTGTTTTTTATCGTTTACTACAGTCTTATGAATAAACAACCCCAGCTAACTTGGCATGAATCTTTTGCATGAAAAATTATATTTCTGTGAAAACAACATAAACACCTGTTAAAAGACCAATTCGGGATATTTTGAAATAAACATGATTATAAATATCTACAAAATTTCTTCACATCAGTGAAATTATTTTAAAATCCAACCTTAAATAGCCATGACTGTCTGAAGATGCCGATTTAATGCTATAAAAGGCAGCTACTTATTTTGAATGGTGACCATTGACATCATCAATTTTTTTGTACAAATAAAACTTCTAAATTGGGAACAATTCAACATTAAGATTTGTGGTCTAATTTTACTGAAAGTTCACTTTAAATGATACTTGAAGTATTTTCTGTAAATTATATATTATTTCCGTAATACAGATATGCAAGAGATAACATTCAGTCTCTTTTGTATCAGTTTTAAAGGAATCAAAATAAGAACCAACCTAGACGACTATTATTGGTTTATAAATATAGGTACCAATTAAAACATACATCTATACATTTATTTCTGACGAATTCACTGGTCACGTCAAAATGGTGATCAATATCGAACTGACAATATCTCAACAACCAGTGGACTGAATTTAAAAATCTTTTCAGTTCTGTACTCAACTTTCAAATGACTTGCAATGCAAACTTATTCAATGCATATTCATGTAATGTTCTTTTCAAATGATTTTAAATATGAAATTAAATGTTGCTTAAGTTAAATATAAAAAATACCATTCATAGCAGTAGTAAGGGGTGTACAATAAGAACCAACCTAGACGACTTTTATTGGTTTATAAATATAGGTACCAATTAAAACATTCATGTATACATTTACTTCAGTAAGAGCGAGAGCGGCTCACTCAGGTCTTTTCATGTCCACAATGTATCTATCTTATGTTAGAAACCATCTGTTAACAAGCGATGTCCATGATGTTGACTGTTAGTTTACAAAAGTGACATATGCATATCTAGGATAGTCACATTCAGATGAACAGCCTCACCACACAATCAAGAAGATGAGAAAGAGAGAGCAAATTAACAAAGTTTTCTTTTGGCATGCTAAGGTTTGGTGGCTGTTGCTGGGTTTCTTTGAACGTTGGTGGAGGTGGTAGCTTGAGCATAAAAGCGACTGTTGACTTGTCTATTAGATCTGACATTGGTCGAATCAACTCGTCGCCAACTGTCGATATGCCTCCGATTATTCGCTGGCAGAATGGTTGCACGAATACGATTTATCTTCCAGGTAAACGTGTTGTATTTACTCTTGTAAATGCCCACTCCGCTGACTAATAAACTTCGGTCAGTTATTTCTAGGAACCTTTAACTTCAAACATGTAACTAGATATCAACTCTAAACAAAAACGAAGATGACTGATGAATCACAAAATAAATCTTACCTGAGCAGTGCAAAAATTATCTGGCAAAAATATTTTAATTCTGAATTGCAACGTCCGCATGCAAAAAAGCTATCTGGGTAATAATAGTAAAACCAGTAAGACAAAGGTAAGTTACTAGTCGGCAGTTTAGGTAATATCATTATAACGATAAGGACTACTCAGTACTGTAAATTATTTGTCGGCTGTCTGGGTAATTAGTTTGTTTAACTAGTAAGACTGGTAAGTTATTAAACTGAAACAACATGCAATTTGAGAATAAGCACTCATGCTGACGTTTATTTTTGACAATTACTAAAACGTAAACGTAAACAAATTTGAAATGTTCACAATCAGTTGTGTGTTATCATTGTGGGTGACAGTATATCGGCATACTTGAACTTTTTTAAGGGATACGGATGGTCTGATACGAACAAACAAGTGCAAATTGTCTTGGTGAATTAACAACCAATCAACCCGACAATTTAGCTATACGTTTTTCATTTGTTCTGTTCTGCAAATATTGTTTTTATAGTCTTTAAATTGTATTAAGAGCAAGCTGTGAAATATAAAAAGATGTTACACGTGCAACATCGACATCTAAAATAGACCATTTACAATATTAAAATCAAAATAATCTGTTTTATAATATGTTTTGTAAATTTCAAACGAAATAATTTAGATGAAGAAAATTTGTTTGCTTTCCTAAATTGTTTCTTTTATTAAAATGATATTGCCATTACAGCGGAGCGAACCCGTACGACGGTAACGTAAGCTGATGTTAAGACGACTATAAATCTAAACTTCGTTAGGCTTGGCTTTCGAACAGCGATTGACTTGCCACATAGAACATACATGCATGTTTTTAGTATAACAATTTCGATAATTTCAATTTATTATAATTTAGTGGCAGATGTCGATGGAGATTTGGTAAGATGTCGCTTTGCAACTTCATCTGAAGAATGTGGAAGTATTTGTAACGCTTTTCCAGGAGCCATTTTAAACCAGGTCTGTAATTGCTTAAATTTTAATGTTTGTGAATTGCTAATTACACTATAATGTGTAAAGCATTGCTTAATTTTAAAACGTGCAGGCGAAGGAATTACACAAAACTTCTAATTGATACACATACATTAGATTTTACTTAGCTTAATTTGTTGGCAACACATTCAAGTGACAAACACATCTATATTCGGCACAAATTCAATCTTTTTCACGCACTTACTCGTAAAAACACAATCAAACAGACACACACGCATGCACAAATACTGCACGCGCATTGTGTGCGAATTATTTGCCGCGCATACAATGTTATTTTCGGCTAATGCTCGAAACTCAACAACACAAAAATAGTGATGTATTCATAATGATAATAGTTCTAATTATAATTATTAAGTCTAGATCAAGAAACTTCTAGTGCAACGTGCTTAATACCGGAGTATGTGGCGCCAATAAAGTGAAAACATATTTTAGTCTTTTTAGTTTGTTTTGTTATTAAATCTAAATACAGTAAATTTAGCTTTCAAATGCCATAAAAACAATCGAGTTTCATATATATACTCAATATTTAAAACCAATAAACAGTACAATTTTCATATATCCCATACGATAGTACTCATATGGCGGTGAACATGGAACTTTAATGCGGTATTTTCCGATTAATACCATTCCATGTTTAGCGGCGTATGGTCCCTAGATAACAGAATGAGTCTTAACGATAAACAATGGGAGGAACTTAACAAAATATAATTTTTACAAGAAATCTTTGAATATATATCCTGCGTATCACGGACAACGCCAAAGCAAAATTTTAAACAGCAGGAGTTATTAGGGTGATTGAACAATTAGCTTGGATATTGAAACCCCCCATCTATAAACTGGCCGAAAAACAAAAAAGTACATAAGTAAGGTTATGATGATTGATAATATGTTACCATCATGGTTGCAAAACCCATATTTACGCTACATGGCACCCAATGAGGCAGGGAGGGATTCTCAATGGTGTCGCGTATTAAAATTTACTAAAATCTTCATTAGTTTTATTTGGTAACACTATAGTGAGCGATAACTTGATCTTATAAAGTGGCAAATAAATTAAAACTATAAAATACACATAACAAGTTTTTCTAAAAAGAAACCTTCATACTGGGGCAAAACTGGCTTTATAATTAAGCTATTTCTATAAAATTTAGTATTTCCATACAAATGCATTAAATACTAACTGATTTAACAGTAAATCATGTATCGAAATGACAGAACTGACTGCTCGCAATCATTTAGAATACTAGCACTAGCATTCATAGTTATAAATTCACAGCATCAGTGAATAACGCGTATGTGTACCTTCATCTCATTGAGGTAATACAGTTCTAAATGGGACTCCTTGGGGAATCCTGAGCCATTTTTACAAGCCTTCCAAGTTCAGAATACGCTTGAAGGTGTGGCAGGACAACCGGAACAAAGACTTGGGTTGATACTGCTCAGAATTTAAGTTCCATTGGATTAAAACTGCTCAAGTCTTCGAAAAGCACGAGCATTTTGGAAGAAGATAATTAAACAGTGCATAATCAATACTTTACTATCATATGAAATGTATACAAGTCAAAATTTCGTTCTTACAAATACATGTATAAAATTTTAGAAGGAAAATAGTGTATACTTATAAAAAAATGTTAAGTGTATACAAATGAAAAATAACAAAGAGTGTTGATCCTGTTGTAGATTGCTTGTTCGCTCACCTTCTTATAAGTTATGATCCATAATTCGTCCAGTAAATGCATTAAATACTAACTGATTTATTAGTAAATCATTTATCAAAATGACAGACAACTGACTGCTCACAATCATTTAGAATACTAGCACCCACACAGTTATAAATCAATCAGTAACGCGTATGAGTACCTTCATCTCATTGAGGTAAAACAGTTCTAAATGGGACTCCTTGGGGAATCCTAGGCCATTTTGTACGCGCATTCCAAGTTCAGAACACACACAGATGTTCAGTTGCTTGAAGGTGTGGAAGGACAATCGGAACAAGGACTTGAGTTGATACTGCTCAGAATTTTAATTTCCATCGGATTAAAACGGCTAAAGTCTTCGAAATGCACGAGCATTTTGGCAGTCGATAACTAAACATTGTATAACCAACACTTTACTGTCATATGAAAGGTATAAATATCACAATTTCTGTATACAAATGTATAATGACAAAGAGTCTTTGGAAACAGAGTGGTTTCCTCTTGTAGACTGCTTGTTCGCTCACCTTCACACCTAGCCAGACTGGGAATTACGGAGTGGCATTACAGATTGAGGACTTTGCTGACACCACATCTATTACACCACTGAGTAGCATTCCTTTGCAGTTTATAGTCAGTGTGTATAACGGTCCCGGATGTGACAGTGTCCCGATTTTTATTAGTCCTACTCCCGCCGATTCTACGCTGTTCACAGCTTTTGTTGGAGACACCTTCTTGGTTACATTGTTAGCTAGATCCGTCGCACCGTATGTTTGAACTTTTTATGATCTGACTTATTATATTGTTAAAACTTTAAGTAACTGGTGACTTATAGGCCCTTAGGGCCGGTTGTTATCTGAATAATTCTTTGTACATTGAGAATTAATATTTTGCAAATACACTTGTCACAATAATAAACAATTTACTTACTGAATTAATTAACAAATATATTGGCAATTCACAACTAATCTGTATTACTTATTTGGTAGTTTTAAATAAATGTACAATGTTATTGGCAATTCACAACTTATCTGTATTAATAATTTAAGCGGACCCCAAAATTTTATAACCGCTTATTTAAGAGCATTGCTTAAAAGTCTTGTTCCAAACAAATTTTAATAAAAGCAGGTTAAAACGGGAGATACCGCCCCAACACCCCCCTCTTCTCTCGCTCAAATGCCGCTTGGCATTTTGCGTTTTGAGCATCCATGGTCCGCTTAACTAGATTCTTCCGATAAATTGTAGTTATTTTATAAATGTTTAAAGATATTGACAATGAACATCTTAATCTGTATTTATAATTTTGTAATTGTTATAATAATGTTCAGGATATTGATAATGCACATCTTATTTGTATTTATAATTTTGTAGTTATTATATTAATGTACACACATATCCAATTTGGTAATAATAATGTTGATGAAGTTGATGAAGTGAAAGTTTTTTTCAGGCCTTAACATGCCAAACTGAAGAATCTAAAATATTGAAATAATCTGACTTGTACCAATCAATTTGACATGTTACCAGCAAGAATGCTGCTCTAAAATAAAATGACGGTGTGCATATTATATGAGAATCATATGTGGCACACAACGGGAAAAGTGACCTTCGAATTTATTTGACATTGATTAATTACTGGAAATAACTAACAACTGACTAATAATTTTTATAACAAAATGGAGATTTTGCTTCCCATTTCGACAATATAATGTTATTTTTACTGCAAATAAGTAGCAAGTAACTGTGCAAAACGATTGCGATATTGCATCTCATTTTGTATTTTCGCATTTAGCTTAGTTGCAATCTCAACAACCCTGGCTAGTGGAATGCAACCCTCCGCGGCAATTTCATCCCAAGATGCAACTTGGAACTACATGGAGCGAAACGTAACATGGACACCAACCAGTGCGGATGCCGAAAAAACACACATGTTGTGTTTTACAGCAAACGACATAAACGGGTATATAGCTCCAACCGATTTAGTTGGAAATTATCAATACTGTCACAATGTTTTGCTTATTAGCATCAGACCGTTTTTTAACAGTTTCAATAAAAACAAATCAACATGAAATACAAGCACCACGTACGCAATCACTTACACCACTACCACCAACACCACAACCACCACCTTTACCACCACCAAAAACACCACCACCACCACCTCGACATCAACAACAACAAAATAAAAAAATAATAAACTGTAATTTTAACAATTAAAAACCGAAACGAACAGTATAGAACTTAAATGAAAATAATTAATGCATCAACAAAATTTAATTGTAACCCGTCTTCTAACGCTGATCAACTTCAAGTTTGACCAGGTCTAAGATCAAAAACTTAAGATTGGAGACAGGTCTCAAATCTCAAGCATCTGAATGGCTGAAATAGTGACCAGAAGCCGTTTCAACCAATCAGACGCTTGAGATTTGAGACTGGGCTCTAGACATAGTTTTAAGAACATATCTGCTGACCCAGCTTGAACTACACATAATAAAAGTTGGTAAATTTGTAATGAATATTGACTGTTTTGTCTGCCCAATGTACAGTTGAGCATCGACTATTAAAAGTTATGTGGTACCGCTGTTAACATTCATGTAAATATTACTTTTTCATCCAATATGGCAATGCTTAAACAAAATAATTATTTCTACACGTCCTGAATAAAATAATAAATAAAAAATAATATTACGTCTACTAGAAACATGATTAATATTTAAATTTATGTCTTTTGCCGGTGCCCGTCTTCTTCATATATCAGCAGCAAAACATCAGCCTTTTAGCTTTGTTTGTATGATTTGAAGTTACCGCATCGAACAACAAAAATCACATCTTGTTTGTCAGATACAATCTACGTGAAATTGATAGAGAGTGAACTGGACAAAAACTTAACTTCCATTGGTCCAAATAAAAACGCAACTTCGAATACATATGTATTATATTTATTGATCTGCTAATGACCGGCATGCTTTTTAGAAAACTAGAACTGGTAAGATAAATTAAGATGTGTTTAACAGAAGTCAATTTGTGATGAACTATTGAGCTCTCTTAGATGTACGTGGTACAGATTATCTAGTATTAGTTAATAGTACTAACACGTTACGACCAATAGTTCGTCCAGAATACATTTTTAATTTAAAACTTCCAAAATAACAATATTGATAATATATGTCTTTTTTGCATTTACTGGCATCAGTTTCCCGTGTTATTTGATTTAAACAAACCGACATGAAAAGAAGAAGTGTACAATTATATATAAATAAAACTGTTTCTTCTGTTGTTGCAGAGGGTCGTCTAACGTTCAATGTATTCGTGTATTTGTGTGTAAGTACGTTTGTGTTTCACGAGACTGTTACATTGTTTATTTACTCAACCAGCACTGCTAAAACTAATCACACTCCTGTATAGTCCGATTTTACGCATTGAGCCGTGAATGTACTTTTGTATTTATAGATTTTTGGAATATTCCACAAAATAGGGAAGTTAGATATTCCCATCATAGCTCATAATGTTAAAATTGAACATTTTGAACATAAGTCTACATGGCCGTGGCAGTAAAGCACCTGGTTTGTAACGTTTTGGCATAAGAGTTATGTGTTCGAATCCCAAGAGGGGGTAATTCTTTTTTCTGTTTTTCATATCTTTTTTTTCAATACATTCATGTAGACACCGACAATAATTATGATGTCGCGATCGAAGCTTACTCAAACACAGTTTTTGGACTATGCAGAGGTTTACAATGTAAGGGGCCACGACAAGCTGCTCAACAAAATATATTGTTATACAAAGGAATGAACATGAACAAAGTTAAAATATGTGAAAAGGGAATTGCAAAAAAAATAAAGATAAAACAAAACAATAAACAAAATCATATCATTTGAACTAAATAAAAATAATATAAAACATATGAAATACAAAAATATATACTGTTATTGGATTCGAACTTGCAATGTTTTGCACAACACCCCGAGTTCCTTACCCACTGAGCTAATACATCGTGACCGAATATCAGCTAACAGGTTTTAATGTCGTATAAGTTTACTTAACGGTCACTTTAAACTGAGGCACTTTACCTATTTAGGATTATAACAGTGGACTTGTCCGAAAGGTCACAGCTCACGGGTCAAAATCGAACTATACATGAGTTTTCTTCCAATAACTATAAACTTGTGTCTTACTGAAACAAAGGAAAACTAGCTAACTGGGTATATTGCTTTATTTTATATTTCATGCTAGCGTTATATTTGCGACAAAAGCGTTATACTAGTCGTCACTGCACTGTTACCGATAACAAAAATATAACGGGAAAATATAGTTAAATAAAACATTGCGAAATTCAATGCTATTAATTAAACATCATATTCAGCATTATTTACTTAGATTAAGAAAATTCAAAACAATTAAGAAAAAAGCAAGTTATAAAAAATCCCTAGTACATTTCTATTTACATCCATAACACATAAACTAAACAACACAATTTGTCAAAATAACAGTTTAAATGCGCACATGAATAATAGGATACTGGCATCAAAGTATGAGGTCCTTGAAAAAGCACTTACAATTATGAAAAGAGTGATAGAGAGATATATTTCAACATCTTTCTTTTGTCATCCATTTACACGACCCGGAAATTCAATGTCACGCACACTTTTACAAATATCTCATATGCATGCATAACACTAACACAAACGCTATACCTAAAAATAATTCAATTTTAGCCAGCAACGACTGTGAGTCAGATTCCTGTGTTAACGGAGGGACCTGCGTCGATGGGGTCAACAGTTTTAGCTGCATATGTCCTGAAAGCTTTACTGGAGCAACCTGCGACGAGTGTGGTAAAACTTTAAATAAAACATGTATTTATATAATTAGAACGCTTACAAGCTATATCAAATATAAAATATATGTGTGTTGTGTTTCACAAGTTATTTTAGTCTTAAGTCTTTGCTAATGAAAATCTTATGACATTCAAAAAGAGTACTCCTGAGACTGCTGTTCATGTTTTGATTCCTGCACCGTTATTAAAGATATTCCATCTCTTCTAATTAAGCCATTGTTTTAGTTACAGTCGCTTTAATTTCTTTTCGCTGGTACACCTATTTATATGAAAACTACCGCTTCTGAGTTTGAACAATATTGAATTTAAAACCATCTCTTTTAAGTTGTCGAAACAAGTTTCAATAGAAAGATTTAGATTAAGAAAGTTTGCCTTGCTTTTCTGAAGTGTACCGCTCTATGATAAAGAAGTCAGTTGTAAGCATTGTACTATTAAGATAACCAGTTTGAATATGAATATAGTGTTTACGTCACAATTTAAGAAATTTATTTGAAGCATTGTCTTCAGTTTTTAAATATGTTGTGAAAGTCTTGATTTCATTCTTTTAAATGACGAAAGTTGAAATAAGATTGTGTGGGTTATATAGCTATATATCTTTTAAAGAAGAGAAAACGTGTGTCATTATTTTTTACACTTGACATGCTTGATGGATGTTGTTTTTGTTTTTCAAATTAGGCTTGGCAAGTTCTCGTTTGCAACATTTATTGCCCAAGGGTAACAAATATTTCATTCTTACTTCAGATAACAACGAATGTTCCGTTGACCGCTGTGAGAATGGGGGCACCTGCACGGACCTTGTTAATAACTATGAGTGTTCGTGTTCTCCGGGTTTCACAGGCAGAGACTGCTCGATAGGTAAATATCCAACACTTGACAACGCTTAACTGAGAGCGAATAGTTTCTCCGATCATTCAAGCATACCCTAACCAGTTTGAGGACAAAGTTTTACTTGTACTCTTGTTGTATGCTCCAGCTAGATCAACTATGATCGGTTTTCGAGTGGTGCTAGAACAGAAAATTAAGTCGGAGGCGTCCGAATTAATATCATAATGTATGATTATGTTAGTTATGACTTGAATTAGTTTTTAAATCGATGTAACGTTATATCGCTTTAAGTTGCCTCATGAGCTGGCCGTTAGATCCATCTACAATATGTTGTTGAGATAAAAGTGAAATGAAAAACCAAATTAAGAAATTCAAGAAACACTCAGGAATGTGTTTTTCCGTGTTAAGATCAATGCATTTTGTTAAAATACAATTTAGTGTCGCTTTTCTATACGTTTCATACAACCATTCCAACGTTCTGACACAAACGGTATATCCTTGTTATAAATGTCTTTGCTTCGAAAGTGAATCAATCTTTCATATAACCTAAGCATCAGATCCAAACAACATTTTCGGCCATTATATTTCTTCACCTTTTTGGGCTGGCAAAGAGTAACAGTGTATGGTTTTGAAAAGATACATCCTCTTTGTTTCCCTTTCACCTGGAATGAGAAATGATGGGAGTCTTTCTTTAATTTCTTTTCGTTTCAGTTTTACCTCAATGACATAAAACAGTCGACTATATTGATCAGCTTTTGCACATGATAATAAATTTTATATGATCTCGAGTATTGTGAATGGATTCAAAATCAACGCGTTTACCTGTAAAATTTCTTTGTGTTTAACGTTAGGGCTGTGTGGTATTTAGAATATATGCTTAATTAGTTTTCTAAACCAATATAAAACTTAAGATTATTTGTTTATGAATTTCAAACGTTAAGGTATTGCGCCTTTCGCGATTGCTTTGCCATAGACAAAAAGAAAAATATAAAAATCTCTCAAAACGCACATTGCACTTTCATCAAATTTGCACAAATAAATGCTATAAGTGTACGATTAATTTGCATACGTTAAGTAAAGTTAGAACAGTAGAGAAAAATAGTTAGACCTATCAAATCTCTAAAACTCTTCAAGACATTTAAGTTGATAATAGTGTTGCTTCGATGTTGTGATAAATTGCAAATAAATTTTTAGAGGTGTTTTTGGTCTAACTATTTTTCTTTACTCTTCTAACTTTTCTTAGTTCAAAGTTTGATGGAACTGCATTGTGCCGCTTGAGAGATATGTATACTTTCTCTTTTGTCTATAGCAAAGCAATGGCGAAAGGCGCAATACCTTAATATTTTATCAATTTCACATAATTTTCCAGACATGAATCATCAAAATATCTTTATTACAGAAATCCCCGATTGTGACCCGAATCCCTGCGGGAATGGAGGAACCTGTGTTGATGTAGCAGAAGGGATTTTCAGTTGCTCCTGTTCCCCAGGGTTTCTAGGAAACGACTGCTCTGTCGGTAAAGATGTTATGTGAAATTTAATTTATGTACATGTGTATTTATCTTTAGATTTCTTTTGCTGCTATATGTATCTTTTTGAACACACTCGCCTTTTACTATTTAGTTTGAACTTCATGGGCTGACTGTGAAAAACTTTTTTCGCTGGTAGAACTTATCTAGGATTATATTTAGACACAACTGTTCTTTTCACTCTATTTTCTAATGTTTGTGTAATTAGCCTTTAATCGTTAATATTTAATCATTATTGTTATCTTTTTGAGTCGTTTGTAAAAAATCTTTTTTATGAAGCGATACAGAAGGGCATTTTAACGTGTTTACACACGATAGTAATGTAAACGTCAATAGGTTTACGATATGAAACTGTGGCTAAAACCAGTAAAACCAGAATAATGAAAATTTAAACAGATCCTGTTCCTTTGAATAACTGTCAATGCCGAATCGTTAAGAAAATAAAGTGAAGAGTACGGTTGTTTTTAGTTATGTTTATTCCTAATAGGATGTTTATACGTTATATGTTTATATGTTATATCAAATTTAGAACTAGTATATCTTTCAAACACGATCGTATATATACTCCTTATTCTCAAAAGCTGCAATATGAAAAAAAAACATATCTTTGATGATGTTTTTGATATTTGTATCCGTTGTTATTTTTAGAAATAAATGTCAATTCCCTTTCGGTTTTCAATTTCACAATAATTAAAATTTTATAACGCAATCGCTTCTGCTTAGCTTTGTCACTTCAATTTAAGGAAGGACGTACACTTCTTGAAGGCAAATATTGAACGAATGCGGCATAGATAGTGTAATAAATACGTTTGCTTATAATATTACTACATAGAGTGTACAAGATATTTATCATTCTTCATGCAGATAGCGACGATTGTTCAGCTGACCGCTGTCAGAATGGGGGCACCTGTACGGACCTTGTTAATGATTTTTCTTGTGAATGTGCTGCGGGTTTCACTGACAGAGACTGCTCGATAGGTTAGTATTAAATGCTTTACTTAACGCTTAAATGAGAGCTTATAATTTCTGTGACCATTTGCGGACGATGTAGTACATACACTTGTGTTGTCTTCTCCCGCAAATTGGATCTTCAGAACCCGAACAGATCATTCGGTTTAATTTAGAACACTAAATGTAAACAGTATCATCCGATAAAACGTGTGTGATTATGTTTGTTCTTACATAAATTAATTTATAACATGATAAAGGATATTAGAGATGTTTGTATCGTTTAAGTTACCTCATGTGCTGATCTTTCTACATCTTTTCAACTACAATGTGTTGTTAGGATCACATTGAAATGAAAAACAAAGAACATTAGGAAATTCAAGTAAGACTTCAAAATGTCTACCGATGGTTTTAAAAAAAAATGAAATAGGCATATCAGGAATGGCCACATCCAGCATACACAGCCTCCCCACACAGCCAAAAAGTAGAGAGGAACAGAGAGCATGGTATTACAACAATCAGTTTCAAAATGGACGCCAAAAACAAATAACGAAAGTGAGAACCAGAGGTGTTACCGCCTTGGAACGGTCAGTGGCAAAACAAATTGCCACTGGGGGTTTAAACCAGGTTCTAGGGTGCACCAACCTCACACTTGCCCCTACAGGTTCTCATATCACAAAACAAGTACAAATTGTCTTGGTGAAAAAACTCCAACCCACCCATCGGCTCAACAATGTTGCATGCAAAAGCACACAAACATTTAAAACATAAGAAGCTTATAGCATTGCAAAGCCAAAGGGCGGGTACTCAATGATCTTACCGAGACCAGAGCACCTGGAGTAAAATCAGCAAGAACACGATGACAGGGATAAAAGAAACAAAGCATTTTTTATGGCATTCGAAAATCCGACAATTATTTGACAGACCATTTGTTACATCTTCTAAATGCAAGGTGTGTGTATTCCTTTTCTATTTGTTTCATACAATCATTCCAACAATCACTTTTCTATATGTTTCATACAACCGTTCCAACGATCCCTTTTCTATATGTTTCATACAATCATTCCAACGATCACTTTTCTATATGTTTCATACAACCGTTCCAACGATCCCTTTTCTATATGTTTCATACAATCATTCCAACGATCCCTTTTCTATATGTTTCATACAACCGTTCAGACGATCCCTTTTCAATATGTTTTATACAACCGTTCCAACGATCCCTTTTCTATATGTTTCATACAACCGTTCCAACGATCCCTTTTCTATGTGTTTCATACAATCATTCCAACGATCCCTTTTCTATATGTTTCATACAATCATTCCAACAATCCCTTTTCTATATGTTTCATACAATCATTCCAACGATCCCTTTTCTATATGTTTCATACAATCATTCCAACGATCCCTTTTCTATATGTTTCATACAACCGTTCCAACGTTCTTATACGAAAGGTATATCCTTCATGTAAATTTCGAAACAGTCTTTTATATAACATAAGCATCGGAACATTGATACTTTTTCGTCCACAATGTTTCTTCACCTTTATAGGGTATGTAGGGAGTAATAACGTAGAATTTTGAAAAGATACAGCCTATTTGTTTACTCTGATCTCGGAATAAGAAATAATTTGTCTTTCTTGGATTTCATAATGTCGGCATTTCCTTTCAGTTTAACCTTAAAGACATATTGAAGTTGGCTATATTAATAACATTTCGCACATGTAATTTCCAATATTGTGAATCGATGTAAAATTATTTCGGTTACATGTAAATCTTCTGTATCATTATGTTTTTTTTTCTATATAGTCTACAAGTAATTATGTATATTGTATGCACTAATATGGTCTATTTTTATTACAAAATTAAATTAACGTTTTGCTTAAATATGGAATTGCGCACAATCCGGATCTAGAGGGCGTTGGTAGTAATAGGCACTAGCAGGCTCAGTCCAACAGAGCGTGCAATATGTTCATATTTATCTGCTTCGGGGGCCATCAAACTTCCAATTTCATCTATTTCAAAACTTCTGCATTACTAATAACAGGAATAAAACATTTGTATTCAACTGCATACATTCCATTCTGAATTAAATAAACTGTCTCGTTTTCTACATCGATATAAAATTTCTTCGTTTTATATCAGTTCAGGTTATTTGTTTATTAATTTCAACATAAACGTAATAGAAGGAACGATAATGTTGTATTCTGTTAACATTTGATCAATTTACTATACATGATTTGTCCTTTCGTCTTCATTACAGAAATCCCCGATTGTGACCCGAACCCCTGCGAGAATGGAGCAACATGTATGGAGTTTGGAGATGGGAATTACAGTTGCTCTTGTGCCCCTGGGTTTCTAGGAAACGACTGCTCTGTCGGTAAAGATGTTATATAATATAAAGTTAACTTGATTTTACAAGTGTGAGATAGAAATATAGTTCGCCGAGTGAGCTCCGGAATTCTTATTTTCACAAATGGCGAAGGGGAAGATAAATTATAATTTCGGAGTACAAGAGTGAATTATTTTACAATCTTTCAATTGAAAAACAAATGTGTTTTAATTGAAAAATAATATGCGTGACGTCGATAAAAATAAATTTCTGAAATTTCGGAATGTTATGTACGTATAGGTACAACGTGAATGAAATCTGTGAAAATAAAATTCATATTCCATAGTTTTAAATCTTTGAAAGACCACTCTGTCTTTACCGAGTAAATTCTAGAAAATGCTGAAAGCATAAAATAAAATTATATGTTTGATTGACTTAGCATGTTTATGTATGCTTTAGGTATGGCCGTCGGAAGACACAGTTTCGTTAGTTACACCGATCACTCACCGATGTGAACTGGGGTGTTACATTGCGATGTAGTGTTCAGTATATTATAAATAGAACTAGCATATTTTACTAAGTAATGGCGTATATTCAATATCGTAGTAAGTATAATTTTTTTTTCGGCGTGAAACATGTATCATCACCTTAGTGCAATAACGGTTTACCGCCTTTATATCCTAATTGTACTTACCATTTTTGAACTTAGATGACGGTATGAGCTTTGCAATATTTGTTTTCTTAGACAATGACGACTGTTCTTTAAACCGATGTGAGAATGGAGGCACCTGCCTCGACTTGGTCAACTGTTATTCTTGTATTTGCCCAAATGGCTTCACAGGAGAAACGTGTCATTACGGTAAAAATATACATAATATAGACACTTTTTTGTGTGTCCCTGACTTGATTGTATAAAAAATAAAATATACATTTTTACGGTCACTGTTTTAAAACAGTTAAATACCATTTTCATCGATTTTGCAGAAATTCTAAACAGTTAAATACCATTTTCATCGATTTTGCAGAAATTCTAAAAAAAACATTTTAGATTGTAGAACATCCCCTTTTAGATGAAAATATATAATATTGTTTTCTTTAAGTGCTCTTTTAAATTTACCAAAAATATATAATTAAAATTTATTACTTATATTTTACGTGTGGATCGGAGGCTACTAGGATTAGCGCAAAGGATCTTGGTGACAAAAACGTCTTTAAAAGATGGAGAGATATATAACGATTTGATTTGTTAGATATATATATCGGTTTGATTTGTTGGATATATATATATAATACATACCTTACTATTTATAGTAACAAATTTGTAAAGTAAATTTGGCTATTATTTTCCAGACCGGGCCATTATCATATAATCGGCCCTCACGCGAGGGCTGATATCATGATATCAGCCCTCGCGTGAGGAGCGCGCGACGTCACAATATTTCCGTTGTGTTTTCAATCGTTATATCTTAACTTATGCGGCTTCTTCGTAAGGTTAAAATAAAATAATCCTCGGCAGTGAAGCATTTTGCATTCCACTCTACTGTATAGATTTATAATGAAATTTAAGAAACCGACAAAGAAATCATCTATTTAAACACAAGCTTTGGAATGATTAACTAAAACTGAATTGTACGTACCAGAGAAATATCCCGATTTAAAATCATGTTACTTCCAATATATGTCTCTTATCGTTTTCCCCATACTTCCGGTAGAATAAAGCCTATTTGGTGTAGATAATCGAAGCTCGCAGCAGTGGTATAGAGTCAGGTTACCTATGCTCGGCCAGTTTCATAACATTATCTCTACAAATATTTGATTTATCGACTGTCCTTAAATGTTCGATGTTGTTATGTAATCAGCATGTGTTTACAAAATTAGGTCATACATGCAAGCGCCTGGACGATTGCCGTTAGTGGATAAAATTGGTGCGGTTTATAACAGGCTCAACCCTTTTAGATTCAGAAGATTTGGTCCAATGCTCGGCCAGGTGGTTTAACTGCCGATTTATGATAATTTTTTTTATTTAAGGTTATAAAACATTAGAATAATACTTGAATATCTTAAATAATGGAAATATTCCAGAACTTACAACTACTTAGTGTTTATTTTGTTCGTTATATTTGTATATACCTGTCTTGATGCAGCTGTTTTCTCATTTCAGCACTGCAGAAAGAATGATTATAAAGAATGTGTACCATTGTCAAAATTAACCAGTAAAACAAGATAAATGTGTAACTTTAATCATAAACGGGTCTTGAATAAACTTTTTACGCCAATTGTCAGTGTCCTGTTTATTCCTTCTGACAGTAACGACAGGACCATAACCCTTCAGTTATGATACTGAGGTCAACATCAAGTTGCACATGTCTGGGTAGACTCGTAGTGATACCATTTATCGCAAGTATCACAACCAACCCAGAAGAGCTCTTCCATTGATCCCATCATACACACAACACACAATGCCATGTCCTCTTGTTCTGTTATGAAAGAATTAGACATCGTAACAGTTTTTTTTTCTGTTTACAAAGCGGCTCAGTTGATAATACAGCCCTGGCTTTAGTATAAGTTTTTCTTTTAGTTACTTTGGTGTGGTTAGGAGCTGGTGGCTGAACGAGAATGTTGGCAAGTATAGGGTCAACTAGACCCATTTTCACAAGGGGGTTTTCTCTTGATGATCCACAATGTTCACAAGGAGCTAAAGACTGTTCAGTGGGTTGTTTAGAAGTTGATGCTTTAGCAGATGAATGGTTAGTTGCAGGAAGCAAGGCTGACACAGTTTTCTTGTTTAAAGGGACAATGCCTGTACATTTAAACGCAGCTGATACAGTAACACCAGTAATTCTGTTCAATGCCTGAAGCAGAATCTTTGGGAACAACCCTCTGGGTAATGTCTTTACACCAAAATAACCAAGTTGAATAGCTAGTTCAGCAATCTTTTGCTTAAGAACATGAAAATAACCAGCATCTTGGGGCTGGAGCATGTGAGATGAATGCGCAGGTAAATACAGAAGCTCGATCTTATGTTTCTTGGCTGCATCTATAAAACCCTTGCTTAAGTGAGTGATATGATTATCCAAAATCAGAAGGACTGGTCTTTTCTCTCCAATAAATGGTATGAAGCATTTAAGGAACCACTCCACGAACAGATCAGAAGTGATATAGCCCTTTTCTGTACACTTGAAAACCCAACTGTCAGGAACACCGTCAGAGTAATTTCGTGGTAAGCACTGACTGTATATCAACATTGGTGGCAATGTCTGGCCTGAAGCAGAGATAGCATTTAACATGGTGATATGCCCACTTAAACTGACAATAGACTGGTATGCATGCCTAGTACCTTTTGGCACAATAACCTTCTTCGAAGGGTTCAACTTTCCTGAAAACCCAGATTCATCACAGTTATAAATACGTGTACTGTCATCCTGCAAGTTTAGAGAATTAACAGTGTTTTCAAGAAGAGAAAAGTAGTGATCAATGGTTTCCTGGTTTACTGATACCCTGTCTTGTTGAAGTGGATGTGCAGTTCGGAGAGTTAGTTCTGGATGCCTGTGTATATATGACTTTAACCATTTGTCCGAAGGCATGACATCACCACCACCTTGTTGCTTTGCAATATCACTAGCCAGTTGTTTCATAACTGGTCTGGACAGCGGTACACCTCTAGAAGCCATGTAGCTAGCATAATTGCTTAAGGATTCCTCATTTTCAGTGGTAAGAAGTCTAGGAGGACCAAAAGAAGTTACATGATGTGCGTACTTTCCAGTGATATGATCTCTCAGAGTCTGATATGGTATATCGATCTCACAAGCAGCTTTTCTTATAGAGTATCCATCATACTTAATGAGACGCTGTGCAATGTGATAGAGGCTAGTATCATGAAGCTTTTGTTTTCTCTTGGTTTTAGCAGACATTTTATATCCTGAAAATAAGATAAAGACCTCACTCAAAAAACTCTCAAAGTTTACTTTTGTATTTAATGAAAAAAGAGATGATTCAGGAAAGCTGTCATAACAATTGTATCCTAGGACTGTATTGGTGCGGTTCCAGGAGTTTGACTCTAGCGTAGGGGTGTTAGTTAAGGCGATATTTAAGAAAAAACTGTCTTATTCTTTCATGATTTTTAAAAGGAATATTAAAGATAACACATTTCCACAACGATACACACCAGGTTAAATTTAAATTGTGTATTTATTTTAAAGAAATAGCTTTTGGTTTAAAGATAAAAACATACCCGCATCTGTCATTTATGACAGCTATCGTCTGCTGTCGGCTTTCAAGCGCTTTGATGATACTGATCATGTTTTTTTCCCACAATGCATTGTTGGGTTAAATAAAAAAACAATTTTCTTTAGATTTCAAACTTTTATTCAAGATACAACAGATGTAAACAAAAGTGGCCGAGCATTGGACTGGCCGAGCATAGGTAACTTGACTCTAAGTATGAAACACTCTAAAATCATAGCCTTTACAGACTCATACCACGTTAAACACTTCTACCATTCATCATTAAAACATATTCCGTCCTGACCAATGAATTTGCAATGAAGTTCTGGTTTAAAAGCAAAAAGAAAAGAAACATTCAACCGACAGTGATTTGCACTGTTTGAAAAAGTAAACAATCGTCGAATTACGTCACATATTAAACTTAAATGACGTAATACTTGAATCGTGACGTGCTCGTTCAATTAACAAGTGCTCACTCAATAACCTGAGTGAACATTTTATAAAAAGATGTCCAAATAGATGTCTATAAAGGTATGTATTATAGACGTTAAAACACGGCTGAGCGGGGCCGAGGCGTGATAACCGGCCCTCGGTCGCAAACGGCCCTCGGGCCGTTATGCTCCTCTCGGGCCGATTATCACGCCTCGGCCCCGCTCAGCCGTGTATTATCCTCTAAATAACGGTTTGATATGTTTTAAGAACTGGAGAGTGAGAGTGACAGTGACGAGATTGACGGTGTGCACTCTGGAGCAGGTCATGCAAGCAACGGACACGGCGAAGGGAATGGAAACAAGGGAGGCAACGGAAACGGCCAAGGCAACGGAAACGGCGGAGCAATGAAACGGATGAGCAATGAAAACGGCAGAGCAATGAAAACGGCAGAGCAATGAAAACGGCGGGTGCTATGAAAACGGCGAGGGCAATGAAAAGGGCTGAGACAATAAGATTTCTCCGTTAAATATGAAAACAGTGATGAAAACAGCGCATTTTTTTTAATTTTCTGTCAACTGTGCAAATGGCAGCAAAGAACAACAAAGGAATTATTTTGATAAAAGAGCAACAGCGAAAAAAGCAAACAAAATAACAACTTTAAAAATTTGTGCACCATAAATGAATAATTTTATATTTATCCTTATGCTAAGACTGGGAATTTAAAATAAGGTATTGATTTGTTTTTGTGAATTTATGTAAATAAAATTTGAGGGAAATTTTAGGTCTAGCTTTTTTTCTTTACGGTTCTATATGCAAAATTAAGATGCGTTAGTAACATTCATTTGTGCATTTGTGCAAAGTTTCATTGAACGGCATTTTGCCGTTATTGAGATTTTAATAATTTTCTGTTTTATGATGAACGTGCAAGGAGGAGTGTAGTGGACACTTTCATCTAAGGTTTATCTTTAGAGCAGTTTCTTGCTGATAACAATAAAAAAGGTGAACTATGCCCATATGGAAAAGCCATAATCAAGAAACACACCCTGTCCATACACTCAGAAAGTAATGATAATTATCTAAACACTGAACTATGCCCATACGGAAAACCCATAATCAAGCAACACGCCCTGTCCATACACCCAGAAAGTAATTAGAAAAAGTGTTCATACACGCACTATTACACCATTAAGAACAACAAATGTGGCAATGTGCCCTAATCAAGCGTCTAAGTTCTTTTGAAATATTTCTATAGAAACCAACATAAACCATTAGCCGATTGCACTGTCGTGTAAACGTAATGAAAAGCAAATCAATCAACTGTAGATGATTTAATCAACAGGCAATTTCTGTATATAAATTACTAAAATATGTACAGTGCTGTGAACGTACAACAATGTTTGGAGCAGGCTTTTATTAAAATATTCAGCAAGATGTTATGAACATGATATAACTACAATGTATTATCACCTACCTTTAATTTTCAACTTAACAACAATTGCTAGCTCTAAAGATTTTAAAATACAAGCTAACTGTTTCCTTTTTAAGTTTTGAAAGGACTAAAATGTGTACGAAAATTGTTATAAGTATCATGCATAAGTGTGAGGTGAAGATGGAAAAATCTGTCACCGAGGGTTAACTGTTTTTGCGGGAACGAGGCTCTGCCGAGTTCCCGTCAAAACAGTTCACCCGAGGTGACAGATTTTTCTATCTTTACCGAATGTCTCATGCAAGATACTTTTTCTTGCATTCCTTTTACTATTTTTAACATTTGTTTGTATGTTTAACAAATATTTTTTCCTTATTCCGAAATACTGACATTGACGCAAACCTTATTTTATAAATGACGTCACTAACGTAAATATATTACGTCAGATACTTGAAGACGTGACGTCACTCACGTGACTCATTCTACATGGGGGGTGTAGAATCGAAATTTCCTACACGGGTGAAAACACAGGATGACCTGATCTGGTATGCAAGAAACAAGCATATAGGAAAAATAAGAACTAACATCTAGTCTTTAGAAGACACCAATGCTGCAGAAATGCACCGTAAACGTATATTAGGGTATGGAATATATGGCAACAAGCGGTGAATTGGAAAACATTGTCTAAATAGAAATAAGCTTGGAATATTGTTGCAAACCATAACGGCACCCTAAAAAGGAAATGTTCATATCAGGAATTTGCACGCCCAGAAAACACAGCCTCCCCACGCAGCCACAAAAGAAAAGAGATAAAGAGAACATGAGTTTATAAATTAAACAATGTCAAAAGAGACACTACAAGAATTATAAAATGAAAAAAGAGGATAACCGCATTGGAACGATCAGTTGCAAAACACTTTTGCCAATGGGGGTTTAAAAAATATTATAGAGTTAATAAACCTCATACTTGCCCCACAGGTTTTCCTATGAACAATTTCAAGTTGTCTCGGTGGAATAAATAACCCACCCATCATCTCGACAGTTGTTCATGCAAAATCACACACGCATGAGAAAATATGTAGCTAATATGATTGCCAGGCAAAATATCAGCTATCTAAAAATCTAATCTAATAATCTAACCGATACCAGAGCCATTGCAGTCAAGTAAGCAAGGACACGATGACAGGCATAAAAGTAACAGATCGAGCTTCTAGGTTCTTTTACAAGTTCCCTATAAAACTTCATTTACTCCTTTACTTCTGTCTGATACCGTCGTGCGAACAAAAAAGGTAGATGTGTTAATCACCAGACATGCAGTGCGTTTAGGAATATTTTTTTGGTAACCTTCTTTTTAAACATACATCTGGTTTTTACGAATAATGTAGGCAAACTGATATTGCATTTACTTTTCTCTTTAGTTTTCTTTTAGATTAAATCTTCATAAAACTGGCTGAGACATTTCTGGTTGCAAGAGTGATTTTAAACTTCACCTTTACTTTTTCAATTAAATCTGGTATCGGCGAAAAAGTTGGCAAAGGTTTTCCTTAATTTGTAATACAGACAGACAAGTTTTAAAATGTTTTCTCTGTTATGAAAAGATTGCCTTCATTGACAGCACAATCTTAAAAAAAAGAGAGAATATCATTACGGAACACAGAAACAATGACAGCCATATATGACATTAAAAAGGACGTATCGAGACAGATAATTCTTTTGAGATTCTTATAGCGAGCAAATGTTCTCATCAAATTAACAAAAGCGGAAATTTTCCAGTATTTAATTAATATTTTGAAAAGAATCTTGAAGACAATTTTTCACGGATATTTTTCATTTCTAATAAAGAAAACTTCAAAATGTAATGTGCAGAGAGTGAAATATGCATAAAAAGAAAAATCGAATTCAGAAACGCAGCTTCACCTCACAGCCAAAAAAAGAGCCTTAGAACGGTCAGAGGTAATACAATGTGCCAATGTTTTAGGGTGCAACAACCTCACCGTTTTCCCAAACAATTCTTACACACAGATGCCCAAGCGCTCGCAGTGAATTAACCCCAACCCATGCGTCAACTCGAAACAATTGCATGCAAAAGCATACAGACGTATAAACCTGTCAATAAGAAGCTAATTACATTATCGAACGAAAAGGTTAGATACTAAATGACCTTATTGAGACCAGTAAACTTAACGAGAAAACAATGGCATACATGAAAGTAACAGATAAACCTTCTTTGTTTAAAAAATGTTTAAAAACTGGTTCTTAAGTGGGTGCACCGACCTCACACCTACAATTTCTCATATGAACAAAGAGGTTTTTGTGCCTCGGTGAATAAATCCCAAACCCATCCATGCTGTCGTTTCTCCTCTATGTTTTAATTTATTGAATTCCCGTTTGCGTCCGATGTTTAAGTTTAAACACAATTTAGGACTTGGATGGGCGAATATAGTATCAATCATCAATTCTGGAACCGGTCGAGGAGACAATAGTACCCGTATAGTCTCCCCGACCGAAGCCGTTTGAGGAGACACTTCCATAAGTGATATCTACATCTTATCGGTAATAAAATTGTCAAACTTCTTACAAAGAATTATAGATGGTTAATTATAAAAATAAGCATCAAACTGAATTTGACAATAAACTTTAGAATTATGTTACACAGTAAATTTGTAAACTTAAATACAAGTCAGGTTTTATAAAATAAACAGATAACAGAGTATTATGTGAAGTGAGAAAATGGCATCAAACTGAGAATTCACTTTTTTCTTTGGTCGTAAATGTTTTTCCTCTTTGTTGTTACTTTATCCCATTTTTGTTGTAATATATAGTTATTTGGTTTCTTGACAGGGAATGTGAGGATATATTGCCGGTCTGGGTGTCATATTACCCGAGCCGCAGGCGAGGGATAATATGACACCCAGACCGGCAATATATCCTCACATACCCTTTCAAGAAACCAAATAATTGTTTTATTATACTGCAAAGACTTTTTCAGACAAAAATAATAAGAAAACATCGATTTTTTCATTTATTTCGCTTATTTCATGCCGAATGGCTTAATTCCCTTCTGAGAACCTCAATAATTACATGTCTGACGTCATTTATTTACCTGTATGACGTCACATCTATAGAAATTGAATGGACTATCGGTTTGATATTTATTTACCAAATTTGAGAATAATCTGATCATTTTCAACGTTAAAAACATAACACAAATATTTTCTGTAACAATTTCAATAATCCCTAAGCATACTTCTTTATAATTTACAAGATCGGTACCAAATTATGCATTTTTACGGGAATTCAAAACAAAATGGCGGACGACAACAAAAGGTGGGAGGCCAGAGAGGGAAATTAAGGCACGTTCGTTCATATCTACGGCCGATCCGTAAATACGGATATACATCAACGGCAAATTATCCAATTAAATTCAAGCAAATTTCTTTGCAGTATAATAATAAATCATATTTAACAGCTTACCTTTGTTGTAGGTATTACTTTGCCCAGTACTATATCAATACTTTCGTGAATTATTTCCAGTTGTATGCCTCTTTCTTTCCGATCGTGCACCGACCTTGATCTTTGTTTATGTTTAACTTTGATGACGTCATCTAAGGCATCGAAAACACATGTGTTCTAAGGTGGTCATCGATTAGAAATTAAATGACGTTTTCAAATAACTTCTAACGTCTATGTTCGTACTTGGTCTTTGTTCTCGTAATCCATTATTTGTTTCGTCTCAGCACTATTTTTGTTGTTATTTGATTTCCAAGTTCAATCAACTGTTCTTCGTCGGCTGCATAGTTATTGCCAGATTTATCATTTTAATTTTTCCACCGTTTCCTTCAGATTGAGTCTGCCTTCGCATAGGAATCTTTGTCCAATTGAAAAAATTGAGTCTTCAAATCCTTTAAATCCAACTTTTCTGAATAAAGCCGCTGTTTAATGGTCTACGACAAATAGGAATAAAAAGGATAAAAATACTTGCATTTAATTTACCTCCTTAGTATTCCAACGACGTGACCATTTTTCCCATTCTCCATACAAATAACTGTCTTGCTAGACTGCAATGTACATGTTTGTTTTTAAAGCGCGTCACTTACTTATTTCTGAGAAATTATTGGCTGATGAAATGGCGTGATCACCGTATTATAAATCGGTCAACTTGTATGGAACGCCGGATAATTATCTGAAAGTACGAAATTGACGTTGTATCAATACGAGTTATTTTATATAGCGATTGAATCTGTTATTTAAATTATGTTTTATTGTGCTGTAAAAGAAACATGAAACTGCATTCCTTACTGTTTAGTATGTAATCAAACTGGCGATTTTCGAAGTCGAGTTGTTTAAACATATCTTTAATAATTTAATGTAATCAAGTTCGAAAGACGTAATTTCCCACATTTCTTTGTTAGTAGACAATGCAAAAAAATGTTATATCTTTTTTATGGGATTTTCGCTTAATGCCCAGTCTTATTTGTACAGCAGTTTTTCCTTCGTCAATATCCATTCAATTTTTGACATTGAAATGCTTTTTATTTATAATTAATTAGTGTGGAATAAATGAAACTGTGAAGTTATAATATGCTCAATATAAATTTTAACAAATTATTTCGTTTGAATGACTAACGTCAATGAAACTTAAAATCTACAGTTTCACGAAGTGATTTTCAGATGGTGGTTTCTATCTCGGGTCACAGATTGATCTCTTGTCAAACTGACAATTTTAAGCGTTATAAACTAATGAACTGTCCCATTTGGCATAAAAATGCTTTTTGGAATTAATTCAGTTAATTGATTTGTTTTTTAATATTTGTTGTGCTACAAATCAATTTTCATACATGAAGTTTTAAAGATGAGAAATGAAATTTTTTCAGCCATAGTGGCTGAATTTTTATTTTACAAAGGAACCGTAATCGCTGGTGCTCAGTACGTATAACGAAGTTAATGAATCTGTTGTTGTTGTTTTTATTTAATAAAATTATAGCTATTCGTAGAATTTGCGCTTAAGACGCGACATTCTCGCCTACCTCAAAGTTATTTAGTGGATGAATATCAGCTGAACGAGCATCACTATTGTTCTACTTGTTTTAGTATTTAGGATGACGAAATGTTCAGTGGCAAAGCACTGGTAGCAAAAATAGCGTCGCCATTCGTAGCTTTGTTTATATTACTTGGAATTGCACAGACAGAGCTGATATTTTTAGAATCGCGCTCAGATTTGCTAGGTAGATTCAAATGTTGGCGGGTTTTTTTTAAGAGAAATTTGTCCAGCCTTGTCTATGACCATTCCTCTGTGCATTAAACTTTATCCGGGGTGTCAATATTAGACAAAATGTGGATGAAAATGTTAGCTGAACGCTCATAGAACATTCTTAACACATGCATCTAACTTTCTAAGATGGTATCCTATGAACTGTTCCTCTGACTGGTTAATTTGGGACATCTCAGGAGTTGATTGCATGAGAAGTAAGACACATGTGTTGTAATATATATATTAATAAAGAACTAAAACTCACATACGACAATGAACAATAAAGTAAATGTATTACTTCCCTTTACTCAATATTTGTTTTTTATATACTGATGTTGTTTTCTTTCATGGTGCACTTGTTAGTCAGAACTTGTTCATTATACAAGTAAACAAAAATTGTCATTGTTACATCTCATACGCGTTCTCAAAGAATAAAACAATAAGTTTGTAAAAATATATTTCATTTTGTTTTATTATAGTGCAAATTTGCATTTTATTTATGTTATCGAAAATGTTCGCCTTGTACAATTCTGTTTTTAAGTTAAAACATAAAACTGTCTATTCATGTATTCACATATCCTGTTGTTTTACTAGTACTTCAGTGTAGGGATGGGCACCGGTACTTGGGAATCGGTTAGTACCGGTACCACGATGTGCCGTATACTCGGTATCGTTTCATTTTGTTGGAACCGGTTCCTAAATACGATTCCTTATTTATTCTAATGTGCTGTTTTATCACAGAAAAAATTGGTGTAAACACGCTGATTTTCGGTATTTTTCTCGCGAATTTTCCGAGGTATTGAGCGGTACGCTCATCCGTCTAGGCAGGTAAATGATTGTCTCGCTTTCGCGCCTTTTTCTCCGAGGTATTAGGCGAATATGCGCATACCTCTAGGCGGTAAATGATACGTCATCCAATATCGTCGTAAACAATATGCCGGGCAATCGTATTAAAACAGCCAAAGTTTGGCTCTATTTTACAGATTTAAACGGGGCAGGCCGTTGCAATTTGTGCCAAACGATCATCAAAGCGAAAGGAGGGACCACTTCCAACCTTATGAAGCACTTGATAACGGTGCATAAAGATAAAATTAAAATCAACGACATAAATCCATGCAAGGTAAGCGTGATCGGGGAATGACCAACAAATTTTCTATTTTTAGACGTGCTTCCATTTTAGATAACCAATCGATGTTAAGAATATAAATGATGACGTCATATGTCATTTACTATACGAAAACTGGTTTCCAAATTAGATCATAGCTTCCTTAATAGATTCTATTAGACATGTTTAGATCAAATAAAGTTCATTTTAAAAAATATACTATTTTCTTAATAAATACCTTTTTATATATTACCTTCGTGTATAGATCTTCGCGTATAGATCTATAATCTGTATCTGCGCTCGAGCTAACTTCGGCCGCCAATTTTGTTTAATATAGAAAGACTGGCGGCAGTCAGTCACATGACTTAATGGACTAGAAAGCCCGTGCAATTTATATGGCAAGTCACTCTAATAAGTCCTGTTTTTTGTTATTTCTGTTACTTAAATTAATTTTCGGTGACCACTGATATACGAGTACATAGAGAATTCATAAAAGGGAGATTCAATCTTGTACAATACGTCAGTAAATGCCCCTTCAGTGGAGAGCTGAAAACTTGAAAATTGCGAATCAAGTGTATTGTTTTTGCTTAGATTATGTCTATATATTATATTCATTTTATTCAAAAGTGATTTGAACTAGATATAAGTTTATATCAATATATTTTGTTTATTAGACTTAACAGTTATAACACATAGAGTCTTGTTAGTTATTGTTTTAAAGCACTGGTAATTCGATCCAGATAAACATTTGTCCTGTTACATAATTACATTCCATCTGTATTTTATTTGGTTTAATATGTTTTAAATTATTTTTTGTTTTGACTTAGATCTAAATATACATTCAAATATTACAATGCAGGTTTTCCCAAACGTGACCATTACTGACCCAGGGGACCCCACAGAGATTGCGCCTCGGACTGTGCTTCCTGCTCAGCTGAAACCAATGCTAGAACCACCACTGCCATCTCTCCCCGACCTACCATCGACCAGTTATCTTGATAAGATCTTCGATGATGACTCGGATTCTGATGTTCAATTAACTGGAGTGTTTGCCCCTCCCTCTCTTGAGGAGCAGGTTAATTCCGAATTGACAAAATACAAAACAATGGGAAAGATCTCCATGAAAAATGACCCCTTAGAGTTCTTGCGTCTGTATAGGGGAAGTCTACCCCACTTGTCTGAGGTGGCCCTTAAGTATCTCTGTGTACAGGCGAGCAGTGTGCCCAGTGAGCGTGTTTTTAGCACTGCTGGAGACACGGTCACTGCGGAACGGTCTAGACTAGACCCTTCTAAAGTGGACATGGTTATTTTTCTTAAGAAGAACGCTTAAGTTCACATGTTTGAAACTGTTTAAAATAAATGGAATAATCTTAGAGTAGTTGTTTTTAATTGTAGGTCAATCAGTGATTAATAATAATAATTTGAACTTAACCAGTCCAGAACCCTCTTAAGTTTTTTTGTGTATAGTTGAACTATAGTAATTGGAATCGGAATCGGTGGGAATCGGAATCGGTTAAAAAGAATCGGGTAGGTATCGGAATCGGTTAAATTCTGACGATGCCCATCCCTACTTCAGTGTCTCTGATGTGAATGTTATTAATTATAATTGTTTGTAATGTCTATTACTTAAGGAACCGTAGATAATATCACCGAAATGTTGGACTAATTGGAACATTTTTGGACATGTAAATTTTACTGTATTAGGTTTTTATAAATAATTTGACTATATAATCATTATAATCAATTTCTTCTTATTTAAGTTATAAAATTCGATATTTTGAAAACAGTCTAATATTTTCGTCCTGATACGAGAAAAGGTATACAGTGTACATCTATATCCGATTGTTTTTTCATTTAAACTTATTTTCCTCCATAAAGACTCGTATTGTATGGAGAAATATATTAACGGGGTAAAATAAATTGTACCCAAAATGTATCTTTGTTTAATTTGATTGTTCAATATCCCGTTTTGTTTAGTATTCATTCATGGAATTCACGCGCGGCGTTCTGACGTCATCTAATCCGTGTAAATGAGTTCTGAAAACTCATTTTTGCCATAACTGATTATGCGTTGTGGGATAATGATATTAATTTTATGATGTTTTTTTTAATTAAGAAAAAGAGAAGAAAGAGCTTTGTAGGTAATGCAATTTGCATTACTTTTATTATTAGAATTTAGAAAATCTCATCCAAATGCGAATTTACTTTGTTATTTTATCGTTTAGATATATATTTTATTTAAATTTTGGTTTTGTTGAAGCCTTGTCTTCCTTATTTTTTGTTATATAGCGTACGTTAATGTACTTGAGTTTAATTAAAATATTCAATTGACATTTAGACTAAATTAAGTAATAGAACTATATAATTTTTTTCTTAAACTTTTTTTTTTCAATGTGTTTATTGATTAACTTAATTTCCGGCATAAAAAAACACTCACAATATATATAAATTCATGATGACATAGCTTTTTATTTTTTCTTAAACCAATTAGACTGTAATACATTTATTTAGTCACCACCTGTAACCTTTGTTGAAATGAACAACCCAATGCAGTGATGTAGTCTGCATTCTTGACAATTTGTCCTACTTCATTAAACCACATGGGCTATAATAATGACTCCGTTTTCTATAAAATTTGTATAAAACGGCCATTCCCCACTCCCTTTATAACCAAACAAATTGTGTCTACACATGATCTACTTGTTTTAAAACGATACTCAAACCAATAGACATTTTGTATTAAAATTCAATGTGGTTTGACTGATAACGCTGCCACGGTGGAGAGCCAGCGAATCCTCCACTAGTCCCGGTTGATTTACTTTTCAGCAATGTATCAGCCTGTGGATGTTGGTGGAACCACAATGGTTACTGCGCAAGCCGTTCGAACCTGTTTCAAATTTTGAAGCCATGTTTTAAAACATCTTTTTATCTTAATTTCCAAAATGTGATCCAACCGGGCTGCAGCCATCTGAAAATTAATCATGATAAATCCGGAGATTTTTTCAGAATATTTCGCTGCTGCTGCTCCTGATGATGATGATTATGAGGATGATGATGACGATGATGTTGATCTCGTTTTAATGTTTCTATTTACTATTGCTATGATTCTATTGATAACGAAGATGGTGATGATAGTGGTTGTGCTGTTATTAAGTAATATTTACTTTCTGTTAAACAGTTTAAGAGTTGGTTTAGCAATATTGGATTTAACATTGATTAAGCCAAGTATAACACCGAGGTCTGTGTTTTGATTTGACACGAGTTTGTGTTAAAGTTGCGCCAGAGTCCGTTTATCACTGACCGAATCCTCGTTATCTCTTGATTAACAGGAAACGTTCGTCGATGCAGTAGAATAACTACTACCTTGATTGCACTGCTTTTAATCGGGGTTCTTTAATCTATAATCTTGCGATTTCATACAAATCTGGATTTATTGTCTGTAAATCAGCAGATCCGTAAAATTAACATTAAATCCTGTGATTATATGTGTAAATAAATGCAATACAAAGCTGAGTTCCCAATGCCGATCCGATCAACTCGATCACGCCCGATCAGGCGATCGGTCTGGTTCCAGTGGCGTAGCTACTATAAGGCCATGTAGGCCCGGGCCTACGTTGGACAATAAAAGGACATTTTCAAAAGTCCCAAAAATACAATAAAAACAGGAGTGAGATGGTAGCAGGTTCAAGCCTTTTGGTCGGATAAAATTTGTCTTTTGCGTTGAGATGCCTTCTGTGGAAAATGATAAATTTTTGTTTTGATAATTTTCCATGAAAATACGTTGAATCACGCATTTTGCTATTTTTAAAATTTCCACTTGTTTCAAACCTACAAGAGGCAACCGCCCCTTGGAAAACCAATTGTATGGGCCTATAACTGGGAAAAAAACTGGCTAAGCCCCTGGGCTCGATCGGTATGAGTGATCGGGAGAGGTCAGGAATCCATTGGTCGGCATAACTCGAGCTTCCTATCCGAATGAAAAAAAAATAAAGCGAAAATATTAAGGTAACGGAGAATTCGCAAGAGAAACTGCGCAGAAATAAGAACATTATACAGTACACTTGAATTGAATATTAACTTGATGAATATCACTTATTATAATATATGAAAACAGACGGGTTGTCTAAAGTGTGAGAACCCCGAAGTACTTTCTTCGAAACTTAAATTAAACTATCTAATTTGAGCATGTATTCTATGAACATTGGTAGACATAAATAACGCTAACGACTAAAGGGACATAACCTGTTATTTCGATTATAAAAGAAGACACTGTGTTATCTACCATTCTCAACATTTACGTAAGTAGCATATAAATTATAATCTGCTTCAAATATGACACTACATAGTAAAATATATGTTCAATTAAAGCAATTATCAACATCAACAATGAAAGAATAAAATATTTGAGCAGGGAAAATATAATAAAAATTGCAATTGCGGAAAAAGTAGATTTCTATAAACTTATATTAAAAAATATTATACAAATATACGTCAGACAGGTGGCTACAAATGTGGTTCATTGAAGTCTATTGCTCCCCTTTAGGGTCGACGATGCTCGTGTACTTACATGTTGGGGCAAGTTTGGGCAAGTGTGAGGTTGTTGCACCCTAGAACCTGGTTTAAAGCTCCAGTGGCAATTTGATTTGCAACTGACCGTTCCAAGGTGGTAACCCCTCGGGTTCTCAATTTTGTTAATTGTTAGTGGTGTCTCTTTTGAAAATGATCATTTTATTAACCATGCTCTCTCCCTCACTTCTTCTTGACTGTGTGGGGAGGCTGTTTTTATGCATGTGGCGATTCCTGATATGAATATTTCACCTAGTTTTACATGTACTTACTATGAGACTGCTCCAGACGAAGGGGTTTCTGAAAATCTTAAATAAGACTGAGACAATTAGAATACAAGTTATGGCGGGATCAAATTACACGTTCATAATAGAGTTACAATAACCATATGATGACAACGTAGCAACACACCTTTTCATGAAGTCTAGTTCAAATAGCAAATCTTGGCCACAACCTTAACTACACCAGGCAGAACCCCACTAAACTTGGAAAATCCGTGTTGAGCCGGCGATCATCGGTGAGTGGCATCGGTGGTGTTCATCATGATTCGTCTCGCAACCGTAATACCACCAGGAGAAACCGTACTAATAAAGGTATAGGCTCTGTCCAAGGTGGAGATACGGTTACTTTCCGGTTTGACCACGTCACTGAGGGGCCGACGTAGCCCCGACTCGAGCCGGTCAAACTACGATTTGGCACGATTGCAGACGCTGATTGCCAGTAAAGTAAGGATTGAACCACAACATGACTTTATTGTAAGTCGGTAAACGCCGATTAAACTCTTAAAAGCATATTTTAATTCAGTGTCCGAGCAGTATCCACCGGGAGAATCTCATTCGCATAGTTGTCATTCCCTACACTCATTTAACATGAATGTAATGAGCCGATAATGTAATAGAGTGCAATCGGGGCTGTTTACCGAGGCAATGGAAACTAGGCTTCGCGAATTCCAGTCCACCAAATAGAAATTACGCACCGTGATATACACAGGGACACACAGAAAGTTGAAGGCGTCTCTTCCATCACCTTCCAAACAACAAAGTATATAATGTAGTTTCATAACACTGCTTATTGGCAAAACAATAAAAAAGGACGAACATAAAACATTAAGTTAATAACATCGATAAAATTTATTAAGCATTCTTCACATAGCCGGCGTACCATAGAAGGTGTCGTTCTCACGCGATTTCAACAGCCAATCAATTCTTAGAAAACAGTTAGTCACGGTTTAAAAACAAACATGTACATTTCAGTATACACAATAAATATTGTTTACTTATGGAGAACAGAAACAAAATGGTCAAGTCGGAGGAATAATAAGGAGAGAAAAATGAATGCAAGTATTTTTTTAAACCTTTTTATTCTACTTCGCCGTCGACCATTTGATTTCGACTACCTAAATGTGAAACAGTTGATTGAACTTGGAAATCAAATATCAACAACGACAGTGCTGAAACGGAAAAAAAAATGGATTACGATAACAAAGACCAATAACGAACATAGACGTTAGAAGTTATTTGAAAACGTCATTTAATTTCTATTCGATGACCACCTTCGAACACATGTGTTTTCGATGCCTTAGATGACGTCATCAATATTTAAAATAAACTAAGATCGACGTCGGTGCACGATCGGATCTGGAAATAATTCACGAAAGGATTGAAAAACTACTGAGCAAAGTAATACCGACAACAAAGGTAAGCTGTTAAATATGATTTATTACAACAAAAATGGTATAAAGTAACAACAAAGAGGAAAAACATTTACGACCAAAGAAAAAAGTGAATTCTCAGTTTGATGTCATTTTCTCACTTCACATAATACTCTGTTAGATTATCATTTGAGATAGCTACCAAATTTTAGCATGGTAGTATCTGTTCTCCTCTACGTTTTGGCTGAGTGGGGATGCTGTGTTTTCTAAATGCGGCTGAATGATAAATTATGAATATTTCACTTTAAATTGTATGACCTTGTGTCTATGAATCTGAATTATTAATACACAGAATACAACTTACGTTTTCATAAACTGGTCCCTGTCAGAAACAAAAGTTGATTTAAAAAAAAATGAAATATGCATATCAGGAATGGCCACATCCAGCATACACAGCCTCCCCACACAGCCAAAAAGAAGAGAGGAAAAGAGAGCATGGTATTACAAAAATCAGTTTCAAACTGGACGCCACAAACAAATAACGGAAGTGAGAACCGGAGGGGTTACCGCCTTGGAACGGTCAGTGGCAAAACAAATTGCCACTGGGGGTTTAAACCAGGTTCTAGGGTGCACCAACCTCACACTTGCCCCAACAGGTTCTCGTATCACAAAACAAGTACAAATTGTCTTGGTGAAATAACACCAACTCACCCAACAGCTTAAAAATGTTGCATGCAAAAGCATACAAACATATAAACATAAGAAATAATAGCATTGCAAAGCCAAAAGGGCGAGTACTCAATGATCTTACAGAGACAAGAGCATCTGGAGTCAAATTAGCAAGAACACGATTACAGGGATAAAAGAAACAAATCGAGCTTATAGGTTCTTTAAAGAAAAGTTTTCCCAATAAACCTTCATAAACTCTTAAACTCCTTCCACCTTCGTGCAACGAAAGAGGTAAGCATAATGATCAACTGTTGATGGGTTAATTACCAGGCCTGCAGAGCGTTGCAGAATATCATGTTGGTAACCTTTCTTTTTGAATTTACAGATGGTTTTTACGAATAAATGGGATAAATTAATATGGAATTTAAGTTTCTTAAGTTTATAAATTAAATCTCCATAAAAAACTGGCTGTGAAATACCTTGTTGCAAAAGTTATTATTTTAAACTGCATCTGTATTTTTGAATTAAATCAAGGTATCGGCAATAAAACTTGCAAAAGGTTTTCCTTAATTTGTGATACAGATAACCTTGTTTTAAAAGTTTTTCTGTTATGCAAAGAATACGTTAATCAAAGTCATTAACACCATTGCAAGCTCTAGGAAAGCGAACAAGCTGTGAGATATTAACCTCGTAAGATGTTGCACGAGGAACATCGCCGTCTATAAACGGAAAATTTACAATATTAAAATTAAAATCATCTTTTTTATCATATATTTTAGTAGTGACGTATCCGTTTTGAATAGAAATTTTCAGATCAAGAAAGTGTACTTGCTTATTTGAAGTGTTTGCTTTATTAAATTGTAGTTCATTAGGATAAATTTTATTAGCCAGAGATGGAAAATGGTTATTATCTATATTCAACAAATCATCAAGGCACCTCGAGGTGGTGTAAAAGACTGTAATAATGTTATCCTGATGTTAGGTAGAAAACGACAACATAAATCTCTTTCATAACAGTACAAAAACAGATCAGTAACAAGAGGTGCACAATTAGTACCCATTGGAATGCCTATTACTTGTTTATAAATAGAGGTACCAATAAATATTATCCAATAAAACGGTGACCGCCTGGATAAGGTCTTGACAGGTCAATGGATTATAATTATCATAAGAACCAAAGAATGCCCTATGTTCATTACAAGCGATAAATGTTTTATTTGTGAAAGAATGTCGAAACTGGTCTAAGTCGTCTATCTTTATCAACGTCTTAACTGTTAGAAGTTTGTATTTGAAGTGTGGTTCCCATTCTAGAATAATCCAGCAAAACGGTAGTGAGTTACACCTTACCTCCTTATCTTGTTGAAAGGAGAAAACAAGTGTTTGATAAGATGTCGCTATCATAGAGAGCCACTTTTTGGCGATATATCTGGCAACGATGAACTTAAGAATGTCGTACAATTTAATGTTGCGCTTAATTCCGTTCCAAAATTGTTTGACATCGACAAGACTATTGCAGGGCTGTCCAGGGCTCCTGGAATGACCTTTTGATGTTGTCAACGACGTGTTTCCTCGCTTATTTGGCAGTAAAAGTGACTACGACATAACGGAAAGTTTTAAGCAATCACTAAAATCCTTCAATGTGTCGCCTATCTGATAGCCACGATAGTGTTGCATACTCTTTACGCGTGATTGTTGCATCAGCCACATACATGGGCTTAAAGGACATCTGTGCTTCTAAAATATCAATAATGAATATTTAATTAATGTCTGGTATGACCAAATATAGATATCACACGATTTGAGTTTATCAAATTAAACGCTGTTTCAATAGTCGGTTACTACGCAGTGAGAATTTTAGAAGGCAGTTCACAAAAGTAGAGTCTGGTATGAACAAATACAAATATCACATGGTTTCTGTTCAACATACGCTGTTTTAATAGCTGGTCACTGTGAGCTTTAAATTTTATAAAGCAGTTTACAAAAGTAGAGTGTTCATTGTTTTCATATATAACATATTTAGATCATCTTCACGCAAATTGTAATAATCACTATAATTGTCTATGAGATGCAGCATGACAAAATGGGGCTTATGGCTTTGGTGTCTAATGTAGAACCTGATCAGCTTTACATCTGAGCAGCCTAAAAGCCATTCATTCAGAAAAGCGTTTATGGCATCTAGTAAACACATAAAATCATTATCAGACCATGCAACTATGCATTTTAATCTGGATCTACACTTATTGCAAAGTCATAAAGCCTGGTTTCCTGATGTTGTTCATCCTATCAACATAGAATCTATGAAGCGTCGTTGTACTGTTTCACTACATCTAAATTTCAAATGTTAGGTTTTGATCTCGTAGCTCATTTTCTAATTTCAAAATAGAATTAATATCTTGAGATCGGCAAATAACTTTTTGGCATCCTTCTGTGTCTCTAGAGGCAAGTGGATTCTGCACCCATGTGTTTACTTATTTGTGGCGCTGCAGCGCCGGTTGCGGCTGAATCTGTGTGGTCAGTGGTTGGTACATTTGTGGTAGCAGTGATAGGCTTGATCCTCTGCCGTTTGTGGCTCTACCTTTTCTTGACGCCGGTATGACATTTGTACACCCGCTAGATCGGTCGGAAGATGCTGTTTCGAGATCTGCTTGATTAAAGTTGCATTACTTCAAATCCATCTTGCTGACATCCCAGAAGCACAGGGTGGATCCACCTGTTTGTCGTGTCTCAGTAGCTAGCTTGACATACATAGAGGATGTCCTTTTAGGCCATCGCCCATGCTGCATACGTGTCTGAGCTAGAGAGAAGGTGGCGAACATGCTTTACATACCTGCTTGGGCCACAACATCTGCGTTGAAGACGCGATCTGTCAGATGATGAATCAAATGAGTCGTTCTAGGTTTCACATAGTAATGGCATTCAGTCTTTGCTTTTTATTTTGTTGTGTGAGATTGCAGAGCCGAGGTATGTTGGTTTTGCCACCACCTACAGAATGTGATCGCCAATGGCAATTTTGGGATTGGTGCTGACATCCTGAGCTATGATGTTGTTCTTCTTGAGGCTGATGGTGAGGCCAACCTGTGTATGCCTCCGCAAAGAGAGCGATGAGACGCTAGAGGGTGGCTTCCGTGTGAGCAGTGAGGGCAACGTCGTCAAAATATGTCAAAATGTGTCGGGGCAAGGACATACCCCTGTTTCACGCCGCTCTTGATTGGGAAGAGGTCCGATGACTCTCCTTCGTACTGAACAGTACCAGACATAATGTCGTGGAGTCACTCGACCATCTTTAGAAGCTTGGGGAGCATCCAATCTTGGGTAGAAGGGCGGATAGGCCAGACCCAATCAAATCGAACGCGTTGGTCAGGTCGATGAAGGCGAGGTTCGGTGGACGTCGCTGTTCGTGGTATTTTTCCTGCACCTGCCTGAAAGAAAACACCATATCGATGGTTCATCGTTTGGCATGGAACCTACACTGTGATTTGGGATACAAGCAGTCAACAAGGCAAGTAAATGCAGGCGGTTCAGGACTACCCTGGCGAGGGCTTTTCCCACATTGCTGAGGAGAGAGATCCCACAATAGTTGTTGCAGTCGCTGCGGTCACCATTGTTCTTGTAGGGATTGACGACCCGCATGTCTTGATGTATTGTTCACTCTTCCCAGCACTGTAGCAGAAGCTTATGGATATGTCCAAGGAGGGAGCTCTCTTTTGCGGCCTTCACAACCTCTGATGGAATTCCATCAATGCCTGGTGCTTTCCCGCATGACAGCGAGTTAATAGCCTAACTGAGTTTCTCGATAGTTGGTGTCAAGTTCTTCCATGGTTGGCAGAGTGGTGGTGTTCTCCATGGCTGTATCGGTGACGACATTCTCTCTAAAGTACAGCTCCATATAGTGCTCCTCAACCAACCTCTTTATCTGCTCGCCACGGTCCTTGATGTGGTCGTCATACGAGACTTGAGGGTACGGTCTTGGTGACACTTGGTCCAAACATTTCTTACATGGCAAAGGTGTTCCTGCAGTCTGCAGAGGTCTGGATGTCACTGCTTAGCTTCAGTCAGTAGTCTTTGACGCATTTGCGGGCTACCCTCTTAGCGTAGAAACGGACTTATCAGTATGCAGCCAGTGATTTCTCGTAGATAAAAATTGATATTGAAAACAACATCAACAACAAATATTTTATGAATAACGATATGAATTCAAGATGTGAATATCAAATGATAGTGTCTCTAGCTGGGAGCGAACCCGCACCGTCACGGCGACAGCGCCTAGCCCTGCAATTCCTGCGACTTAACCAACTGAGCTACCGGGACAACCCCCAAAAAAGGTTGATCGGATATCCCTGATATACTTAACCATCACTGCATGACATCGGTAATTTCAAAACAATATTTTACTTCATATCAAAACATTATGTTTAATATGAAAAGAAAACAAAAAACACATAATTTTAAATGAAAAAAGGCATTTTTAAAATATGTTTCAATGGTTTATTTTCTTCAATATCTCAAATTATATGTTACTTAATATTTTCTCGTAAAATATTTAATGTTAGAAATATCAGCGTTACTCATGTTTTAATGATAAATGCAAAAAAGAAAAACAATCTTATTTAAAAATAAGGTATTATTACATCAAGTATATATGAGAATAAGGCAGTGAGAATAGGCAACGAGTGAACAACTTATAATCTGTATTCCTCCATTTCTTACAAATAAGCTTCCTTTCATTCTTATCAGTTTGAAAATAAAGGAAGATATCAGATATCTACTAACTGATTTGATGATCTAAGACGTTATGGACAAAATGTGAAAACGGCCTGCCATACACACATTTGGTCAGACGTTAATTTAAATAAACAATCGATATTATAATTTAGTTGCACATCTGTTGAAACGCACGTCGTCTAATTATTTTCTCTAATATATAGTTTAGCCATAACTGTAACAAATTCTGTTGTGAAGACAACTTCGGATCTCTAAGGTAAGTGATATGCTTTGTATAGTCGTTGTTATACTTTGTCTATTTTGCTTAAATAATAATGTAAATATTTAACGAAATAAATCTATTGCATTTGTAAGTCAGTTTATAATCGAATGATAGTTGCAAAGTTTGGACTGTTTTGATGGATGTCATTAGAGTCCCGTGGAACAGTCGCTTTATGTTTTACCTTCGCTTTTCACACTTTAAACAATCCTAATGTTTTCCACACTGTTGTAAATGCAAGTTAGAAAACACACATGATAAAGACTAACGAGTAGAGAAACATATATTTTAAAAATTCTTTTAAAACATACTGTATTACAAGATGCATCAATTACTGAAAAAAACGAATCATGCAAACTGTACTAATAGTAGGCAATAATGAAATTAATATGTTGTTTTTTGTTGTGTTTAATTTCTGTCTGCCCAATAAATATTAAACAAAAATATTAAGAAATTATTTTAAAAAATCCGGAAATTTCAAAATGCCTAATTTAAACAAGATATATATCACTGACAGTAATAGTCGTTTCAAAAAGTTTACACAACATTACCACTCGATACTTCATCCCCTCAGGTAAAAATAGCCACTTAGCAGAATAATATATATAATTTTCCTACAGCAAAATTAAATGGATGTATTATTTGCCACGTTTCGCTACTTAAAAACGATCAAAAGCCAGCTTGACAGCTACGTCTAAAACATATTTAAAAAGGTCTGAGATTTGAGTATAACTTAAACTTAATCTAATAAATGATGCAGCTATAACTGAAAGACATGGATATATGAAGTAAAAATCTTGAATTTTATTGTAAGATATAAGAAAATATTACATGTAATCAGTATTGATCTCTTTCAGTCTGAAATTTTGAAATTGAAGAGAGGTTCCTAGGAAAACGAAACAATTCTAGTATAAACAGTGAAACCCCGCTATTAAGACCATTAATACTGGGAAAAAAAAGTGGTCTTAATAGTGGGGTGGTATTTATATAGGGGTAGAAAATTGTGCAAAAGTGTCAAATGGGACATTGGAATACATGTAGTGGTCTTTAAGGGAGGGGGTCTTAAATTCGGTGTAGTCTTAATTAGTGGTTGATCTGTACTGCAAATTTTCACTGTAAGAAGTTGCAGTTAATTACATACGATTTTACAAATAGTTTCAAGATATGAGATATGGATAAACACATCGTGCAATTGATTTAACTGAAGGAGCTGGGATAAATTTTTCTATTAACTAACAATTTACACATATACCAATAGTGACAGATGTTTCTTACTTTACATTTAATTTAGACTTTATCTTAAATATTAAGATTGTGTATTTTGGTCTTTTGCATTGAATATTTATTGTTACTTACGCTAGCTTTCGCGTGACGTCTGTAAAAACTATTATTTGACAAATTATTCAATAGAAATATCAAGTAATCGGATAAATATGCTTCATTTCAACATTTTCGACAAAACATATCTAAACGCCTCAATTAAAGTTTCTAATTTTTCAACATCTCCAAATACCTCATAGGTCTGCTAGATGCCTCCCTGATTAAAATAGCCACCAATCGAAAAAGTTTATTTCATTTGCCTTTGCATGAAAATTGAATACGCGCATCATTTACAGCACTTCATTGGTTAAAAAAATAGATCAAAAGCCAGCTTAGACATCTACATAGAAAAACAGTGGGTGTGATACCATATATCATGGGTATAATAATGGAGTTTATTGTGTTTTCAACAATTATTAAAAGTAAACTCAATTATATTCAATACCAAACGGTAAGATATGGTATAGTTTGGCGAACTGTTGAAATATCGAAACGAACCTCATTTTTATTATTTCCAAAATACATCAAACAGAAGGCACTAACTCATACAGCGAAACTAAATCAAGCAAAGGTAAAATGTGGTAAATTTCTTTGTTCTCCATCGTATTTAAACAACTGACATGTACTGTACTGTACTTTACTATACTGCACTGTACTGTACTGTACTGTACTGTACTGTACTCTACTCTACTCTACTGTACTCTACTCTACTGTACTGTACTCTACTCTACTCTACTCTACTCTACTCTACTCTACTCTACTATTCTCTACTGTACTGTACTGTACTGTACTATACTATACAACAAGCAAAAGACTACTGTTTTAGGAGTGAAGAAATGTACATACCGTTCAACTATCCCGATTTAAATATCCATATGTAAAAATCCTTCATAGTTTCTCTTTTCAGCTTAACCCTGTTGTCTGCAGATATTTATTTATATTGAGGGAGATCACGGTGAAGCGTGTTGGGGTTGAATCCCGTTCAACACCATGTGAAATATATAGATAGATAGACACGGCAGTGTTTTGTGCCGCTTTAGGTTATATTTATTATTTCTAGTTGAACTTTGTATTATATGTCAAATAATTAAGGCTAGTTTGTTACTATGGTGCCAGTGTTGAGATCCTAGTCGTTACATATCGAATACTGTAAACACTTCCAGCATCTTCGGGTCTTGTCCAAATTTTGTTGTAATTGTTTTTAGTCCTTCAAGTCATTGAAATATTCGAAACTTAAATAATCCTTTCCCTGACAGAATCGATCATGGCGCTTGAAAAATGTAAATATTTCTTAGAAATATCTTACGTCTCAACTTACATTGTGGCGTAAATGCTTACATCTAATTTCACTCTTCATTATTGAATTAGTGCTAATTTAATTGGGAGTGAAATAAGGGTATATAATAACATTATACCAGTATGCAATCTGTAGGTTTGTATTAAGTCTCGTTGCGTATGTAAACCACATCACGCTCGACCTTCGGTCACGCGTGATATTGTTTACATTCCCAACCCGACCAATTCAAACCTACAGATTGCATACCGTTATAATATTCCATATATACTGTACTGTACTGTACTGTACTGTACTGTACTGTACCCCCCACCAACACCATCACCAACCCCATCCCCCCAACACCACCACATACCACCACCACCAACAACAACAACACCAATAACAACCCCACTACCAACACCACCCACAACAACAAAGCCATTAACACCACCACCAACAACACCACCACCACCACCACCAAAACACCAACAACAACACCACCACCACCAACAACAACACCAACATCACCAACAACAACAACACCACCACCAACATCAACAACACCAACAACACCACTAACAACAACACCACCACCAACAACAACACCACCAACACCACCGACAACACCACCGCCAACAAACAACAACACCATCAACAACACCAACAACATCAACAACATCACCACCAGCAACAACAACACCAACACCAATAACAACACCAAAACACCAACAACATCACCAACAACACCACCAACACCACCAACACCACCACCACCAACAACAACAACAACACCAACAATAACACCAACAACAGCAACAGCAACCAGCATACCATACTATACTACACCACACCACTATACTGTACTGTACATTACCATAGCCAAAACAATACCATACCATACCATACCATACCATACCATACCATACCATACCATACTTAACCATTTTAGAGGTATAAAAAAATGAGAAAAAATGGGATAATTGGGTATTGAGTGGTTGAGGGGATGGGGCTTTGAGGTGGGCAGGGAAAGTGGGTTGATGGGTGTGGGATCATAGATGTTTGGGCTGGGTTGTGTAAGCCCTCTCAAAATCTTACAAGCATAAATTAAGTGTATTTAATTGATTTCCTAACTTGGATTAAGAAACTTTTGTTATGTGTGTGTGTGTGTTTGGGGTGTCATCAACTCCTGAATCACTCCTCAGTTTAAATGAAGCCCAGTTTAAAATGTGCTTAAATATGTCTGACTTTTCGGATAGTCGAGCGTGCAGTCGTTTCCGACTGGCTCTTGTTTTAAATCTTATTATTCTATTCTCATAAAGTGTTTTCGATTGATAAAACAGAGAACATAATCTTAGAAAAAATGCATTGACTTTGAATAAAAACGGAAAATAATTAAATTAACTTGCAGTTTATTTTGTAGATCATTTGAAGGTTATTCGAAAACAAAAACGACGACAATGATTCAGGCAACTATTATTGTAAGTATACAAGTTTAAGCTTTCCAAAAAGCTAGTCGGTCATTAGCATTACCTTTTCACAGAAGGACGACGCTGAAGTTAAAACTTTAAGCCATTTTGATATATGACGTGAAGTCCAACCATTCAAATTTAAATGCATGTAGAAAATAGATGAAAAGAACCTTTGAAAGGCACTTAACACGACAAATATAAAAATGCACGCTCGGTTTGATTGCGCCTGTTAGTGATCAGTTCTGGGAATTCATATAACTGTTCACACCGTCTAGCCACGGGTTGAGGGCAACATAATATTTGCTCAGATATATGTAATGTGTTCAGCAGCCTCCAAATAGTGATTTAATTGACAACAGCAACAGAAGGCAGACCAGTAATTCAATTAATATTGAATACAGCATCTTTTAACAAATGTTAATAAATGAAGCCTGCTAAAGTTCATAAGAAAGAGACAATGTTCATAGTCAAAGTTGGTGATGTAGGCTTAAAAAAAGAAAGTAGCAGCTAAACGCATGTGGCTAGTGAGTTAGTGATAATGAATAACTAAGGGAAGTTACAGCACCAAATTGAAGCACATATGATCATTGTGTACTGATGTATAATTATATACTGAACAAAAATAAAAAGTATCCACTTTTTATGCTTATATTCTCATTAACATATTTTCATTTAATCAGGTACGTTTTGAATGGTGTTTAATTGGTTAATCTCAGTTGTTTTCAATTTCTATTGTTCATAAACATAATCTTCCACACCAAGACCTAATCAACGGCAAGTCGAATAACAATTAATAATGGATTACAAAACACTACATATTCAATTTAAAGGGAGGTAATTGGAAATGGTTGGTTTTTCTAGCGTAGTTTATCGAGGACTCCTTGTTTTATTGATGAATGTTTTATGATTTTATTGATCACAAGAGGTGGAAAGATTGATTTAATTCAAACCAATGTGAATACTTCAAAGAATCACTGACTTTTTCCTGGAACCCTCATTACAACAAAGGGAAAGATAACTAAGTTGTGGCTGCAGATTTTCAAGAACACTTTTCTCTTTGCAATGATAACAGAAATGCAAAGTTGTCCACATACAGATTTGTCAGTTTTCGTTTTCAAATTTTACAAAATTTAAGGTAGGAAAGTGGATACTTTTTATTAATTAATGACTGTGCGAAAATGTCATTCATTCATTTGTGCAAAATGACATTCCTGTTAAAATGATTGCTAGCACAGACAACGTGAAGATTGGGCGTGTAAAGTGATTATTAACAATGCAAACGAAATTTTAACCATGAAACATTCTATAAAATTTCTATAAAACATTCTGTTTAAATCGAAAGGTATGTTGTTTCCGGTGCCTGATTTCCGCAAAGATTGTTTCCTTGGGAATTCCGAATCAATAACATTTAAAACAAAGTCGCATCACTATGCCGAAACAGTTACATTTTTATTTTGAATTGTATCAGTTACGCCTAAACAGTTCCATTTTCGGCAAGCTCAGGATAATTATTCGTCTTGCAATAACACAACATTTGTTATTTTTCAGCGAATGTGTGTTTTATCGCTTACGTTGGGGTTTCTTGCTGCCCAGCGGCAAAACTGTGGAGGGAAATTCCCAGATGTAAGAGTTTAGTTAATTCAATCGGTACCTACAAAAGTGCGCGTAGGAATATTAGGAATATATAGGGCGTTATTTTTAGTATGATGGACGATGAACACGCAAACGAAATGCGTATCTTTACAAAATTAATTCGGTTCACTCGAACGTGCTTTTTAAAAAGTGTGATAAATTTCTCAAAGGTCATATAAATACTAAGTCTTGTTATCGTTGAAGGGTGCTGCCTGCAAATAGACGCTACTAAACTATATCATTACAGTAATCACCCAATTTGCATCAACACTTAATTCAGAGATGTTATATGCATTTTCATAAATTTCTTCATTATTCACTTTTATGATTTTCTGGAATATAATTTTTCAGTGTCCTGAGGGTCAAGTCTGTGCCCCTCCCGGGAGAGGCATTTTGGGCGTCAAGGGACAGCATAAGTGTTATGACTGTACGTTAAATGAGCGCTTTTTATACGTTTACACTAATAAAGAAATTTTGAAGAAAATAACCTCGTGCCGCTAAATGGTGCTTATATTTTTATCAATAAATTAAGTCTCGACATTTAAAAAAAAGTATAGATAACCACAAAGCAATGCAAAATGGCGGCAGCGTCCAGACAACCAGCAAGAAACACACAGTACATATCATCCGTATCCTCCCCAAAACGGTAGTTAAAGTCTCATTTATACAGTCACTTTGAATGATTGAATGATTGAATGATTGAAATTCTGCATGGTTTTAAATAAGCATATTTTCATAAAGGGAGGTGATTTAAACCGGTAACTACAATAACGTTTAGTACAAGCTTTTGCTGCCAACAACAGATTATCAAGTTATACCACTTTTTAAAAAGTCGAATAAAATAATATTGCATTACTACCATATTAGCGAAACATATTATAACACAAAAATGCTGATGGAGCAATAAAATTCTAAACAGAATTTATTAATTTAAAAAATATAACAGCGAGTTCGATAAAATCTTAAAACTAATGAAAACTGCTTTACCTTATCATTAACTGTATACACAGGTCCTTGTGCAAATAGCTCACAATGTTACTATGACCCGAAGGGCGATATTAAATGTGACTGCGGACCCGACTTCACAGGAGAATTTTGCGAAACTCCAGGTAGGTTATTGAAAGATTACTTCTTAAAAACAGACATGAGATCATTGATATTGTTTATAGGAACCGTTTCAGTGGACGATCCTTCCTCTAGGGGTAAAGTGTTAGAATCCTTAACCAGAGATGATGGGTAGGCATTAGATGCCTACATCCACAAGCTGGGCGGGGATTGCTTTTAACCCAGTACATAGCCAACTAGCGATATGGAATCGTCGCGTCTTACGCTTTTCAAATATCACATGACATTATGCTCGCTTTTGTTTTATGTTGCGTGTTGGTATTTTGACATTTAAGTTAAAAACATATGAGGCACGCCACGGGAAAAGGTACCTTCGGGTCATTTTTTGTGTCATTTTTGTTGTTACTATATTTAGAAAGAACTTTCAAATTTCTATTATTTTCTCATAACAAAACAGTGATTTTGTTACACATTTTAACAATAAAATGGTATTTTTACCGCGAATTGCATAATAATTAATGTCGTCTGCTCAACTTAATGACGTCGTTTCAAGGATTGACGTCAAATTCCCGAAGGTACCTTTTCCCGTGGCGTGTCTCATATAATATGCATATCAATTAGGAAACATGATAAGCTTGATAAGTTCTGAAACAAAGCATACGTTCATAGTAAAATAGATATCTTTGTTGTTTTTTTCTTCCAGCTATCTTCATTTTAAGAGTTAAACACGAGTCATGTAGTTTTCTATTTTGGTGAACCTATTCTGTACTTTGATTCCAGGGTCATCTTAATATGCATAATATAGTTGAAAAATGATATGCATGTTTACTGTTACTGACACGAATAAGGGATGTAGGCAATATCCTGTCCTGCAATATCTCCTTTGCTCATAATAATAATCGAGCCAGTTGATCCGGAAATACACTCGCCCAAAGTTCTGTTTGTCTCTTATTTTTCGTATTTTTGTTAGCATGACATTGACATAACTCTTTGTTTGTGATTATGTGTCCACAACAGTCTTCAATTTAAGTTTTTATCTTGAAATAATTAACAATGGAACAGTTTGGCAAGAGTTATCTAAATTTCGATTAAAATGCATTTCGTGCATATGAATGTTATCTGCTTGTTTTGTTTAAATATGACCCCTCGTTAGAAAAAAAACATCAACGCTTATTAATCAGCAGCATTTGTATTTAAATAAGTCAACTTCAAAGTACCCAATTTTATAATTACCTCCCTTTAAATTAAAGGTTGTTTTAATTTTGACCCGACGGTGTAAGTAAATGGTACTGGATTCATTTAAGAACACAAAAACAAGATTAAAAAGACATTTAATAATTGAATGCAAGACAAAACAATTGTTTTCACGGTTTCTCTTGACACAGGGAAGAAAACAAAAGCACACATTGTAAAAATATACAATTGATTGCCAGTTAGAAATTTGGGGTAGTGTATTTCTGTTGCTTCCGAATCCGGTAAATTTGAAATGTTTATAATTGTCAACAATAATGACTTGTTACAGATACATTTAAAAATCCATTGGCATCTTCGTTAATTAAACATCGTCTTATTATTTCAATAGTCGCGGATTGTGGACTTCCTGATTTCGATCGCCATATTGACATAAGCAATTTCGATGGCACCACAACTAGCGGTTATTCCTTCACCTACACGTGTCTCCCATGCACGTACTTTGTCGACATCAACGTCACCAGCGGTACAATAACATGTCAGCCAGATGGGACCTGGTCTACGCCCACCTGTGTCTCTGGTGAGGAGTGTTATTTTTTTTTCATTTTAAGATGCGACATCAACCCATGTGCGGTAGTTACTTCGTCCTTCCGTAGTGTAAATAGATTAACTGGGTTGATACCTTGATCTATCGTGAGCCAAAATGAAAATTTGACAAAAATAACATCGGAAAAATTGTTAAGTAATGCTTTATTTTATCCTTAATTTAAGTTGTGGTATTCGGACGAAGCGGGAAGATTTGTTTCACAAAGGTCACATATAGAGGATAAGGTTATCTCCTCTTTTCTGAATAATTACAAAAAAGTCTCCAACAGATTTTTGACTGTCAAATGTAGAAGTTTATGCATGTACAGAAGAAAAAAACACACACTATTTTAAGCTGACTGATTAAAGAAGAAAGATACACTTACTTAAATATCCTCTCTTGCAAATTATCTCCCTTTAAATGAAAAAGAAATAAAATCCATTAACTTCTAAATATGACAGTCAAGTTATATTCACGAGACCTTTATAAAGAATATTGATCTCATTGTTATTAAGGAAAGAGGAGATAACCTTGACCTGTGTGTAAAATCAACAATATCTTCCAGTTTATTCAATATCCTTACATGAACAACTTTAATTAAAGAAAAATTACAGCATCACTGAACACATTTTTTCACATCTTGTTTTGTCAAGTTTTCATTTTGGCTCAGTATATGTACTCCATAAAGGACCTACATACGTAATGTCATTTGATTAACACGAAGTATAACATAGACTTAATCAAACTCATGGCATGTTTCATTAACTAGCACCACCTCGGAAGTATTATTGCTCTTTTTCAAACTGCCTACAAACCATTTAAACATTTATCTCACCTTGCAAAATTCAGTCTACATGAACAATCAGCCGAGAAAAATATTTCTCGGATAATTTGTATGTAGGCGGTAAGGGTAGAGAAGCGGGGCAGCAAGAAGAAGAAAAACAATAACTGTTAAACAGCTGTCACTTTATTCAGTGAAATTTTGCAATTGAGACCCAACTGCTTAATCTGTAGGTGTTATAGATTATGAGCTTTCAAGTCAATGCAAATTAAAAACAATGAAAACATGGTCTCTCATTTTTAAGAAACATTTCAACAGCAATAGAGCAATGGAAATCAGTATTATAACTGTTAGTTAATAATGTGTCAAAATTGATTAATGCGTTTATACAAGCATGTGGTTTATCAATTAGTCAGATCTCATAAAATATACCTTATAGATAATAGCTTGATGAACTGTTATTAGCAACGTTGCACATGGAAAGCATTTAAAGTGTGTATAATTATACAATAACAATTGAATAGACTTTATCTTTCTCTTTAAAACAATGTAACAATATTGCCGATTAAAGTTTTGCTGTTTTGACATCAAAGCACTCTGCCAAAAATACATTTCTGCACATCAAGTTACAGTTACTTTGTATTTTCCAGCATCAGATGTGGGATATGTTGTCAGTATGTATTCAATTTAGTTTTATTTGCATTTTCTAATTTCTATTTTTTATTAAGATTTTAATTGTATTTATTAAATGACTATTTTCACGTGTAATTTCAACTAAAACAGGAAGAAAACGCACCTGAGAGAGTAAACAGGATGTTTGTTTCTAATTTATTTTGTATTATTATTTAGAAAATATAACTTTTATAAAAGATACAAGTTTTAAAACCATGTTTAACGTTATACAGAAACCTTATTTACACAGATTTCATGAGCAGATAAAATGTGACTCACCATGACATGTGGAGCTTATTGACTTTGCGACCCAGATCAGAACTAAGGAAATAAAATGTTTCCTAGATAGTTAAGAAAAATGCACGTGCCTGAAGCGCTGTTCTCCTAATCTGCTCTACTTTTGACAATATGACTAATAAAAGTTTCCTACAACGTCGTGATTACATTGTCTGCATAAATTTTCCTGTCTAATCTTGTGGATAATACAGAGCCGTTGTGACCCATGTAGAATAAAGACCCCTAAGCCAAACCCTTACCCATCTCATCTAACTTAATATAAACTTACAACATATTTATCCCCTCTGAAAGGCGTTAGAGGAGAATATGGTAAAGGCATCCGTCACTGCGACCGTCCGTACGTGCAACATTTTTGAGACCACTATTCTTTATTCATTTTTTGGACGGAATCGCTTCAAACTGTGAGGGATTACTTCTATAAATGCCTTGTTGCTGAGGGTTTGGGAGTTTTTGCCATGTGTTACTTTTTGTTGCAAATATTATACATTTGCATATAAATACACGGCTATGGATATTCCTTACTTATGTTCTTTTATCTTTATACGTTTGACATGATCTTCATCAAACTTGAGTCACGTGATTTTTTCTTGATGATATCTTTATCAAGTTTGAAACTTGTTCACGTAGTAGAAGAGTCTATTAAGTGTGGTGCTAATAAGGCGACAGAAACAAGAGATCAACTTACAAACACCAATTGTATAGTATGATGTCTTATGTTATCGGCGGTAATACTCAGTATGTAATCCTTAGGCAATGGATTTACTGCAAATTTCGATTTCAGTTAGATTTTGGCTTACAACTAAAACATCAAAAGTGCGGCGCGGCGAATGATATTTCCGTTCGGAAGTAGCGGGAAAGTTTAATTGACAGAACGCTGTTTATAGTTAATCGCGCCTTCAGTTTCTTTTTTCTTTAAGCCAAACCTTATGGTATTACTTCAGTTAAAATATTTTAGTAAACGAGAATGAACCCACGCGGATAAAAGTTTGATTGGCAGCACAACTTTGGTGCGGCAGTTCTATCAGTTGTCGCATGACATCAAACGTGGTCGGCGTCTTGCGAAGTGAAATCGGTGTAGTCGGAGATAGCTCGCTTGCTCAAAATCTAATAGAAATCGAAATTTGTAGTATAATCAGGATCCTTTTACTCAGTATTTCTGAGAAAATCGGCCATTTTTTCTTATTATTCTATTCTCTGACCTAACTAAAGTGATGTAACACAAAAATAACGACGTTCGGTTAGTATTGCTCAACAAATAGCTATTTTGTTTTCCATTTAATATAATATTTGTCATATTTTGAAAGTGGTCATCAAATTATGACTTGCAGAGTCATATATGTATGACCTGGGGGTCAATATTAAATTGATGAAATCCGGGAGGGGGGGAATCAGATTTTTACAATAGTTTGTAAGTATTTCATAGAAATAGGTCATTGTTCTATATTAAAATGACCGGTGGTCATTACTTTATAGGGGTCAGTTTAGAGTGTTACATCGGCTTTCAAAAATATTTGAAACAAAGAATAAACTGGGAGCCTCGATTATGGCTCGGAAGGGCCAACGTGACTAAAAGGCACCTACAAGTAAATTGCCTACAAAATAGGGTGCATTTTAATCAGTTTAACAGTGAACGCCATTTCACAAAGATCTGTTTTTCAAACATGCTAAAAACACTAATACAAATAAACATTTAATATGTCTACAAATGTATTGTTTTTACGGGGAATAAAAGGTTTATTTTTCCATTGCAGATGGAACGCCTCTGCCTCCTCTGCCTCCTTCTGCTATAGGTAAGCTTATTTAATTGAACTTGATGTGTGATTCAAGAGAAGAGAACTAACAAGAATAACAAAGTTCTATTCTTTGATTGTTACTGATTTCACCCAGACAATTTGTGCTTGTTATTACATTTGAGACATATTGGGAGCAAGTGTGAAGACACGGATTCCCTGCAAAGCCAAAAGTAGAAAGGAAAAATAAGCATGGATAATAAAATGATTAATTTAAAAATAGACACTAAAACAATTTACGAAAACGAGAACCCGATGCGTTATCGATTTGGAACGTTTAGTGTCAAAACAATTTCTCACTGGGGGGGGGGGGGGGGTTTAAGCCATTTTCTTGACAGCTCCAACCTTACACTTGCCCCAACAGGTTCTTTTGTAAAACAAGTACAATTTGTCTTGGTAAATTATCTCCAACCCACCCATCAACTCGACAATAATACATCCAAAAGCGCAAACACATTTAAAACGTAAGAATCAAAAAGAAATTTAAAGCAAAAAGGTGGGTTCTCAATGACAGACCTGACTGAGTTTAAACTAGGTTCTCACTGACAGACCTTACTGAGTTTAAACTAGGTTCTATGGTGTAGCAACCTTACACTTGCCCCGACAGGTTCTCATAAAACAGAAGTACAAGTTGAATTATCTCCAACCCACCCATCAATTCGACAATAATACATCCAAAAGCGCAAAAACATTTAAAACGCTAGAATCAAAAATAAATTTAAAGCAAAAAGGTCACACAAACCCATCAGGTTCTCATATGATGAAACAAGTAGAAGTTGTTTGGTGGTGAAATTACTCCAAACCACCCATCAACTCGACAATGTTGCATGCAAAAACACACATAAACTTAAAAAGCTAATAGCATTGTCAATAAATAAAAAGTTCTAGTGAGGCTGTTTAAGTACATATGAAATTTTGAATAATCATTATCAATTTCACCTATGTACATTCACCTGGACCCATTGTGTAGTGCTTTTCACAAAACAATCCTTTGCCACAAAGATCAATATTCACATCTCTATAATTGTTGATTTTAGAGCAGATAAATAAAGAACATTTGTTAACTCATATGCTCTTCATTTTTAGGTTGTGTAGCCTGTAGTGGTGCACTAAAGAGTGGTTTCTCCATGCTTGGAAATATTGGTTGTAATTGTAATGACGGATGTTGCGACACACAAACCTGTTGTTTTAACTGGGACTGCTAATAATTGAAAGTAACAACGAAATGAAATCACATTTCGTCAATTTCCTTTTATGGCGACACAATTGAATACGTGCATTTGGGTTTTTTATTTGAAAAATAACATCTAGACATTTTGCAAATTTTAAGAAAAATATAAAATATATTCCATGTACGTAAATTCTAATAAAAAAACCCTCATATTTTCAGCTGAAACAGTGTTCCCATCAACATCATAATGATGATAATGCAATAAAATAGAACTGATTATTGTTTTTGTCTTTTTGAGGGTGTTTTTTACAATGGACTACTGGTGTTTAGTATCCATTCTGCGAAGAAACAACATTGATCAATGCTGACTTAATGATATTGCCTCTACTAACTTGATCGTTTGTGAGAGACAGTCTTTTCTTACCTAGAGACAGCTGGGCTGACAAGAAACTAAGCATTATATTACTTTTTCTGCATACCGACGTATTTATCAGATGCTTAGGTTACTGTATAAGTACTTATTTTGGCGGGGGTTTAATTTTGGCTATATTGGCTGTCAGGGCCAGTTGCGCCAATATAAAACACCGCCAATATAAATCACCGTCATTTAATAAAACCGCCATTTTAATATCTGGAAGGTAGACAACTATGATACACTAGCACATATAATGTCGCAGTTTTCTCAGTTTGATACAAAACTTATATAATAAGAATATGTCGTGAATCAAACAAAGCAATCTGTTATTAGGTAGCCGTGATAATGTTTTCACACTGGTCGCCAATATAAAGCGCTATGCGGTATTCGTTGAGATAATAAGTGCGTACACCAGTAGACTTGCGATGAGCGCTATATCCATGTGCATAGAATTATCCAAAAACAGAAAACCAGAGATGACCACGTGTTAATGACTAATGAAAATGCTTATAATACCTTACATATTCCCAATTAGGAAATGAGTTGGCCTTTTAGGTAAACTTATTGTTTAATACAAGACTGCACTCGAAATAGAATCACCACATAACATTCAATACGACAAAACGTTGAAAAATATCGGATACACCAAATGATCCAGGTTCCTGGACATCGAGTTGGATGTTTTAAATCCAAACAAAATCTACAAAATCTACATAAAAGCGGTTCAGCAAAACTAAGTGAAAATTTGCAATGAGAAATACTTCTTAAAATATTTAACATTCATACGAGGAATAGCGACATATATAACACAGCTTCCATTCACTGCCAAAAAAAGCAAAGAGCTTAATAAGATCACTTTCAAATAATACACCACAATAACTTAACCAAAATGAGACCCTGGGGAGTTGCCGCCTTGGAACGGTCATAGAATGCAGGCTTTAGGGTGCACCAACCTCACACCCTCAACCTCCAACAGGTTCTCATCTGTACAAATAAGAAAAAGTCGTCTTTGTGAATAAGCTCAAATCACCAATCAACTCTCGATAATAATGCATTCAATAGTACACAGACATTTAAAACATAAGAAGCTTACAGGTCAAGCAAGAAAGGTGAGCACTGAATGACCCTACTGAGACCAGAGCACCTGAAGTCATATCATGTCAAAACTGACAAAGTTTCTTTTAAACTTTGTGATTGAGATTAGTTTCTATGAGATTTATCAGTTAACCACCAATAGCACAATGATTTTGTACGGTATAAATATCCACTGACCCTGGTTCGTTTTGTGTTTTTTTTTCAATTTTAATAGTTTATGAAGCCAGCGACTGTTCATCGAACATCGAAGAGTAATGAATAAAGCACTTGAAAAAATTTCATGTGGACAGATGGTCATCAGGTATCACTCATGATAAGATTTTGCAGTGTTATTTATTAATTTGAACGAAATTAACAGCTGGATCTATTGGGCTGTTATTTGGAGCTGACGTTTTCCATTTTTTCAATTGAAGTAACATAAATAAGGATCGTCTGGGACTCGCAACTTTGACCTTCCTTGTTATTGCCAAGTCAAAAAAGGATCTGTGTCGTACAAACCCAACTCTATTAAGTCGAATATGTCTTTTTTGTTAGCTGTTTCATACACGATCGAAGAAATCAAAAGTTTGACGACGCGTGCCCGCTTAAAGTTTATTTTTCTTGCTAACTTGTTTTGCGACTTACCGTTCCAAGGCGGTAAACCATAGAGTTCTTATTTTTGTTTTTGTGTCTATTTGAAATTGATTATTTTATTACCAGTGCTCTCTTTTCCTCTCTAATACTTGTCTGTGTGGGGAGGCTTGTCCTTTGGTTGTGGTCACTCCTGATATGCACTTTTCACCTTTCAAGCATGATCTGCGATCAAGCCAAAGTGCGACATGAATCAAGACTACTAAATCTATGGTGAATCTAAAAATACTATTGCTATCTGTTTGGGCGGGGACGAGTCCCTAATTCTAAGATACCGAAACAAGTATACCACGACTACACAAGCTCATATATCTAGCAAAATTTGAAAGAAATGTGTTTACCAGCAAAATGTTGACTGCATCGTACATATGTCATTGAATATACAATAAAGCCAAATTATAACGGCGAATTATTACTCCAAAGGTTATAGCTTTTGGGAAGAAATCATGTTACATGTAGTTTGAGTGTGACATGGTTCAAATATTCAAATCTTACAAATAATTGAAGGATCGATTTTTGCAGCCGAATGTCAGCATACATTTTAAAGTTAACATGTGATCATAGGTAGAACATACCTGGTCGAAAACAGATAATTGTCACGAAACTTTTAAATTTACACAAAGTTCCGTGGCTGCTCATTTTCCACAATTATTTTTTTTATAAATATTCAGGAAGGAATGACCGTATTAAATGCTTTAAAGTACTTTTGCTGGTCTAAACATAAGCAATTAGCAGCATACATACAAACAGTTAATTAATTTTATCACATTCCTTCCGGTGTGGGAGCGTAATAACACCCGTTATATATTTTCGATATATAACTAGTTATATATCGTAGCCGAATCACTATTCATCCGCGTTATCAGCGATCAAAACAAATTTATGAAAATGACTTACTTTTGCCATCTGACCACTTTAGGTAACCAATCAGCTTCTAAAAAGAACTTGAGCATCCCTTATATTGATAATATTCACGGAAAATATAACTTTTTGACATCTTGATTACTCCGTTATACGCCGAAAGTCTAAGATGACATTCAACAACAGCAACAAAGCCATTTTCATCTCGTTTAAATCGAAAGCAAAATGACCCAGATGCTGACATCGTTTTCAGAACATCCTCTGTTTGATCTTACAAAATCCCCGGAACAAAATAAAAACACTAGAAACACATTTTCAATCCAAATTATGAGTTTACATCCAGCAAATTTCAATGTTCTCATATCTCGCTATGAAAGTTTACACAAATGAAGTCATACAGCAGATCAATTTTTAATTAATTAAATACAACTTCAGAAGCTGACTTATAACTTGTATATTCTTCTATCTAGACTCTGGCGCAGTTAATGTTATTAAATTTTGTACTTGTTTTGGCAAATAGGAAAACGGTAGAATGAATTCTTTGGGGACTAGCTTATGTATCACCCGATACGACCGAATTACAGACTTTTTAATTTCGTTCTACTAGGCGATGGAAAGGGACAATTCATAGATTTGCTCGTTTTTCACGGTATGTGATAAATAGAATAAATCTTTTGTGTTCATTTTATACTGAAATGATTAAACTCGTCATCTAAATCGATATAAAACTCGGCAAAAGCCTCGTTTTATATCGATTAAGACGACTCGTTTAATAATTTCTTAGTATAAAATGACCACTCATTTTGTATCCTCTATAAACTATCAATGAATACTTCTTGAAATTACTATCAAAAAAATAATTTAAGTAACCGTGAAATTGACCCGTTCGCACCCAAAAGAAATCACAAGATTGGTCTTTACACAAATCTACACACAAAAGCTTATTTACATTCGGTAAGTTGTTACTTAAGTTCTTGTCCGGAAACGATTCGTTTCCGGAATGAAACAGACGGACATCATTATACCATATTACTTAACGAAGTGAACTATAGACATATAAATTTGCATGCATATTTTCGCATTTTGTAAATTTGTAAACCAACACTCGTGAGGTTTTTCTTATAATGCACGAAGTCATGCTTATCTTCAGTAAACCTCTCGCATAAACTGTTTTTCCCTATCATAGAAATCCATTTTCAATATATAACCCAGCTCCTGGCGTTGAGTTTACATTTTACACTTCCTTTATTAATAAGTACAAAACTGTGTGGATGTTTGATCTCATCTCTTAATGAAGCAAGCGGATTGAACAGTTTGGAGAACGGTATGGTTGTTGTAAAGTTTGTATATCTCATCCAAGTAATTATAAATTCATACCTCGTTTTGTCTTAAAGTTGAAGACATGTAGTTACGTACATGTTTACAGGCCATATAAAAAAGCTAATTTAATAGGTTATGAACTTTATATTAACATTTGACCACCATAATTTAAAAATTGTGGTAAACCCGCTTATTATGCCAACTCCGAAATTAGGACCACCCTAATAATATGACCACTGTTCCAAAGTCCCGTGTTAGAGACTTGCATTATGTTCTTCCTTAAAATAGTCCACACTGGCATTACATGTAAGACCACCATTTCTACTCCTACAGGTAGTCTTTACAACGAAGTTTCAATGTACATCCTTTGGTCCAGATACATGTACCCCATTAGAAATTGGGATCTTAAATGATTTTTGAATTGATGTTTTTCTTCAGAAAATCAATTGTCTTCTGTATTTTATACAACACAAGATCTAATCTCAAAGGGATCGATGCATTCATGAATTGATGCATTTGACCATAATCCATAGGATTTGGCGGTTATACGTTGGGATCAGCGGGCCTTTTTCCAAAATCCATAGGATATGGCTGTTATACGTGGGCATCAGCGGGCCTTTTTCCATAATACATAGGATATGGCTGTTATACGTGGGCATCAGCGGGCCTTTTTCCATAATACATAGGATATGGCTGTTATACGTGGGCATCAGCGGGCCTTTTTCCATAATCTATAGGATATGGCTGTTATACGTGGGCATCAGCGGGCCTTTTTCCATAATCCATAGGATATGGCTGTTAAACGTGGGCATCAGCGGGCCTTTTTCCATAATCCATAGGATTTGGCTGTTATACGTGGGCATCAGCGGGCCTTTTTCCATAATCCATAGGATATGGCTGTTATACGTGGGCATCAGCGGGCCTTTTTCCATAATCCATAGGATATGGCTGTTATACGTGGGCATCAGTGGGCCTTTTTCCATAATCCATAGGATATGGCTGTTATACGTGGGCATCAGCGGGCCTTTTTCCATAATCCATAGTATATGGCTGTTATACGTTGGCATCAGCGGGCCTTTTTCCATAATCCATAGGATTTGGCTGTTATACGTGGGCATCAGCGGGCCTTTTTCCATAATACATAGGATATGGCTGTTATACGTGGGCATTAGCGGGCCTTTTTCCATAATCCATAGGATATGGCTGTTATACGTGGGCATCAGCGGGCCTTTTTCCATAATACATAGGATATGGCTGTTATACGTGGGCATCAGTGGGCCTTTTTCCATAATCCATAGGATATGGCTGTTAAACGTGGGCATCAGTGGGCCTTTTTCCATAATCCATAGGATATGGCTGTTATACGTGGGCATCAGCGGGCCTTTTTCCGTAATCCATAGGATATGGCTGTTATACGTGGGCATCAGTGGGCCTTTTTTTGCCATCAAATCAGGATCTACACTGTTCACATGTTGATTCATTAAGTGTTTTCTGAACATTCAGCGGACGGTGCAGATCCTGATAAGACAACACAGACGTGTAGAATGATCTGGGTCTACATTTTTTTCACATTTATATGAAGTAAAGGGTTGAATTAGGTTTTGGTTTTTTGATGTAAATAGAATTTTCGGGAATTTTAAATCTTGCTAGTTTTCTTTGTTGTTCTAACATTTAACATTTCTTAATGTATGTATGATGTAGGTACATTAATAACTGTTACAAAGTTACCTCCCCTTATTTATAGTACGCCATATCATTAAGTAAGAACAAGAAGTTCTGAACAATTAAAACAAAACCAGAAGACTTATTTCAAAAGTATGTACACCATTCATTGGTTTCTATCATTTAATTATTTTATAATGATGCTATTTGATTGCTTATTTTCAAAGTAATTAGTTTAAATACGCTAGGAAAAGCGTGCAGGTATATTACTCTATTTTGTTCAGGTGTTAATAGTTTTAAAAAGCGTTTAACAACACCGTATCTAAAGACTCATGAATCAACAGTAAGTAATAAGCGTTTTATGAGACAGAATTATTCAGCCAATCCACGTGAGTCATGTGATCGGGCTTTGGTATATAAGGTGAGTTGGCAGTGTAATTATTCATTGTGAATGGTTGTTACTCGAGATAGATCTGCATTGGAGAACTAACTAGGACTTGGATGCTTGTGACCTCTGCATCAACTATAGCTCCATTAGTACTCTCTGAGAACGCATTAGAGGGTCGGACTAGTTATAATAGTTAGGATTATAGCCGGGTCGTAATTGGAACTCCATTAGGTGAGTAAAATTGGTTCAACAAGTATATACAATTGTATATAGTGTGACTTGTTGATGATAACACTGTCAGCCTATGTTGAGCTGAATAAAGTAATACTGCAATAGTAGACTGACTTGCAGTATATTTTATGAACGTATGTGATAGTCATATTATTGTCAGTCGTGTGATGGGTATTACGGTTAAAATAGACTACTTGTTTTCTGTTGCTTATGATCTGTATGGTCTAGTCTATAAGTTCAAACTTATAATAAGTGATACCGTTTGATGATCAAAGGTACTGAAGACATTGTTACCAGCTAATTGATGACCATAGAGTTGATGGTCATAAATTGCATGACAACCGGCTGAAGTCAAGCTGATATTGTGTATTTAAATGTAATTAAATATGAGATTTGTTTTCACAAACCTTAATCATTATTCAATCATTTGTCTCCAATCAAATAGCCAAAGAAGGAAAATGGGGGAAATTCTATCATATAATGGTAATCCATACGATCGGTAAACGTTACAATAACAATACAGTTCCAGTCATTGTTTGAATCAGTAGCAAATTTTGTAGCATTTTATTCTGTTGAGATTTCTCGCTTTGTTAAATGTTGCTGCGAGGTACATTTTCAAACCAGTGTTCTAACTTCACCGATCAATTTTTTTTTAATTTCTCTGCATAGATCCGTAGAAAAGTAATAAGAAACATATAAACCATTATCCCTCGAAAAAAATCCCTACAAGCTTTTTGGAAATAATCAAGGTACATGTAGGTGTAAAAACAAGTCACTATTTCTTTAAGGGATGGAACATTATCTGTCAACGAACATTCGCGTATTTTTATTTTAATAATGACTTCTTAAGTAATTTGAATCTATTCTGTTCGATTCTTCACTAAATTAAATGTAATACATGTATTGCTTGGCTGTTACACAGAAGGGGTTTCGGCATTTTAGCCGATTGGGTATACCCTTTTGAAGCAACGGTCAATTATTTGACGTTTAGATTTCCCCCACCTTGTTTAAATGCCTTGGTTTCGTAATGCACGATTTTACGGCGATTTTTTAATAAGAAATACATATGATGTATTTCAGTGTAAGAAATTGAAAGAGTGTTGTTTAATTCAGTACTTAGAAACTTAAATTTTTTATTATCAGTCTATTAGAACATCGGTTATGTGTACATAAATGTACAGAACTTCTTCGCCATTAGAAAGATTATTTAGAATGGAACGATTTTCATTCCGAGCTCTTTGATAATAGATTTAAACAGTTAACGATGCTATAATGCGATTCCAAATTTAAAAATATATAATAAAAGATTTTAAACATTATTGTCTTGGATAAATCAAACTTTTGCACATATAAGTAAGTAAAATTTATTATAGTGACAATGTGTCAAGAAATTACAACACCCGGCCACATCGGGCCTACAAGTCACTTAAGTCATTTGAAGAAAGAGCACCAAGAGTCAAATCAAAATAGGATGTTAGAGATAAAAGAAACAAATCGAGCTGCTACGTTCTTTGACAACCTTCATAAACTCTTAAACCCCTGCCACCATCGTGCAACCAAAGAGGTGAGCATAATGATTAACTGTAGATGGGTTAATGTCTAGACATGCAGAGGGCTGAAGAATATCGTGTTGTTAATCTTTCTTTTTTTGAATTTACAGATGGTTTTATGAATAACGATGAGAAATTTACATTGCCTTTTATTGTTTTAGGTTATAAATTTAATCCCCATAACTGACTGGCTGTGAAATACCTTGTTGCAATAGTGATTTTAAACTGCACCGATTTTAAAGCCGTCTACAGTCATCATTGCACGTTTATCGATAAAAATGAAAATAACCAAAACCTCCAAAACGGCAACATTCAGTTAAATGAAACTTTGAGCAAATAAATGTTACTATTGCATCTTTTTTTGCATATGATTAGACAAGTTTGAACAATAAAGAACAATAACTAGATCTAAACATTCTCTGAAAATCTATTTGAAAAAATTCACAAACACTTAACAACACAAATCATCATTTAAAATGAGTAAAATGATACAGACTAACCTATTTAAACAATGCAAATGTACATGTATGAGATATTTGTAAAAATATGTTTGACATTGAATTTCCTGGTGCCGTAAATGGGTGACACTCATTTATTTCTCTCTTCAGAAAGGAAAGTTCCTCTATACTCATTTGGGCTTTAAAAAATAAAGTTTTATTTTGTTTATTTTTGTGTGAATTTATGTGAATAGAAATTTGAGATTTTTAGGTCTAGCTATGTCTTTACTGTTCTAACTTTTCTTAGCGTGTTTAAAATGAAGATACATTTAAAACGATTATTTGTGCAGTTTTATTGAACAGCATATGCCGTTACAAAGATTTCGATAATTTTTAATTTTTCAAAATTAATTTTAACAATTTAACAAGAAATGGTTTTTATTTAGGAAAACAAACTTCAATTACTATTGATTTTTAGTCCGCATACTCAATTATGAATTTTATGCCAGATATTAGGATTTAACATTTAGGTTTCTAATCATAACAACTTATTGGTAATAAGTTATCAGACATATGATAACTTAATGCAATAATATTCCGTCTGATAAAGAAATAATTAAAAAAAAAAACAATGAAAGATTATCCGGCCCTGTAGGTCAGAGAGCACTAATTCATTCCCACAGACTAACATTGTAAAGTGTAACACATTTTAAGTTTAGTTTCAATTATGTATTAAAAGAGAATTGTATATCTGCAAAAAGCAACCCAAGATGCATTCTTTGGCAGCAGTCAAACCATGTTTTCACCAACTCTTTAGTTTATGCCAGCAACCACTTAATACAATTACCTCGGACTTATGGGTTAACCGAAAGTGAAACTATTTTGATCATACCCAGCATTTAAGACAAAACAGGCTTTTAAAATTCAAAATATATTTTGTCAATTTCAAACTTATTCCTTCATTTTGAATAGCATGTTAAAAGTGTGTAAAAGCTACTTATTTGATCAGAAAACAGCTTGCATAACAATTATACTCAGTGTCGTCCATCAACAAAATTAGCAAATCACAGACCTTCTTTAAACATTTTGTGGCTTCTGACCTTATGGAAACTAATCAAAAATACTCAGTCATAGTTTCAAAATTTAATTTTAAAGACGACGGCGGTAATTTCCGTTTTCACAACGTTATCCATTTTACGTTTGCACCGTTTGCATAGTTTGTATTATAGGTGTAAGACCTGTAAATAGACTTCCCTATATATACTATAGTAAACATGACATGTTTCAAAGGCTGGCAATCATAGCTGGTACCATTTGATAAAGGGCTTACTTACATGCTTTTGAAGCTAAGTGTTTCTACTGAAAAGTAGGGGTCATGTACCAATTAACAGAGATTTGACACCTTGAAACTAGTGGTCTGTTTTTTTCATCACAGTATGTGAACTTCAAAACTGTTTTACATGTGCAATCCGAAAACCAGGGCTTTTTTTTCTTATACTGCATTTCCAAACATAAATTTGCTATCTATGTGTCAGTAAAAACATGTCATTTACTAAACAGGTTCCTTTCAGGCCATACCAGCCATTATATGTTCCCAAAAGGCAAATAAAATGGGACTATTTAGTGTTAGCCGTTGTCTGAGTAGGAACATTCGGTGGACTATTTACAGGTAGTTAGCCTATCAGTTTTATTAATGTTTTGTCTCCAAGAAATGTAAACCTCATTATCAGCTGACAAGGGACACATTTTATTTCAAATGTGAATCTGTTATGTCTGGTCCGTAATGGTCATGGTCCGTAATGTCCCGAAACGGAATCTGTTTATATCGGTGTCCCGAAATGACAGTGTACAGTGTATGTGTATTGCGACCACGGTGTACATGTTAAATTCACAATACTGTGAAATCGAAAACTATCACAATCGTCATTAAAAACGAACTTTATGTAAACGAGTGACGTCATTAATCGAAAATTAGAACGCTAATGAATTATGCAAGACTTATTCATCTACTGTAAATCGGAAATTTTCTTGAAGATCTATTTTTGATAAAGTAACGCGTTCTATAAGTTCGTAAAAATTATGCTTGCGTTCTTACTATCTTCATAGTTATCAAATTTGCACGTGTTGAACATTACTAAACCGCAAGAATACTGTGGTATTATTTAATTTGCGCGGATCAATATTCGCGCAAATTCAATAAATGACATAATTTCGCGCACTTATATTATTATTATAAAAATGGATTTTCAATGGACAGGTTTGATTTCTATTGGGTTGATTTCGTATATTGTCTACAGTGCAAAATAAGCAAAATCAACCACCGCGAAAGATTATGATGCCACAACACATGTTATACATTCATAACTGTCAGTTTAGAGACTCCCAAGCACATTTGAGATTACTTATGTTGTTTCTGTGACATTTGTATTATCTACGCATTTCCGGTAGTATTTCCGACTCCTAAAATAATATTTCCAAAAAATTCTGTTATGTTTCCGACAAGTTCTGTATTTAGACCATCTCCTTGAAAATCGCCACCATCACCTGTATTGCCTCCGCCATTTCCTTGGTTATTGTCTGCGGACGCTGAAATAAAGGAAATGAAAGTGGGTCAGATCATCTTATAAGTTATTGTCTGCTGACGCTAAAATGAAGGAAATAAATGTGGATCAGACCATCTCCTTCGTTATCGTCTGCAGAAGCATGAAATAATTGAAATAAATGTGGGTCACACATTCTCCTTGGTTATCGTCTGCTGAAGCTGAAAAAAAAATGAAATGAATATGGGTCTTATTACATCCTAAGTTATCGTCTCCTGAATGTTAAATAAGAAAAGGAAATGAGACGCCGTGTAATGAATGGTTGGTGAAATTTGTGAAAATTAATGTCAAACTACGTATAAAGAAAGTTTTAGTTTAATATACATGTGTAGGGTACTTCTGCTTTAATTGATTCGGATATTGTTCAATCAGACCCAAGGATAAACTTCCTGCTTTTTAAATTTTGCCTTTGGCGTTGTTTGTGATATGCAGGATTTATATTCTAAGATCCCCTGTCAAAATTCTATTCTGTTTAGTTCCGCCCATTGTTTTCTCGTTTAGGGCAAACCCATTCTTTTATCTGGGGACCATACGCCGCTTCACATGGAATGGTATTAATCTGAAAATACCGCATTGAAGGTTCCATGTCCACCGCTATATGCATACCATTGTTTGGGATTGTCAAAATTGTACTGTTAATTGGTGTAAATATTGAGTTGCGCTCAACCCGGGGCTAGGCGGCGCGGGCATTTCCATTACTGTCCATGAACAGGTTCAATCAAACCGAGCCTGCAATATTTTAATATTTGTCGTGTTCGATGGCTTTCAAAGTTCCCTTTTCATCTATTTAAAGGGCATTTAGCCACGTAAAAATCCATTCTAACTTCTCAAAAATTCTACTCTTGCCGCTTTCATTGGTCGCATTTCAAGTGTATGTTTATTAGAAAGACACAGACTGAAATCCTTATCTGTCATCAGATGTCAACAACAGTCATTGATTTAGGTTAGAGACTTTTAATTACTCATTTGGGAGCAAATTGGCATGAGTTATCCTTGATTTTGCTAAAAGTCAAACAACCGAAAACGACTCTAAACTGCTTGATCTGTTTTAATATCAACCCTCGTTTGTAAATAAACATAAAAGTCCTATTTACCTGCAGCAATGTAGACCAGTGTATATATAGATAAGCCAGCACATCCAGGATTTGTAATTTCACTATTCTTGGTAAAAATAACCTAAAGAATCCTTGAAGTGGGATAACAATCTTATCTCATGAAGTAAAGGATTAAAAGACTGTGACAGAAGTTTAAGTTTTCCACTTAAAATCCTCACGATTAGACAGTCAGTAAGACACGCATACATGCAGACTGACTTACAGACTTTTCTGATAAAAATTTAAACATACTTGTCGTTTCATTTAAAGATCCGGCTTCTGAAGTTGCCACTGTTGTTGTAGAATCCACTGATGTTGTAAGTTGTGATGCTGCGGTTGTCGAATCCTTTGTTGTTGTGGGTGCTGGTGCCAATGTTGTTGGTTCTGCTGGAGTTGTTGTCACTGTCTCTGTTGTGGGTGGCGGTGCTGGAGTTGTCACTATTGTTGTGAGTTGTGGTGCTGAAGTTATTGTTACTGTTGTGGGTGGTGGTGCTGCTGTTGTTGTCCATGTTGTGGGTTGTGGTGGTGAAGTTGATGTCACTGTTGTTGTTGATGGTGGTTCTGGAGTTATTGTCACGGTTATGGGTGGTGGTGCTGGAGTTGCTGTCACGGTTGTTGGTGGTGCTGGTGTTGTTGTCACTGTTGTGGGTGGTGGTGCTGGATTTATTGTCACTGTTGCGGATGCTGGTGTTGTTGTTGTTGTTGGCATCGTCGTTGTTGTCGCAATAGGTGAAGGTGGAGGTGTTTGTGTTGTTGCCGCTGATGCTGAAGGTGTTGGTGGTGTTTGCGCTGTTGGTGTTGGTGTAGTTGCCGCTGTTTGTGTAGATGGAGGTGTTGGTGTTTTTACCGCTGTGCCTGTCGGTGTAATTGTTCCCTCTGCTTCACAAATCGGCGTCGGGTCCCATTCGCCTGTGCTGTTACACACGACTTGTTTGATACATTGGCGTTCCATGAATCCCTCAGAACAGGAAACCTGTAATTTCGCTCCGATGTGATACTGGTTTCCATAAACTTCGCCATCTGCCAAAACAAGCTGGCCGCATTCTAAAGGAGTGCAACCAGAAAGTATTTGTTAAAAATGGAATATAATAACAGTATGCAATCTGAAAGTTTATATCTTTTGACTTAAATGTGTAAAAAAAATGATCATTATACACAATCTAGTTTGACGTATTTATGACGTAGCAGATAACACAGACAACTGTAGAAATACGGAAACAGAAAACCACAATGAGGGATACAGATTTTCCGATCTGCTTCGTTGTATCAATCTTGCAGACACACGCTGTATTATGCTTAAATTATGCACGGGTAATTTGTACAGCGAACTATTGATTGTAATATAAATTACCAAACTTGAATACTAAACGCCGATATGCGACAGAAAATGAGATTTAAATGTATATGCATTTCCATTACTGTCCATGAAAAGGACCGAGCCTGCAATATTTTTATATTTGTCGCTTTCGATGGTTTTCAAAGTTCCATTTTCATCTATTTCTACCGATCAGTATAATTCTAGTTCCTTATGACCGTCTTTACTTCGCTCTTTGGCAAAGATTCAAAGATGCGAACAGGTGAAATCTTAGAAATAAAGGGGCGATGATGAAGAAACCAATGCAACATTGTTAAAAGAGATTTTACGATTGCGAAGAAGTACTGTTGTATCATTTAATTTCGCGGGAATCAAATTTCGCGCAAATAACATAAGTGACATTTTCGCGAGGGTCTGAATTCGCGCACTTGTATTATTCTTTTAAGACAAGATATTCAATGGTTTGATTTCGCTAGGGTTTGATTTCGCGCATTTACCCTACCGCGAAATACGCGAAAATTAAACCACCGCGAAATATAATGATACCACAGTATCTATTGTCGCTCTTTTGACATTGTCCCGCTGCAGATCCCCTTCGATTTTTTTTCATTTTTATGTTTGCCATCGACTTTTGTCCGAACTCGATGATGTGAAATGACGATGCGCGCGAAGGTATTGTCGCTCTGGTCCCTCTGTGGGTTAGCTTGTCAAGTTATGGTTTTACGTACCTTCTATACCGCACTGGCCAGTCCCTAGGTTACAGACATGTCCGTCATGAGAGCAAGAGCATTTGTCAGCCTAAAAGTAATGATATAATATATTAATTTTAAGCATTTTTATTCGAATACCTACTAACATAATGTTATACACTTAGTCCAATTTCCAAAAGTAGTTTTAAAAGTGCAAGCTCTAATACCTGGTAAAATCCTGGTTTATTTTCAACCCATCCCCCCAATTATGTTTACATTGTTGGTCTCTGATCAACTTTGATTTCTGGTAAAAGGTCTATAATTTAAAAACGTTTTGGTGTTTGTTTTACGCAATTCATGTTTTAAAGAAGCACTATTTTATGCCAATGGAAATTGACCTAAACTAATACTGCTTATATGTTATCGGTCAACTCGTCACCGGAGGCCGTTGCCTCGGCATGGGATTGTACATGCGCAGGCTAAATTGGTAGACCGCTGTTAAATGTTCTTACAAGTGAAAATGTTTCCTGCGAGAACAGATTTTTAAGTTTTAATACTTATGAATTGAACGGACAGAAATGATGGATTTGGTAAAATAAGGAAGTTTTGATGTCACAGAAGTATTGCAATGCATTGAGTAGTAAAGCTATGGGTAACAACTTTTGTAGGGGCACACAGGCTAACCTTAAAACGCAATAGGTGTAGATAAAACTATTATTTGTCTCATAAATAATTGAAGATTTCACATTTTGATAACATATTGTTATTTTTACCGCGAAATGCATTATTACTAAGTAATGTAGTCTGCGCAACTTTATGACGTCATTTCAAGAATTAACGCCGACTGTCCGAATGACCATTTTCCCATGACGCTCCCCAAATAAAAATTACTTGCTTCTGTTGTGTTCATATGAATCCTTTCAATAAAGATGCAGGCGTCAACGTCCTCTTCCAGCACAAATACATCCTCCTTATGAAGCTCGCAGAAGTTCATACGTCGTCTGTATCCCACTGATCTGCAAGTCTGTCTCCTAACACAGGCTTCTACACATTCCTCTAATGTTACTTCCACTAACTTGACAAAACTGTCCATTGACTCAACACAGTTAAAAGATGATACGTTAAGTATAACATAACTTATATTGGCTTTCAGCAAGTGTAAACACAGCAAAAACACCGCTAATTTTCCTAATGTTTGGCTCATTGTGTCTTTGTGATATATCAGTTCATTATAGCAGTCTATACGATTATAAATATAATGTGTAATACTTATTCTAACTGAAAAATATTCATTAAGATGATTTTAAAATTTGTTAATCAGTTATATTTGAAAGTAGTGAGAAACGCGCAAGGTTGGCACTACCACAAAGATTTTGAAACCCTAATTATATTTGAAATATATGAGCAATGTGCATGGTACGGTGAACGATCATTTTAATGTTAATCCTATTTTTGACAAATTCCTAAAATGCTCTGCTATACAGTGGGTGGGTAAAATGTTGCAGAAAATAGCAAGCAAGCCAATTTCATCATTGCACCATTTAGAAATTAATTGGCATTAACTGTAGTAGATATAACGTTGTTGTGTTTTTTTTTTCAGTAAATAACGTCAGCGATAACGTTAGTTTTTATCATGTTCCAGCAAGCCGTAGAATTCTTACTGGACACGCGCATATTGTGATTATATGCAATGAAAATATAAAACAATCAGTCTTTATGAAAAAAGGTAAAAACTTAAAGTAAAAAAGGTAAAATCCTTTGTTATATTTGAAAAGCAGATAAAAGAACACTATGCTATAATGTATCCCATATATAAGTGTATTTTAATTTAATAAAACGTATTAAAATTTATTTTTAAAATTAAAGTTAAAATCTTAACACCGTTTTCTTCGATGCCCTTGCTTTAAAATGGCAGTATACAAAATCGGAATACTAGTGTTTTGAAAAAAAAAAACTTAGCTCGCCTGAACTAATAAGCGTCTGCATTTTGGCGTATATATTGAAACCTGCAATGGAGTGTCGAATTAAAGTAATCTATTTTATAAAAATATGGTGGCTGGCTAATTTCATTTTGCGGTTTCTTTATTCATCGCGAAATATTTACACTTCAACTTCATCCTCTACGATAAAATCTTATTCATCTAACGAATCATAAATTCTGATGGTAATCAGTGTGACGTATTATTTAAAAGGCGTGGCTACAGTAGAGCCGTTCACAATTTATTGGACGTTGCAAGATGTTTTGACGTGTGACGTCGCCTTGCACGCACGTTTTGCCACGAGTTGCTGCGTAAAAGCGTGCCGTCATTCACTTTGTCGTCAACGTAGCTGTTCCAACAGCCATTCGAAAAAGCCGTAATATTACGAATTCTTCTAGCTATTTCTGTATTAATGAGATTATTAATGAGTGTAAATATAAGGATTGAATCAATATTTGATGGTTTCTATTTGGGTATGAAAAACAGTTGGATTTAAAGTACGCGTGAAGCCCTTCGGGCTTCACACATTTTAAACAACCCAACTGTTTTCCATACCCAAATGGAAACCATCATTTATCGATTCAATCCTTAAGGAAAAGCAAGCGAAAAAGACAAAAAAATGAAAAAATGAGGATAACGAAATAAAATAAAAACACCAGGTGAGCGGGAAACAAAACTACGTACGGCCGTGTAAAATAACAAGGTATATTTACACTTCCTCTACGATGAAGTCTTATTCATCTAACGAATCATAATTTCTGATGGTAAACCATGTGATGTAATAATTTGAAAGGGGTGGCTATAGTAGAACCATTCACTATGTATTGGACGTTGCACAGTATTTTGATGTGTGATGTCGCCCAGCACGCACGTTTTGCCACGATTTGCTGCGAAAAAGCGTGCCGTCATTCATTTTGTCGTCAATGATGCTGTTCCAACAGCCATTCGAAAAATCCGTAACATCATGTTTTCTTCTAATTATTCTGTATTAAAGAGAGTATTTATGTGCGTAAATGTATGTACTGAATCGATATTTGATGTTTTTCATTAGGGTATGAAAAACAGTTGGGTTGATTTTTCGTGTTTCGCATGGTTATCCTTTTTTCCTTTAGAATAATTTTATTCCGGTAGTTGAAACGCGATTTTTTTACAGAGCTTGATATTTCATAGTAAATTCGGTGTAAATAAACCTATTACGGTTCCAGTTTATCAAAACAAATCAAAAACGAAGTTTTTGTCCAGTGTACATGTAGACCCTATAATTTCGATATTTATTACAGATGGGTCATCTCTTAAAATATTTGGAGAAAATAGGGTCCGTCTCAAAAGCACAACTGGCATGTGAAATCGACGGGTTCTTTACGGTCAAAATAGGACAAGGGGTCAAAGATAGTAACTGCACAAACTTGATGTTGTGGTTTTCAAAGGTAGAATTTATATTTATTGAATTGCTCAGTATATATGGTCAGGTGAACGATTTATGATTTATTTGCCCCTTTATTTCATTTTTTCTCTCATTAATAGCATGATCACAATAACGTTCAAATGCTTTTTTATTAAGGTTAGAACGCAGCAGTGCAACACTACTTCAAACATTCAAGTACATGTTAAATTCATAAGTGGTATTAATTATATTAATAGAGAATAATGAAAAGGTAAACAAGATTATAATTAATCGAATACGTAAACATTGAATCGCTGAATAATTTATTTGAGGCACAAGCTTTTCTTGTGTTTTCTACGGAAAATGACTTAATGAAGTTTTACTATATCCAGTCATCTGTCAATCATGATTGACTTCTTCGTCTATTTCCGAAGCTTGTCGAAGATTGCCGAATATGTTCTTACGGAAATCGACACTATGAAGTATAATATCATTCCGTCATCTGTCAATCATTTTGATTGACGTCAAAGTCTTTCCCTGAAGCTTGTCGGAGATTGCCGAGTATGAACATGTCCGATCATGCCTTACTTGCAGTCATTCCTTTTGCTGTGATATTTTGCTTTAAAATTTGGAAGTAAAAGTTGGAAGTAAACATTACATCATTACATTAAAGATAACATCTCATACCGATCATTGTCGCATAAGAAAAAACAAATATTGTTTTTATTTTGGAAACTACGATAATTCAATATGATAAATACATGCATATTCGATTTTATTGATTATACTCAAGGAATTTAAGGAACGAACTGTAATGACAGCGTTCCATTATACTTTAGAAAGAATGTGCATCGCTGGATACCTTTATTACCCTAACGATATCTTCTGTTTCAAAACAATAACATATATGATTAAGAGATTATAGTAAAGTAGACAGTCACGTGATACTATGTTTATATAATGATCTTGTGGTAGATAGGGTGGATTTAATATTTTTAAGGTAATATAACCTCATCAAGAGAACTTGGCAATAACAATCTTAAACCATATTAAAAAGTATTTTTCTGTCACGTGACTGTCTAATAAGCGGTAACTTACCATTGGTCGGTATTAGGCACAATATCAAACGGAACCTTGGAGCCGTATGTTTTTGTAAAACAAAGTAACACCATTTTAAATATGATTGCCCATGTACCACTCGTTCAATTTTTTCCTATAGCAAGTTCTAGCTGGAGGGTAATTGACAAAATTCTCGGGTATGGTTCTGCTTCAATACTAGGTCCGGTACATACCGCATACCGTCCTGTACTCAGTTCTGTAGCACCACTCTCTTACATTACCGGCTCATATACATTCACCTCTGTTATAGACTGGGACTATTTTCAACTACTTTTACTTTAACTCAAAAAAGTAGTTCATCAACTACATTTAAAATAGCTTGGGTTTCTTCGGTTTTAATGAAAGATAGTGAAGATTTCTGGCATTTGTTATACCAACTTCATATATGACTGTATGCAACGAAGCTGCTTAGTTAGGTAAAAAATCTTGATATTGAGCCATTTGCAGAGATGAAAAATGAGTATTAAGAACGACAACTCTGCGAAGGAGATTGCAGTAGCATATCGGTAATGTCTACGAAGCTTGCCGGAGATCGCCGAGTATCTACGATTGCCAAGTTAGCAACTCAATAGACTGTCTAAATAACTGCCAGATAGGCTGGTTTACTTTAATACTAACACAAATTAAAAAATTATTGAAACCGAGAAAACGTGTTAGCCAATCTTGAATACATTTTAAAGGAATGTTTTAAGGGGCGCGTCACGGAAAAATATGCCTTCGTGATATTTTTTTATGAAAATTAAGTTTAAACTATATTTGAACCAAACTCAAAATTATCTAATAGTATTATTTTCTCATAACTAATAGGGGATTCATTTTCCCGTGATGCGCCCTATTATGAACTTTTTCTCGAAAAAAAAACAACATTAAAATGAAAACTGTTAGGCAAATAGAAAAGTCTATCATAAAACAAGTTCTTAAACTTGAAAAACAACTTTCTATTCTTCTTATTCTTGAAATTGTTTGCACCGTTGACAAATTATGAGTTTAGTATTATCCGTCCATATTCCTAATATTTAACTGCCATAATAGAACAAAAGAGTCTGGTTATATTTAACAGTCTGCAGTTTAAAGGTAAATAAATGCATTGAATCTGAAGAGATAATGATTTGTCAAAACCGTGATAAATCAAAACTACCTAGTGCATGCTGAAAAAGCATAAAACAAAAACGAGGTCTTTGAATACTGTAGAGGCACGTAAAATTTGGCCATAAAATTTCGTGGGTTCCGTAAGACACCATTTTCGTGGATTCTCAAATCGTGGATCTCCATTTTCTTAAAGGCATTTAAGTAAAAAGTATCTCGTACATATAGTCAGTACTGTTATCAGTAAAATAACCCGTTACCGATGTGGTGCAGTGATGATGACGTATATGGGCTATCCGAAAAAATTTTATTGTTGTTTTCCCGGTTAGCTCAGTTGGTTACAACATCGGAATTGCAGGGCTAGGCCCTGTCGCCGTGACGTTTCGGGTTCGCTCCCAGGTAGAGGCAATATCATTTTAAGTACATTTTAAGTTCATTTCAATATTTCGTGGTGGGTTTAAATTCGTGGATCGTTCTGCTAAAAACCGAAAACGAAAATTAATACCCCGCGAATATGAATGGTTTTACAGTATTTTCAGACAGATGAGGTTTGCTTTAAGATTTTCTTGTTAATGCTCATGATTTATTTAAGATTAGAGGAAGTCTGGTATAATTTAAAACAACGTCACAAATAAATATGTGACAATTAAGACTTAACTTTTGATATGAACATTCATATTGTAAAAATTTATGCGTATTAGATTTATAAAAATGAAATAAAAATAAAATATTTTTTGTCTTGTACAATTTAATTAAAAAAATATGTGACATGTTTGACTTTTGATATAGACACTCATATTGTGGAAGTTTATACGTATTGGATTTATAAAAAATATTACAATTTGACTTGTAGATTTTAAAAAAAGTAAATACGTGACATTTTAGACTTATAATTTTTGATGTATACAATCATATTGACTGTGAAAGTTTATTCGTATTGGATTTATAAACAGAATTTAAAATAATACAATTTGTCTTGTAGATTTTTAACAAATTTGATTTTATGAAGAAAAAATAGAAATAATATAATTTATTGCATTGGAATGTATTTTTCACTTTGTCGTTCTTTAATTATAAATAGAGATAAGTAATGGTATATAAAAATAGTTGCCGATTACAACATGTGTATACAAAAAATTAAACAAATCTCGGAAAAATAATCAATTTAGTAAGTCAGTTTTATCCAAGAATTTCAAAGTGATAATTATATATATTTTCTCCGTTAACTGCGTTAAAGTTTCTCTTGTTGTTAGAAATCGAAATTGACGAATAAGAACAGTAAAGACACTAGTTTCTTTCGACTTTCATATTTGTATTACTGGAGTGTGACATTTATTCCGAAAAAAAATGTGCGCTTTGTTTTCGGTGATTTTTCATTAACTGCTTTTCCTAGATCATGAATAGTTTTTCTATAGGATTTAAATGATCTAATCTCAATTTGGATACCAAATATTTTTGGCAGTAAGAAAATCAGTTCACCGAAAACTAAGTGCACACTTCCTTTTTGGAATTGAGTATACATAATTCGTAAAATGAAATTATACAGCTAAATCCGTTAAACCGCCGGGTTTGTGAAAACATTAAAGTGAAGTACGGGAGGCTTTTTACAACCGCCACACGGCACTTTACACCTTCTGTAGTGATACATGTATATTAAATATATATAACCCAGATTCCATACCGAAACGGGAGAGTGTTTTATGCAAAAAAGTTGTAATTCGATAAGCATTACAATAATAGTTTCTTTTACGTTCTGAAATTTTCTGGTTCTTTATTAGGACGGATAGACATATGGATTGAGAAACGGGTGGACAGGTATTTTTAACACAGATAATTAACATTTCTTTAAATTCTTTCTGTTACTGTCATATCAAAGGACTGCTGCAAAAGATTAGCAAACTTGACACATAGAAATCATAATTATAAAACAAGACATAGACCATAGACTATTAACATATAACTTAAATAATAGAAATCATCATGCGATCTTACTTCGTGACTTATACAAATCTTTTATTATTTGCACATCTGCTGACTGCCGACGGCAGGAAATATAAAGTCACAAACTGGAACAGATGTATTGAAACGAAAGGCAGTTTCGTTAAAATAACAGGCATTTCAATCGCTGAATGTGTTGAGGCCTGTGTTGTACGACACGCATGCATTTCTCTAGGATATAACAGCCGTTTGAAGTTGTGTGAGATTCACAAAGAAGATGCATTGACTTCAGAAAGGAATGATGGGCCCTGCATATTCATAGAACGAAAAGATATGGATACAACAGGCGTAAGTATTTCTTCTAAGCTCGTCCTTAGCTAACGCTCTATCTTAAATCAATGGCTATCTTCGCCGGTAAGGTCGTCATGCGAACTGTTAGTCAATCAAAAAGTCCTTAGCTCATTCTCTATCTTATATCAATTATTATCTCCGCCGTTAGGTCACCAGCGGACTGGTAGCCAATCAATCAAAAAGTCCTTAGCTCATTCTCTATCTTATATCAATGATTATCTCCGCCGTTAAGGCCGTCAGTAGGACTTTAAGTTAATCATTCAAGAAGTCCTTAGCTGCTACATTTTACAGTTTACTGTACAAAGAACCAGACAAATCACACTTCAGTTACAATCACTATTTTGTCCGTTTCACAATACCGTTTTTTAGAAAATTTGGTTGTTTTGAAAAATGCAAAAAGGACAATATAAATATTGGCATATAAAAAATAACAAAAAATAGTCATTGGAAAAATAAAAACTCTTTTGGATATATATCTGTGACTTTTAGGTGAGAATTACAAAAATGATGTTATTTACAGAAAACTTCAGTTTTTATTTATAGTTTTTTAGAAAATTCCTATCGTTTGTTTGGCCGACAGTTGGATATGAAAATGGCTTTCGGTGCGGCGGTTTGTAGAGGGTGAAAAACGACATTTATTGATTGCGTCTTTTCCTTTTAATCATTCCTTGAGCTAGATTACATAAATCTTACCCTACAAGCAAGATAATACGAATCCGGGTGCAAAATGGGGAGCGACTTGGGACTTGGTGAGTGCATCAGTGTTTCGTCCGTACATTTGTACAAATAAATTATAGCTGACTTTCGATATATGTTCGTCAGTATGTTTGCTCTTCTGTACATGTATGTGTTTCTAGCCATAGATACTTGAAATCATTCTTGCCATACATCTCACTAATCGCTAATGGAAAAGGGTCATCCTTAAAGGGAGATGTGCAGGGTCGAGCAGATGTACTCGGTAAAATCGTTAACAGATCGATCTACGTAAAACTTACGTGTACTTTTCATTAAACTCTATATTTCAAACCATCCAGGAGGAAGTTTTCGGTTAATTTTACCATTTTACCGGACCTGAAAACAATCCGCTGAAGAAATCCCTATACAAAATTACATTCTATATTTAGCGATCATTCTATATTAAGCTCATCGCTGAGCTTACTATTCGTGGTGGCCCAGGCATTTTGAAACAAATGGTGACGTCGATAACTGGCAAGGTACACCGAATGCGTAGTTTGATTGAAGTGATCACGTGACAATCCCAAAAACCACCGCGGCTTTACGCGGGAAATACAAAAATAGCTAACCTATGCGCGTCGCATAGGATAGGAAACACTATTTATATATCTTTTTTATAAAATATTGGTTTGAAAAATTTCGGGTGTAAATCAATATTTGAGCTTCAAATAATGATATTCAACTAATTAATAACCCTTTCGCAAATCTGTACCATTCATCAATACTGCACATCTCCCTTCAATATTTTAAGCTGCCTATTCAAAGTTTAGAATGGAATACTTTATTATCCCAGTTTGAATATCCCAGGTGAATATTAATTTTGCAACACCATGTTGCACATAAATAACTGAAAAAAGGAGCAGATTTCGCAGTAAAATTTTGACTAATTAGTATATTTTAGAACCTGTTGCATGTGAATGTTGCTACGTTAGTAACGCTTTAACAACATAGATCTAGGCTTGATATATTCACTCGTATGTTCACTGTGTAAGGATATTCATAGGAACCTGAATTTCTATCATAAATTCGTCATAAATTTGCGCAGATGACATTATTTATTATGCATTTCGCGGTAAAAATACAATTTTATTGTCAAAACAATTTTAGTTATAAGAAATTGATTTATAGTTGTAAATTCTTTCTAAATTTAGTAAAAACCAAAATATCACTAAAAATGATCGAAGGTACCTTTTCCCGTGACGTGCCCCATATGACATTTGACCCTAATATGACTAAATAATTAACACAAGGAATGCAACGCATTCGCACCCCACCGACTAACCCGTTACAAGAATTTTCCAGCTACATCGTTTATACGGGATGCTCTCTGGTACAGAATTTCAAAGAAACTAAAATCTATCGTTTTCAATCATTACACCTTATAAACAGTCCTTCTGGATAAAGCTATCGAACGGATTTTTATTATTTCACTTCTGTCGTCATCTCTATTGCGTGACGTCAAAACATAAAAAATGATGAAAAGGGAATTATGAATAACCTAGAGTGTCGCATTAGCTTCTCTTCTTCTTCTTTCTTCTTCTTCTTCTTTTTTCTTAATCTTCATCTTCTCTTCTTCTTTTTGTCAAGGATTTAGCTTACTACATTTCTACATGTGCTAGTATTATGCATTTGTAATTGTTTGTGGTTTATAAAATGTTCATGATTTTAGGCGGACATCTGTAATTGCTCGCATGTTGGACATGTTTGCAACCTGACGACTGGCCAGTGCAAATTGACAGGTAAGTGAACTCTATTACAATTTAACAACGGCAGGAAAAATTAACTGAACTAAAACAACAGAAAGTTAGTTGCTAACATAAAAATAAGCGATCTCGTTTCCTAATATATAAAAATCCAACGAGTTAAATGCGCATTTGAAGGAATTATTTCTGGGGTAAGTAGAATCTTTATTGATAGTTGTACTGTGGTAATATTTACTTAAAAGAACGTACAGTTGCAATCAGTCATCGTTTGCAATTTGATCAGTCCCAAATGTGTCAAATGATCGAAGAAAATATAACTTCGTGTTCATATATTTCATTGTGTATACAATATTTGCTCTAATTTTGTGCTTCGTCGAAGAATAAAATCTATGCCCGACCCCTAAAATTACTTGATTGGAGCTTCAATGACATAGCTCCGAGAAATTTACACTTTCGTTCAACCACTGAAAGTAACAAGACTGTAAGGATAGTTGCAACTGTACACAATCGTTAGTTGCACATAAAAACAAGAACAACAAAGTTTTCAGCATCATAACAGGCAAAATGTTTGCGTTAAGAATCTGTCATTGCAACAATAATTACTATACAAATAAATACATTCGTCCAATTTACATAGTTCCGCACATGTTGAAATCCAAATTACTTTCAAACTGATCTTTAGAATTGAATTAAAATAACTCATCTGTTTCGACTGATTATTAAAGTACATGTACGTTTTTGTTGGGCAGATATCAATATCTGATGCACACATATGCGCAACTAATCGTACAGTCTTCACTGAAATGTTGCAAATTTGCGTACAGTCTTCTCGCGCTCAGTGCCTGAACAAAATTGTCGATTTCTCGCTTCTAATACGTTTAAACATGTTTAACTAGTTTCAAAGAAGTTTACGAGTTAGGTCAATGAATTTTTCGTTCACATTAATTCAAAAATATAACAACACTATTTACACAATGAAATGTGCGGCCACAAATTTACATAAATTTTGATTATTTGCCAAATTTAACAGTGATCGAGTTGGTAACGATGACCGATTGTGGCTTTCCCTGACAGTCTTACTAGTAAATATTTTAACAGTAAGACTGTCGATTAACGATATACTCATCTTAGAACCATTTTCATATCAAATAATCATTTAATTTGATTGTTTTACAAAAATAAGAACCTAGGTCGCTTCTTTTTTATGTTAGCAACTATCTGATCGTCGGCGTACAGATCAGCAACTCCCGTTTCGGTAAACTGTACGCTTAGACACTGTGACACACAGTACATACAATGATTGACATTCCGAATGGTTTAAAATTAGAATTTAACCATCAAGGGGGGTAACTTATACTTATAACTTCGCTGAACTGAAGTGCGGGGAGACTTTTAAGTTAATTTGCTTTACTACAATAGAAGAAAAAAAGTTCGCCTCCTTTGTTTACCTAATTTTTATTGCGTTGACGTTTCGTCTCTATAAATGATGCAAGTGGATGTGTTACTTCATTTGAAAGACCATTCACCAAAAGAGTGATATGGAAACAAGGTGAAAAATCTAACTAATATTCCTAATTTTAAAAGAATGTGGGCCCAAACGTTTTTGAAAGGCGCCATGCTTGTTCAACGTATTGCATCCAACAGTGATAAAAATTTCAAGTTTAAACATAAATGATATCATCGATTTATCAATCAATATCCGAATTCCCGGAAGATGTACTTAAACGTGTTTGCTTTTTTACTGATCAAACATCCTCGGTACCAAAATCATATCAATCATCTCGCAAGAAATATCGTACAGAGGCCTATTTTAGTAACAAGGTCTAGAATCTGAATTCGATTTAGTTGTTGCTTCTTTATTAAAGGTCTTTTTTAAGTAGAAAAAAAACTTCTTTTTTTGTATTTTTATGCTATTGAGTGAATTATAGAATTTTCTCGGTGAAATAAGTGGTATATTAATGTTTTCAAACCAGTTGAATATCATTTTCATTTTACTGATTTTTTTCACGTTGGTACTCAAACGAACATAAAATTTCGAATGAGAACGTTTAAAAAACGGGTTCAAGTTAGGGTATACCACTTAAGAATTAAAGTGATGTTTGATATTTTTCATTTGGGTATAGAAAACCGTTAGGTAGTTAAATGTATGTGAAGGGCTTCTCACGTACTTTAAACAATCCACCTGTTGTTGTTGTTTTTTTATAACCAAATGAGAACCATCAAATATCGATTCAATCCTTTTATTTACACACATAAATACCCACATTAATACCGAAATAATGAGAAGATATCGTGATACTACGGGTTTTTAGATGGTTGTTGGAACCGCCACGTTGATGACAAAGTAAATGACGGCACGCTTTTTCGCAGCAACTCGTGGCAAACAGTGCGTGTTCGGCGTGCTACATGAGTGACTTCACGTTTGCAAGTATCTGAAGCAATAATATTTAAGTAAGTGACGTCATTTACAAAAAAAAAAGATTGCGTTAACATTATATTTTAAACAAAATTAAGTTTGTATACATAAACACAAATGTTATACACGGTAATAGGTACGCAGAAAAAGGTCTTGCATTAGACATTCGGTAAAAGATTATAAGTATTTTGCATGAATGTGAGGTGAAGTTGGAAAAATCTGTCACTAAGGGGAACTGTTTTGCGGAAACGAGGCTCTGCCGAGTTTCCGCAAAACAGTTCACCCGAGGTGACAGAATTTTATATCTTTACCGAATGTCTCAAGCAAGATACCCTTCTTTTACTCTTTTTAATAACGTGTTTATTTATACACATTTCATTTTGTTTTCTTACGCTGAAATATTGAAATGTTGACCTTAACGCAAATTAATCTTTTTTTCTAAATCACGTCACAAACTTGAATATATTACGACAGATACTTGAAGACATGACGTCACTCACTTTGGGCGTTTTTGTTGGTAACAAACTGGTTTCGGTATCGGTTTCAAGGGTTTTAACAGTTTTGCGAAAAACTGAAACTGGTTTCAATAGTTTTGTTTGAAGAAACAAATGCATTGTTTTCTTCACAGTTTCTATCAATATGGCGCTTGCAGTGCATTTAGCTGTCATTTCAGAAATATTAGAAGAAGCACATGATACATATGATTTTTTGCCTGTTTTGACTAACTGGAGACAAAATGTGTTGTCTTCGGAGTTTCAATACACGTGCTTTTCCTTCGGCCGCCATTGATTCTCGCTGGTGAACTATTATTCGGATGAGACGAACCGACCAAACCGCCTCCGGAGGTGGTTTCGATAGTTTCAAAAACCAGGTTCGGTTTTTGCAAAACAAATGAAAAAAACTAGTTTCCGTTTAATGTGAAACTTTTACAACAAATAGACAGTTTGCGAAACCGATAGTAACCCGAAACTAGTTTGTTACCAACAAAAACGCCCTTTTTCTCCGGTAAATTACGCGGAAATACTTATCAGGTTTGCAGGAAAGATGAATCTGTCACCTCGGGCGTACTGTTTTGTGGGAATTCGGCAGAGCCTCGTTCCGCAAAACAGTTCCCCCTCGGTGACAGATTTTTCCATCTTCACCTCACATCCATTCATGTTACATATAATCTTTCACTTGTAAAAATAAATATCCTCTATATCATGTTTTTCAGAATGTGGCCATCTTGATTTGCCAAATGGCAAGCTGTATGGGAACCGTCACTATATCGGTGCCAAATTACAAGTTTCCTGCATTCAAGGATTCCAGGAAAACAGTGGGATAAAAGAAGTAACTTGCAACGAAACCGGTGATTGGGACCCGACGCCGATCTGTGTAGCAGTCGCAACAACAACAGCAACGATAACAATACTACAACAAACAACAACTACATCAAGGACAACATCTGCATCAACGACAACAACTGAATTGCTAACAACAACTGAATCACCGACAACAACTGCATCAACGACAACAACTGAATCGCTAACAACAACTGCATTATCAACGACAGCTACATCGCCAACAACAACTCTATCGCAAACAACAACTGCATCACCAACAACAACGGCATCATCAACATCAACTACATCGCCAATAACAACCGCATCACCAACAACAACTACATCACCACCAACAACTGCATTGCAAACAACAACTGCATCGCCACCAACAACTGCATCAACATCAACAACTGCATTACCAACGACAGCTACATCGCCAACAACAACTACATCACCACCAACAACTGCATTGCCAACAACAACTGCATCACCAACGACAGCTACATCGCAAACAACAACTGAATATCCAGCAACAACTGCAACACCGACAATATCAGCATCACCGACAACAACTCCACCACCGCCAACATCTGCATCAACGACAGTAACAACAGCTGCATCATCACCAACAACTGCATCACAAACAACAACTGCATCATCAACGCCATCTGCAACAACAACTGCACTGCCAACAACAACTGCATCGCCAACAACAACTGCATCACCAACGTCAACTTCATTGCCATCAACCACGACATCACCTACAACAACTCCAATATCAGCAAATAATACATTGGCAACAACAACTGCACTACCAATTTCAACTGCATCGTCAACAACAACTGCAACAACAACATCAACTGCATCACCTACAACGTCTCCATCACCATTAAAACCTGCATCACCAACGACAGCTACTTCGCCAACAACAACCGCATCGATAACAATAACTGCGTTGCCAACAACAACTACATTGCCAACAACAACTTTATCACCAACAACAACTTCGTCGGCAACAACAACTGCACTACCAACAACAATTGCATCATCAGCAACAACTGCATCGCCAACAACAACTGCATCGCCAACAACAACTGCATCGCCAACAACAACTGCATCGCCAACAACAACTGCATCTCCAACAACAACTGCATCACCAACGACAGCTACATCGCCAACAACAACTGCATCACCAACAACAACTTCATCACCAACGACAGCTACATCGCCAACAACAACCGCATCACCACCAACAACTACATTGCCAACAACAAATGCATCACCAACGACAGCTTCATCGCCAACAACAACTGCATCACCAACAACAACTGCATCACCAGCAACAACTTCATCAACATCAACAACTACATCAATTACAACAACTGCATCATCAACAGCAACTACATCAATGGGATTTACAGGTAATGTTACTATCAGTTTAGACTTATTTGTTCATTACTTCGTTGGTTATAGGTCTTTTTCGTATATTTTATAATTTTAAGCAAACTATATTTTCTTACAAAATTGTTCCTATCTAAACAAAGCTCAAACCATTACGTGTTTCATATAACTAAAATAAAACGATGAATTATGAAAACTGTACACGCTGATTCCTAAATTCTGAATTTGTCATGTAGAACAACTCATGCTCAACTCTTAAATCAGTTATTTGAAGCATACTTTTGGATAAATATTCAGTATATGTGTAATGTCATTTATTTAAAACTCTTCTTGCAAGTTTTGTTTGCATTGTACCTCAACTAAAAGATAAAAGCTTCCTTCTAGCTTACTAGTCAAGGGTAACTAGATAGCTACGTTACACACAAGTAATATTAAATTATCGTTTATCAACAGTTTTACAAATTTGATATTGCCATGTCCACTTTCATGAGAATAACTCTTTCGCGAAAACTAGTCCCCGCGCAAATAAAAAGTATTTGCTTTCTGAGAGGTTGTAGTTTCGGTGTTTGGATTTTACCGATATTCTTATTTAACTTTTTCCGGAAGTGGTTTCCAGAGCAGAAGATTATAAACTAAGATTCGAGACCGCTCTCAAATCCCAAGTATCGTGCCCAATATCACTAATTCTGGTGACCAGTCTCAAATCTCAAGCACCTGATAAGCTAAAATGGCGACTGGTCGCCATTTGAGCCTATCAGATACTTGAGATTTGAGCGTGGTCTCAGTTTTATGATATTATCTTCTAAGACAGTGTTGACCTTGTTAACAACTGTCTTCTTGTGGCAGAAATTGTTCACAATAGCGGAAGTTGGATTTCCACAGAAATTACTATATATTTCTCTTTTATTTTGACTTTTGCATGACAATTAACATTAATGTGCTCAATAAATGATTAATCAAGCTTAAAGAAACTTTAAAGTCGAAAGAACAAATTTACTTTCATGAAATTAGGATCTCACACACCCAACCTACATCAACTCTTCCAGGACAAATGATACCACCTTAAGCATTTTGTGTCATTTTTAAATTTACCGAGGATTCATGTCTTACCCTTGAATTCTCACCTCATCAAAGTGAAATTTTGCATTTATAAGATTACTGTTAAATGTTTGCACTTCTTAACTTGTAATTATAAGTCGTTAGTAGAGTACCGTTTTGGAGCTTTTGCCGTATTAACAAACAAGCATTAAAACTATAACAAAAATACTCCTTAACATATGATAAATGCGTTTCACTGATAAAGAAACGAAGTGCATATTAATGTGAAGGTGATGCTGGTTTCATTTTAGCTTGTGGAGCAAGTTGTTCTAATGTGACCACTGCAGGTCACCCATATATAGATGATCTTGGTAGAAATGCTTTCGATGGTTATTGTATGCTCGATCTTGGCGACGCTTCATACAGTGCGGGTACCTTGTATGTCCAGCTTAGGTTTGACAAATTGATCGAAAATATAACGGTGAGTTATCACATGAAATTTCCTCAGCCAAAATGAAAACTTGACACTTTTAAAATTCTAAAATTGAGTTCAGTGATGCAGAAAATTATCCTTTGATTAAGATTTTATGAGATCGATATTTTTACATAAAAGTCATAAACAGAATTTGTACGACTGTCAAATTTAGAGGTTTATGGCATTAACTTAATGAAAACACAAAAAATAAAGTCCACTGATGCAAAGAAATAAAATACAGTTACTTAAATATCTTCTTTGCAAACTAGCTCCTCTTTAATTAAAGAAATATCAAAATCCAACTGTTAATTTGCCACAACCAGATTTTTAAAAATTTCTGTTATAACCGATAGATACTGAACCGACAATTTCCGAGAAAAACATATTGGTTATCAAAACCGTCCATATATTTTCATTCACTGGCATTATTAATGTAAAAGAAGTTTCCTACTCGTTTGTTATTTGTCAACTTTTCATTTTTGCTTAGATTATTTTATCATTTATTTTCAGAAGATATATTTTAGCCAGCAAATTGCAAATCACATCACAGGAGTGTACATTAATAATTGACAATCAGTGTTTGTCCGCAGAAGTGTACATTAATGGTTGACAATCAGTGTTTGTCCGCAGAAGTGTACATTTATAGTTGACAATCAGTGTTGTCCGCAGAAGTGTACATTAACAGTTGACAATCAGTGTTGTCCGCAGGAGTGTACATTAACAGTTGACAATCAGTGTTGTCTACAGAAATGTACATAAATGGTTGACAATCAGTGTTTGTCCGCAGAAGTGTACATTTATAGTTGACAATCAGTGTTGTCCGCAGAAGTGTACATTAACAGTGACAATCAGTAATTGTCCGCAGAAGTGTACATTAACAGTTGACATCAGTGTTGTCCGCAAAATTGTACATTAACAGTTGACAATCAGTGTTGTCCGCAGAAGTGTACATTTACAGTTGACGATCGGTTGTCCGCAGAAGTGTACATTAACAGTTGACAATCAGTGTTTGTCCGCAGAAGTGTACTTTTACAATTGACAATCAGTGTTGTCCGCAGAAGTGTACATTAACCGTTGACAATCAGTGTTTGTCCGCAGAAGTGTACATTTACAGTTGACAATCAGTGTTGTCCGCAGAAGTGTACATTAACTGTTGATAATTAGTGTTTGTCCGCAGGAGTGTACATTTATAGTTGACAATCATTGTTGTCCGCAGAAGTGTACATTAACTCTTGATAATCAGTGTTGTCCGCAGAAGTATACATTAACAGTTGACAATCAGTGTCTGGATGGGTGTACATGTACACTAACGGCTGGCAATTAGTTGTTATCCGCAGGAATGTACATTAACGGCCGAAAGTTATTATTTATTCACTGAATGGTATATTAACGGCTGACATTGGGTGTTTGTCCGCCGAAGTGTACACGATTGGCTGGCAATAGGTGTTTGTCCGGAGGATTGCCTACATCAACGTCTGACAATTATTTTTTGTCCGCAGGATTGTATCATAACGACCGACATTTATTCTTTGTCTTCAGTCACATACATGTATAGCAAATATTGACAATTATTGTTTGTTTGCCACAAATAACATGAATGGCTGGAAATCAGTGTTTGTCCGCAGGTATGTACATGAACGGCTGACATTAAGCGTTTGTTTGCGGGAGTTAACATAAACGACCAACATTCAGTCTTTGTCCTCAGTAATATACATGAACTGTCGACTTTTATCGTTTGTTTGCATCAGTGTACATAAACGGTTGAAATTACTCTGTTTCTGCACGAATATACATTTTCTTCCGACATTGTTTGTCTACATCAGTGAACATTTACAGTCGACATTTAGTTTGTTAGCGGGAGTGTATATTAACGGCTGACATTTAGTCTTTGAAATCAGGATCGTACATTAACGGCTTAAATTTATTGTTTGTACGCATTGTAAACATGAGTGTATATGAACGGCCGACAAGTTCAAGTTCAAGATTTTATTCGGCATAAACAATACAGTTTTTTGCCCTTAACAATGGCAGATGAACACATATATACATGTACTCGTCAAAACAAAAGAACATACAGACATGCAAAATAGAGAAAAAAAACAAACAAAAACATATACACACAGGCACACACATACAACGCAAGATTATTAGAGTTGTAGGAGAACAGCCATGAAGAAATTCAACAAAGTTATGTGCAAAACTAATGCCGCTGGTTCAGGCATTTGGGATGTAGTAACTAGCATTTAGTTATTGATAACATCATAGAAATAGCTATATCAATGCGAATATAAACATGCCATGTAACCACGCCAATCAATATATATCACATATAAATATCACAGATTTTATTCAAAGACTTTAAGCTTCATTTATAAAATTCCACATAAGTACAAACCGCAATAAAATACATTGCAAATCTAATTAAACGACAAATTTAGTAGGTAATCGACATTCCGGTACATACCGGATTCCAGATCCCGAACTTCTGATTATTTAGGCGTGTAAGCACATGGCATTGTTTATTTCCGGTTTTAAAATGGACACACACGTGTTAGATTTTATTGAAATATAACAACAAAACAAGTTTTAGCTTTCCAAAAAGCTAGTCGGTCATTAGCAGATAAACTCATAGAATAAGTATGTATACGTGCTTGCATTTACTTTTGGACCACCGGAAGTCAAGTATTTGTCCAGTTTGCTGTCGATCAATGTCACGTAGATTGTATCTGACAAACCATTTGTGAATTTAGTTGTAGTTTCAAGTTTAATTCCAATTACATTTCTCTGTATGTACAATACATAAACAAAAGAACATATATACATTACAAATGCTGTTACTTTAAAGCATGCAAACAAAGTTTAACGGCTGATGTTTGATTTATTGAAACATGAAGAAGACGTGTATCGGCAAAAGACATTAATATAGATAATCATGTTTCTGGTAGATGTAACGTGTAGAAATAATGACGTTGTTTAAGCACCATCGAATTGGATGATTATGTTAAATTAACACGAATGCTCACAGAGGTACCATATAACTTTCCACAGTCGATGCTTATTTGTACAGTGAGCAGAGAAGCGATGCTTATAATATTCAGTATTCATTACCAACATAAAGTGTAGTTTTAGTTAAGTCAGCAGATCTGGTCAAACGTGGTTGACGAGCGTTAGAAGACAGTTAACAATAAATTAGGATGCAGATGCATTTTTTATTTTCACTTAAGCCTTAATATGCTCATATCTTTTGTTTTAGTTAGAACGATTTTCTCTGAAACTATTACAGAAACTCGAGAAGCAATATTTGTATTTAAATTAATCTATGATCAAAGAAATTGTCGTTATGCCACTGTTTTGAAAATTCTTCACAACTATTTCTTTATTTTAAAGGCTGGTTTTTCTTTGCTTGCAGTTTTGAATATTGGAGCGGCGGGGTTTTTGTAATATAAATTACATTCATTATCACTTGAATGAAATAAACATACTTTAGGTAAGGTCATGTGAACGCCAAAACCTAAAAACAAAAAAGGTTATTTTAACTTTTTATATAACTTTTCTTACCAAAGGTTTTTAGTGATTCGGATTGCCTACACAAACTGTACTATCCATGACCATGTTTTAATATTCTATGATTCAACACTATAAAATCCAAATAATCAAGATTCCATGAATTTTCCAGACAATACTCGTTTTCCATGACTTTTCCAGATCTGTGCAAACCCTGCCATCAGCAATTCCAAACAAGCCCTCCACTTGTTCTTACTATATGCCAAGTTTCATGTCAATACGATGAACCGAACTCAAGTTAATCGCCGGAAACCAAATTTCTATTTTAAGTAACGGTGACTTCGACCTTTGAAGGACCGACCCCAAAATCAATCCCAAGCGAGCCCTCCACCTGTTCTTACTTTACACCAAGTTTCATGTCAATACCACAAACCGAACTCAAGTTAATCGCCGGAAACCAACCATTTTGACGCCCGCCCGTCCGCCCGCCCAACGACGAACACTATTCTAATAACCTGTTTTTTTTTTCAAAAACCTTGTTAAAACACGAAAAATACGAGAACCAGCAATAAATTACATGTTGAAGTTCTAAAGTTCTAGCAATACCAGCATTCTAACGAAATTATTGAAGATCAGAATAGTAAATAATTTTTTTTAGTCCCTGTCAGGCTGCTTATCCCCCCACAAATACAACTACAGCTGGATATTCGTTGCTTTCTCTACACTTTCTGATAAAAAAGGGTTAGACGAAGAAATTGTGTTTGACAAACCTACCAATATGACACTTTCAAGTAAATTATTAATAATGTTTGCAAAATGGTTACATTTATCACCAGCTTAAATGCATTCCTTTAAAAAAAGAAGGAAATATATATAAGTAAACTATTTTTTAATGACATCCAAGAAAAATTAAGCGCTTCTGTTTCAAAGTGGCTTAAAGTTTTTTACTTCTGCGCCATGTGTTTTTGGTAAAAAGGTTATGCTGATGATTGACTAGCTTTTTGTAAACTTTTGTTTACAGACAGCCTTTCCGCCAAAGTCAGATATTCGTTAGTCTCTAAGAAAAACATAAACGTTGTCTTGCTTTTGACGAACAGAATCAAGATAACGGAACGAATCTATTTCATATATGGCATCATCCTGAACAGTTGTTTGATTCAAATAAAGTATCAGCTCAACTTATATGCAACTAATATTTTGCTATAAAGGTTTGCATCACGTGACTTTCTAAAAAAGACGCATAAAATTATTTCTATACCCTGTAGAAAATACAACACACGTATGTATACATAATTTAACATGTCGTTATAGATGAGCTAAATTTTTGATTTGCCGTAACTACAATGTCCAAATATTCATCAACATTCAGAAGACATTTCTTGCAAATAGGGAGAACGGAATAGCATTCTCAAGCTTTAGACGGGCGGCTTTGTCTAAAGTGATCACGTCCGGTGCCGCTGTTAACCGGCGTTACCCTTCAAAGTTCAGGTTTGGTCCATTATAATATGTCACAAGAATCTACATTAATGTCTTTTCCGGTAAACGTCTTCTCTACATATCAAGCAATCAAACATCAGCCTCTACACTATCCTTTTGCATGCATCTTAGAAACAGGTGGCATAGTCTAAATTATCCGTTCTGGACCGTGAGTCACTGTTAACCGGTGTTCAGGCTAAAGTGCTCAAGTTTGGTCGATTATAATATGTCGGTCATCAGGATGACCGACAATAACATTCTTAATTAATAAATATATGTTGTTTTATAGTTTAACAGAATATGTTTGTTTATCCAAAGATTACCACGTGTAAGGTTATGTCTAAGTACTTACACTGACGGGTTTATTTACGTCAAAATATTTCACGGGTTGCAGACCCTGACCTTGTTCCGAGATGTTGCACGTCAGATAAGTAAATTTATTTACGATTCTTGTAGGTTAATTGGTTCGTGATTAATCATGATTACAATTAAGCATTTCACAAGCATTTCACAAGCATTTCATTGTATTCTGTTTAATAGAATAAACCTATGTTCGTCTGCACCAGTGTAGCGTACTGCAAAGCAATTCATCATAATCCCTGATAATTTAAAAATGGAAAATTGATTTTTGAATGGTAACAAATAATTTCATTCAAATAGTTAATTTATATTGTTACTTAAATATATATTTAATATGAATTCGATTCTTTGTGGAATATAATTTGTCTTTCAGTGACAGTGATGAATTTGGACAGCAGATCACAGATCAATAATAAGTAATGTTCCATGAGACTTTCATTGAAGATGAAGAATAGAAAACAATTATATTCATGGTATGTTAGTTCAGTATAGTAATTGTCCAGTCTATATATAGCAGTAATAACTCTGCTTTTGTTAATTTAAAAATTAAGTCTTGATTACATCCCCTGAATTGACCCTGGGGCGGTATTCATAAAGCTCCTAAGGAAGTTTTTTACCTTCGTTTTTAAGATTTTCCTTAGTTTCAAATATTTTTTTAAGAATTTCCCTTAGTTTGACAGTTATTCCTTAAGTGATATTCATAAAGATCCTAAGGCTAAAAAGTCCCTTAAGTTGACCAAATTTTCCCTTAAAAGTTAAGGTAGCCCATTAGCTACAAACATCTCCCACCCTCCCAAAGTTGTGTCTGTTTAATACTGGAATATATTTCTGCAATAAAAAAATTGCTGCATCATTTATTAAAGAAGATTTTGATATTGTAGGATCATCTTATCATGTGGTGTGCTGCATAACATATGCAAGGCAAGACAGATTCCCTTGCCTGAAGTAAACCAGGTGTTGCAGGTTGATGCAAATGACAACAACAATTTTAATGGACCTCAAGAGGGCTTGCACTACAGAGACTTTATTGCAGCAAACTATTTTTAAGTGCATCAGAGTTTGAAAGGAATTGTTGGATTAATGATGTTGTGTTTTGAAAGTTGTCGAATTTTTTGAGACTTAAAGAAAGTATGAATATATGCAAAGTAACTTCTGAATCCAAACGTTCTGAGATAATTAATCAACACTGCAAATTTAAAATATTCATTTGTTTTATTGTTTATGTCTTAAGGCCTTACCACATTCGTCCACAGCATGTTCATCAATAAAAAGAAAAAAATTATCAAAATCTCAATAACGGTAAAATGTTTTTTAATGATACTTTTCACAAATGAATGTTACTTATGTTTCTTTATTTTGCATACAGTAAGACACATTAGAAAAGTAAAGAAAAAAGCTAGACCTAAAGATTCCTTCAACTTCTATTTACATAAATTCCCAATAACTAAGCAATATAAAAAATCTTTGTAAACGAGGACACAAGACAGTATTGTCAGTATCATATTTCTCATGTGGGCATTTAAAATGATGTTTTGTGTTGTTTATTTTTTGTGAAAATATGTAAATAGAATTTTTGCAAATTTTTACATCTCGCTATTTTTCTTAACAGTTCTAACGTGTCTTACCATAAATAAAAAAGGGACAAACCAGTAAAAAATGATACTCCGATTCAACAATATTCATATCGCACATTCTACAGATTCGTTCATCTCTAGTAATATTTCTATATCTACCTTCTTCAATCATAAGTTTATGAGCTGAACATCTAAATCTTGTAAATGCTGTTCTATGTTTTAAGTTCTCAATACAATTTAAGTATTTTTCACAAGTAAATGTATCTTTAAACAATTTATATGCTTCAAGTTTACTTGCCGTTTCAATTTCAATAAACCAATGTTGTATGTATTGGTCATATACTCTTTGAGTTATAATGTTTAATTGTGCAATTGAAATTTCATCAGAATTGAACATAAAACCAAACCCTAAATTTTCTAATAGAGTTTTTACATTAATTGCATATTCATTGACAAAATGTCCATGCATATTTTTCATGAAAAATAACTTATACATAAGTGAATTAGGCTTTTTCAATATTTTGTACCAATATTTCAAAATTCTAACCTTTCTGCAAACATGCAGTGGGAACAAACCAAGTTCACCATATACTGCAGTTCCAATGGTTTGATGCCGTACATTCAAAATTTGTTTAAGGAATTTCAAGTAGACTTTCTCTATGTCGCGAGCTCTGTGAAAGCCCCACACCTCGGACCCATAAAATAATATTGGTAATACCATTGAATCAAACAATTTTAACTTTTCATTTATGTGTAATGGCACAATATCAAACAGTGAATTTAATGAAAACAATGCTTTCAATGCTTGTTTAGACAATGATAGCTGTGCTTGATTAAAACATCCATTTGAAGAAATGGTTACACCTAAATATGTAAACTTTTCAACAATATTTAACTTTATTCCATTAAATAAAACTTCTGGATTATTTGATGGAACATTACCTTTTTTACATATCATTACAACTGTTTTGTCGGTGTTTACACTTACACCCCATGCATTACAATAACTATTCAATTTATCAAGTAATATTTGTAAACCTTCTTTTGTATATGAAAATAAAACAGTATCATCAGCAAACAATAACATAAAAATCTTAATATCATCTATAGTAAACATTTCAATATTAGGATCATATAAACAATTATACATATCATTAATAAAGAAAATGAACAACAGAGGGGATAGTGGTTCACCCTGCTTGACTCCCATAAAACTACTGAAAAAATTACTTTTTTCTCCATTAACTTTTACACACGATTTTACTTGATCATACATAGTTTGAAGCGTTTTTACGATTTTAGTTGAACATCCCGTTCTTAATAACTTCAGCCAGATGCCATCTCTATACACTAAGTCGAACGCTTTTCGAAAATCAACAAAGGCACAATATAAGGAGCGGTTTTCTTTTATAATGACTTGTTTAATTATAGAACTCAATACAAATATACAGTCTACTGTACTTCTCCCTTTTCTGAAACCAAATTGATAATCTGATAGTAAATTATTTACCTCTGCCCATTTTCTAAGTCTATTATCAATCATTATTGAAAATATTTTAGAAAATATACTTGTTAGAGTGATACCTCTGTAAATATTTACTTCATTTAAATTACCCTTTTTAGGTACCGTTACAATTATGCCTCTTGTCCATGACTCTGGATATTTGTTACTTTCAAAAATATAATTAAACAGTTTACATAGTGTTGGTGATAGTATATCTTTACAATTTTTAAAAATTTCAGATATTAGCTTATCATCACCACCACTTTTACCTGTTTTAAGTGAGTTAATTGCATCATTTACTTCATCAATTGAAAAAGCAATGTCTAATTGTTCAACTAAATTTGGGTTTATATTATTTGTTAACTCTTCCTCAACGTCATTATTACAAAAAATTTCATCTGAACAGAATAGATTTTTAAAGTGTTCATGAAATTCCTCTAAGCTTATATTTCCCTCATTATTTTTCTTTTTCTTTAATTTTTTTATTTCTTGCCAGAATTTTTGAGGCTCTTTTTTTTGCCAAAAATTGAAGTTTATCTTTCTCATTCCTTTTAAATTTAAATTCAGCCTTCCTACGCTGACATTACGCAGACTTCTTTTTCTACAGTAGTGTACATTAATGGCTGACATTTAGTGTTTGTCCGGTGGAGTGTATATTTACCGTTGGCAATTACATGTAGTGTTTGTCTGCAGGTTCGTCACCTGAGTGCAAAAAACAGTATAAATACCATTGAAATAAGAAAGACTTATACCGCTTTTCGCACAAAGGGTGACGAATTAGTATTTGTCTGCAGAAGTGTACATTAGCCGCTGACATTTTATGTTTATCGACACATTAGAACATTAATGATTGACATAAAGTCTTTGTCTGCAGTAGATGCGGGAATTTGAAAGAATATCCCCAGACCTACCATCTTCCATTATTAATCTGAGGAATACAGCAGGAACCGTCTCTGCCACTATAAAAAAGCCCTTCCAATTGGATTTCTTTGCGATATCCTACCAAGGATTTGATATACCCGCAGGACAGTGTCATGTGTTGTTCTCAGGTAATGTACAGCTTCATTTCTGATTACTGTGAATGCTTTCGCTGCCGTAACGTTATTAAAAGATGCCAAATGTTTTATGACGTCGCAGCTATAATGCGACGACGATTATTATTCGCGCGTTAAACGTTAATTGATAACGTGTTGTTTTGCCACTGTACTAATTTGACCACTGGCATTAAAAATGTGGTTTGCTATTTGGCGCCTATTAATTTTCAAGTTGCAGCGATCTGTTGTTATAGACACTTCTTCAAACGTAAAGTTCTCGCATTTAGTACACAAATTTTGAGTAATATAAGTACGATGGGTCTAGACGAAAATACCTTTAAAAACAAAACTGAAGAAAAGAGAACATAATTTTAGAAGAAAAAGCAATAAAATCATTGAAAAGAAAAAGGAGCACAACCTTGCTTCAATTCTCAACATTTTTCGGGTCACTTTACCGAAGAAGTTCATCGTAACGATGCAATGTTCAGACTAACGCTTTACACCCAATAAAAGAAAAATTTAAGCCCGTCTTGCAACAACAAAGGTGCTATCTAATAATTAAACTATCGACGGAGATCTAAATATATAAATGAAGTATTTACCTTCCCGTGTTCTCACACGCCGCCATCATGAAAAGGTTCTCTGAGGTACACTATTATCGTACAGTGCCTCATACTTTCACCAAAAACACAGGTCTTCAAGGATATTTGTTTTATTTTTTCTGTTAATTGCTTAATTTATGAAATTATGATGATGGTAATGATGACGATGACGATGATGATAATACAAAGTTTTTCTAAAGTGGTTTGTGGCGTGCTGTCTCTTAATTTATCTTCGGCGGGTGCGATTGGGCATATACATGTATTTGGGTGTTTTTTCATATATTCTATGCTTTAGGAACTTCATGCTGATCGACAAATTAATTCAGATTTGATGTATAAAAACAACATACTATAATATTTTGGTTACATGTATGTATATTTTTACATGATAAACATACTTTTGAGCATGATAGTATTTCTTAATTTCGCTAAAAGTAATGATGTTATGTTCTTTAAAATTAAATTATTCTGACATATTTTCGCTTTGAATTGTGAAAGAAACTGCCATAAATTTTGTTTCAAACATTTACTGTGTATATTTTTAGGCCAGACCTTGAATGTTTCGTCTTACAAAAACTCCTAACTATTTTTTTCTAAAATGAAAAAAAAAATTCATTTTCCGATTTTTTTTTATTACGACCGTACCCATTTGGTATTAAAACCTAAAAAGCGAGTGAATGAGAATGAATCAAACGATGGAATCAAAAGTTTTCCGAATTGTGCTGACTATTTTCTTTTACACAATTTAAAATCCATTTTTTAAAAACAATCCAAGTAAACCGTTCACTTTTATCATGGTAGCCTCTAAGGCGCTGTAAACGTTTTTCAAGCAACGTTTTTAGGCTCAATTTCGGGGCCGAAAAAGATATTCTTGAAATAATGAATCCATTGGTTCAACTTTTAGTCGCTACATCCTCTAGGAAAACATTTTAAAAACTATATCTGGTTCCCATGATGGCGCATTTTAGGCAGACAAGACTGAGATCGACAGCGCCAAGTCATTAAAGACCTATGAAAGCGAATTTATGCTTATATTCTAGTGTTAATAAGTTATTTTTTTATTTAAAAGTGAAAAGTTTGCTTTACAAAAATATTGTGTTTAGTGAAAAAGCTGGGACAGATGGTACAAGGCTTGAAGATTACTTGTGGCTGTATACATGAACAGACGCCTCAATCACACAATTGCAGCATAAAAATATTTAAAAAAAACATTTACAAATTTTATCCTGTAATATATTGTTTTGTCAGTAGTAAGAGGTAATCTAAATAAAGCAAACTTGTACAAAAGAGGTTTGAAAGTTGATTGTAAATGACAGTCACATCTTTATCTTTTTTTTATATTTCGACCTACCGTACTAATTTTTCAAGAAAATTATTGTAAGACTAAAAATAAGAAAGGTGTCGCCTTATGAACAAATTTAAAGATATATATGTAAATTATCTGATTCTGTAAGGAATCATTACCAAATAGTAATTTAAAAATTAAATACATTTATATTTATATCATGGTTACGTAAAGAATCAAAAAGTAAGATTCTACTTTGAAATCGGGACAATCAAAGAAGAAATAAGAAGCTAAGTTACAGTTGCAACACTGTACGAGATAATAGCTAAGCCGATGGAGAAAATGTTTTATTTTGTTACATTTATCAAGTTCTTTTAACGATTTTCTTTTAAAACATTCAATATTGATAACTCGGATTTATGACGTAAGCTTCGAATGTCAAAAAAGCTAATCTAGTTCCCGACTTCCCTATAATAGTTTGCATTGCTATCAAGGAGCGAAGAGCCACCCCAGTTGTCAGTTTGTTACAGCGCACATGCTTATGGGGCACATCGATCTAAAAACAACAGACAAATGTGGAACTGGCTTATATATGCTCTACAAAAATAAATGACTGCCTCCACCGTCCGACTAGTTCCTGGCCTGCATGTTACCGAGCTACAAAAATGTTGTAAAGCCGAGATTGTGATTTGCTCATAATAAATGCGAACACCAAATACATCGTTTGTAATATAAATTGTATAAGGTTTAATTAGGTAGTCGTCATTTTCAACCCTTATTTGGAATCGCCAAACATTTTTATGTTACCATACATTTTCGCCGAGGATTCCTGATGTTAAAAGTTACAACAATCAACAACAACAAAAATAAGATAACATGGTAAGAAATCCACAAAAACCTAGTCGAATCGTTCTCACTCCGAAACGTTTGGTATTTTGTGAAAGTTAAATCATAAGGAAGAATCCGAGGTTTGAGAACTTAAAACATTCTTTTAATCCTCTCTTCATAGATATTGTAAGCGGCAAACAACTTGGACGAATTTAAGAACTCGTGCGTAAAGTCTTTTACATCCTACATCAATTTGTCTAAATATCTCCCTTAACAGATTTGGGCACATAAAACTGGGTGAAAGACGCGAATCCAAGGTATAGGTTGTATTAAGGTAAATAACTCAGTATTCCTCCGTGGTCCATTCGAATGAAGTCCGTTTTAATATATGCTATCTTTTATCTTCACCTGGGGGCCTCCTAACCGTTAGAAATCGACCTGTTTGTGACTTGTTTGCAGGAATTACATATCATGAAAATAAATTAAAGCAATGTCATGCCTATATCTCGTTTGGTAGAGGCGTAGTAGTTCCGGAAGAGCGGATGTATATTTTTGTCACCTTATTTGCGATACCGCGTTTAAAATAGGGTCTGTTCGGTTAGAGATCAGTAATTTTCTTATAAGTAAGTTAACCCTCCCCCTCCCCCAATTGCTGTGTGTTTTTGAATAGATGAAATGTAGATCTTCACAGTCATATATGGTTGTCTAGAAATTAAGATGATAGAAACATGTTAAATGTGCATTGATTATTGGGAATTTAACATTGGGGTCTATAGGAAATGGATTTACTTTGTTCAACCTATATCCATGTTTGCGAAATAACGCAACCTTGAGTGACAATTTAAAAGACGTAGTTACGTCAATATATCTGCACGAGATTTGGCGTTATTATTTCATTTCTATATTACGTATATAAGGCTGATTATACGGTTCTTAAGTGTTGAAGTTCCTGTGTGGACTTTGTTTATCTTAAACGAGTTAACGGGAAGTTGAATATATATTTCTTGCGGTTGACTTTTTCAAGACTGCATAGGAAAGACACAGTTTTGAGGGAAAAATAGTTTTGCTATTGAAACATTTAAAACAATGATATATTTCTAATTTCGTATCCCATCTGCGCGTACTTGACCATGATCATTACTCGCACTGGTTTTTCATAAAAGTGATACAACTGATATTTTATATGGCAATTCATGGGAATTTCTGTTTTAATCAATTCGTTTCCAACGTAACGTCAAAATAATTTTAACGTACGTTAATGGCGGGAAATCTTTGCATATAACGAGATTGACTTATTCTGACGTCACGTAAATGAGTCGAAAATGTGTATAAACAACTGTAATGGGATGAAATTGGTTTAATAGGTAAAAGACAGAAAGAAAACTGAGTATAAATACGGACTGCCAAAATTGGCCCAGATTGGCCCGTCGGCACTGAACGTAGTTTATAAGATTGGCCCAGATTGGCCCATCGGCACAGAAGTGGTTAATAATCGTAAGGTGCTAACTTTAATGGTTCTGTTAATATATCATTTCACGAATTGTAATTCACTATGAAAACATATGATAGAATTGTTTATTTTGATCAATGCAAACGTGGTTGGAATATGTCGGAGATTATTTTATTTAAGTTCAGCCCAATTATCCAAACTCCCATCAGGGGTTACCTCGTCTGACTGTTAAACAAACCACTGCAACCACAAGTAGTTATTTAGTTATTTTAGCTGTTTTTGCGGAAAGCTGTCTATAACTTGATGGCATACTGACCAAGAAATTAACATAAATTCGTTTTTAAATTTTTACCCAAGGAAATGTCTATTAAATGCTTACCCTAGATTTTCTTCTAATCAGAATGTTAATTTAAACGTTCTTCTGTTCATTTTTTTACGCAACATTGTTATTTTCTTTCAGTCTATTTTCGACGTTTCGGCATTAAGCCTTTTTAAAGATTATTTACATACAATTTCTACAACTTTCTTATCGTTTTAAAACACAATTGCACACAATTACGCACTAATATGTTTACAGTTTCACGAATGTGTTTTAAAACGATAAAAAAGATGTTGAAGACAGCAGATTAAATTTCAATATGGCAAGTTAGAAAAAAATGTATAGATTCTAAATGTCCTATCCTTATTTATCTTTTATGAGAATGTTTTCATCGGGGGAAAATATTAAGTTAAAACCCTCTTACGCCGGAGTCATTATTTTAGGATGTTGTTGACGTCGCGGCGGAAATGACGTTACGGATCGCCAAAGTTAAAGTCGCTATTTATTTCGATGCGGTTTCAGACACCTTTGTGTTTGTTTTAGCGTCATAAGGATATTTTCATTTATTTTTTTGTAAAAAATAACTTTAATATTAGTACATTGTATATTTTTATATATTTATATGTGATATTTACAGCTTTGTCCGAGATTTGTGTTTGAAGAAACTAAATTAAATGCTATTAATCATACACGTATTTTAAAACAAACGTATAGTATGTTAGTGATCGGACACACAAACCGACACCCGGCGGAGACTGATTTCCAGTCGGAGAACCCGTGTACTGATGTTCACAATCAACTCATCATTTGAGTCGAATCTATTTTCATGATCAAAATTTTTGTCAAAAGTCTCGGCATTAGGTCACATCAGCGTTAATATGTAGAAAATGCAAAATATTTTAAAAACTCTAAAAAAATCGGCTTCTCGTAAACATTTTCCGAAACGGATTTGTTCGCAAGCGCATTGACAACTTGCCGCTTAGGCGAAAATACTTCCAAACGTATGTTTGCCATGTTGGAAGTGAAGCACGTTGGCACGGACAATGACTTCATGAATTTTTATGATTGATGTGATTGCATTATCCCAATGACTCTCGATTTTTTTTTATTAAAATGAAAAGACAGTGTCGTCAAATAATACCGGTAAATGATTTTTTTTCTATTTTGAATTTTGATATACATGAATGGTTTAACTGCAATCCATCTAGTGTGAGTTTTAGATTTAACTCATAATTTACTTAAATTACTTAAATTACATTCTTACATGTATGACTTGTGAATAGTTTATGCGCCAAAGAAACCTTTGAAAGAAAGAGATCGGAAACCAGACTTCAAAAGAAAATATATGTTTATAGCATGCAGTAAAAACGGATTTGCTGAATTGGTAGACCATACGTCTCATTCAGATTTCTCAGTATTAACAACTGGGGATAAAATACGAAGAAAGTGGGAGAAGTGAATTTAATAGCAGTCATTGAAAATTCCGGGTATTTGTATCGATTTTCAAAACAAATTAAAACGATTTGTATAGATTGAAAATTTAAAAACACGGGTCTGATAGCGACAGGAAAGTCCACAGATCACTTTTAACATTAACTTCTCTGTGTGCAACTTTTTTTCATAATTATGCTAAACATTATTCTGCACTCAAAAGACTATTAGACATTAAACTAATGTCTCTGTAAAATTTGTGTACAGATTTTCCACCAATGCCTAAGTCAGGAAAAAGTATTTATAAAAACAAACATTGTCTTTAAATCCGGAGAAATAATCTTTAATCATCAGTAAAAATAACTGAAATATTCTCGTGAAATTTATGAATGATTTTTATAATTTGTAACAACTCGTATTTTTCACAAGATTTATTCACAGATATTTTGTTATAGATTCATTAAAGTGATTTGCATAAGCCTGATATACGTCTATACATGTACAACATTTGACGAACAATCCTAAAAATCACTCTGTTGCCTAAATGCACATGTAAGAAAATGATATGTACATGTATGCTCTCCATCGGCTTGTTTACCCCAAAGGGGCTTTGAAGACGGACCCCGTTTTCTCCAAAATGTGTATAAACCTACCCCCCAATAAACAACAACAACAACAACAACAACAAAAAAACATCGGTTGTTTTTGTTTTGATAGACTGTGGTCGTTATAAGTCTATCCACATCGAATTTATTATCAAATACAAAGTTCTTAGAAAATTCGTGTCTAAGCCAGCATACAGGTATTGTTAGTAAATTCAGTGTGGACAGACTGATAACGGTCCCAGTCTATCAAAACAAAAACAACCGATGTTTTCTTTGTGTTTATTGAGTGCAGACCTTTTTTTGGGGGGGGGGGGGTGCGGGGCGGCCAGTTTATAAAAATTTTGGAGAAAACGGGGTCCGTCTGCAAAGCCCCTGTGGTTTACCCAGGAATGAGTATTAAGTCGTAAAATTGGAACCCTTTGTAATAATCGTCTGTTCGTGCTTTCACGGAAATTACATCCTCGGCTACATACTTTTTACAACATTTAACTAACTATTCCTAAGAACTATACAATGAAATATAACATCTTTATAAGGAACTCAAACAAGCCCTGATGGTATAATATTTATGCATTTGACTTATTGGCGCGACCGCCTTAACGACATCGAGCATTTGATGCCAAAAGTGACCCCCAAAATTTTGTTTAATGACGTCTTTGAGGAAAATATGTTTACATGCAATTATGGCGCGCCATTTTTAAATAAAATCTTACAACCATCCAACACAATATGACAATGAATATATTTCTTTATAATTGTATTTTAAAAGCGACAAATATGTCGCTCTCGGTCTCTTCCAACAAGCGACTTTTATGTCGCTCTCGTTGTTTCACGGGAGCGACTTTAATGTGGTTTCTTATATAAACCGATTATAACAAAATTGTCGACTTATTGTTTATAAGTAATCAATCATATGTTAAGATAGGTCAAAATAAGCCGAGGTTTCATTTTTCTAACATTATTTACGTAAAAAACATAGACAACTAGATCATGCATTATACTAGTGTACTACAATGTAGTACATGTAATTAGATACACAACACAGATGTATAGAAATTATTGCACATGTGTGTCACTGGCCATTACGCAGAAAAACTCATGTCTTTTGTTATCTAAAACATGCTATTCAAATTATAACCTCTAAGATTTTTGGTTGATTAACGTTTATTCCAACAAAATAATGTCAGTTTGTTTCCTTTTTATTTCAGCACCTTAGCAATGATACATGACTGAAGTTAAGACGTGTCACGGAGTGAATGAATTTCAGTCACAGCCTAATGGAGCAATCTGAGCCTCAATTAGCTATATTGGACTTGTTCTCAAATGGTTATCTTTTTATTTGATGCTTTTCAGTGAATTATAGAATTTTCCCCGTGAAATAAAAGTGGTATTTCACATGGATTGTTTTCAAACAGTGGAATATCACTTTTATTTTCACTGCTTTTTTTACGTTGGTACCCAAACGCACATAACATACCGAATGAGAACGTTTAGAAAACGGGCTCAAATTTTGATATTTGACGTCATGACGACAAGTCATAAACAAGCTGTTTTGGCGCCGTTTCTTGCAATTTTTCTGTCAAATACAGACAAATTGTGCACTAAAAGCATAAAATAAAAAGAAAATTTGTTTTTAACCAGTGAAAGATAGAAATATATTTCACTCGTGAACTCCGGAATTATGTATTTTCACTCGTGGCTTCGCCACTCATGAAAATACGAATTCCGGAGCTCACTCGGTGAAATATATTTCTATCTTTCACTGGTAAAAACAAATATCCTCTATATCGTTAATTGTTTGTGGTGTATAATTTGAAATTGATTCTCCTATTAAACGCATGCTGTCTTTTTCTCTACTGGGAGTGCTGTTTATTTTGGTTATGGCAGTTCATAGTTTTGCAGAAATAATTTCACGTCGTACTAGTAACACTTATGTAGCTAATCATGAATTTTAGTTTGTGCTTTATTCTCAATTCATTTTTAACAGAAATATGAAACCCCACTATTCTTCAAAGTCTACAAAAGGGATATGATCTGGAATATGCGCTCGTTTCGGCTTCCATTTTCTATAGAAACAACTTAATAGACTATTCTATACATAAACGGAGTAAAATCATATGTCACCAGCACTGTTTACAAATTAAGAAATTACGATAACGTTATTTCCATTGTTGTTAAAATGTTTCTAAAAAAATGTGACAATGAGTTTTCATTGTTTTAAATGTAAATTCGCCTGTTAACTGAAAATCTTTATTGCAGTTACAGATGTAGTAGTTTGTCCTCAATTGCAACGCTTTATATAATACAGAATCCGTTATTTTACAGTTACTCGTCTTACTTTTCTCATACCTAATCCCCCACGTTCCATTGAATGTCAACCAAAATATCCGATATCTTTAATTATCAAAGCACTGAAAGTGCTGGAAGCCAGCGGATCGTAAACATAATCAAAATAAACCAAGCCCATAATGTAAAATGTAACAGGACTTACAGTTTTATTCCAGCCATTGTAGATATATAATAACTGAACAGAATGAAGAAACTCCACATGGAAGACATGGTATATGCTTGCAAAAATGCCAAAACCACACATAATAAAACTGGTCAAAGTATTTAACAACAGGGTCCATAGGACCTTAGGTCGCTCACCTGTCAACAACTGCTCAAGAATCATTGGATGCAAATGCAATTGCCAAAATAGATTTCTTTGGCTCTTTCAAGGGCCATAACTCTGGAACCCATTATGTAATTTAGCCGGTTCAAGAAAGGAACTGAGATCTTATAGTTACTCAATTATTGTACAAGTCTGATTACATTCAAATCAAAAAATGAAGCTGCTTTTGTGCAGACGATGTTAATTTTGGCACTTAACTCCGGAACCCATAATGCAATATTGCAATTTCAAGAAAGGAACTAAGATCTCATGGTAATGAAATTAGGAGAACTACTGAAATTAATGAAAAACGGAACATTAAAAGCAATCGAACAGGAAAAATACAAAAATATTACAAGCTAAGTTTGATCCAGCAATATCAGGGTCAAAATGCATCACTGTCTAGAATGCCTAGCCATGGTTGTAAAGCAACACAATATTTACAAAAGTACCAATTTTGATTCATTCCAGACAATGGATTGCATGTCAGGATGCTTAACAGTAGTTGAACTTGATGATGGTAATATAATTTTATATCCATGCTTTATAGCAATACATCACAACTTAAAGCAATGTCAATGCCTTATACATTTCATTTAGTAAATGAAAGAAGCACAACAATTTTTTTGTGTCAATTATAGTATTGAAATTGTTGGGTTAGCAAAATTATATGTATTTCGTATATTATTATAGCTTATTTCTTTTCTTTGTATTTCCCTTGATTATTTCCACTTTCAAAGTAATTACACAGGGACCCTGTGAAAGGCTTTTTGATCTTGGTTTTATGTATAAAATTGTGTCACAGGGAGTCAGCATTATGTTAATGTAATCATATTTTAATGAAGTGTCCAAACTAAAAATCAGATAAAGGGGCTCTTTACATTCATTTCATGAGCACAGCCCTTAAGAGACACTCTTTCTCCCACTGTTATCTGTCAACTCCATTTAGACCCTTTTAATGCATATGAGGCATCCATCTGATCTGAATCTACACACTTTGAATCTTGATCCAGTGATTTCAATTGATGCAGATTCTTGCATCTCGATGCAAACAAATTTGATTTTTTCCACTTTTGACCCCACCTAATTTTGAGCTTGTGGTCATTTTGATTCACAAACATTTTTGCAAGAATTGAGGAAATATTGAGGAAATTGCATTTTAAATATGCAGTTAACACTTACTTAACTCTTGAAAATTTACTAAAACAATAAGTAATAAGTATGACTTAATACAAGATATGACTTGTGAAGATCTGGTTTTTACCCCTTGAAAATTATCAACAGCGGTAAATGACCCCTGGTTTTCAAAAGCTACTGAAATCCCTGCTTGATTAGAAAGTACATGTATCTAAAAGATCTAAACATGAACAGACTCTGACCAGCCTCCACTGATATGCAGGTTGATATGGTCTAACCTTGTCACACATGGAATAAAAGCTGTATCCATGTAGGTCCCTTTATACTGACTTATGCATAATAATTTATGTCTACTTACATGGAAAGAGTAGACATAAAACACGGAATACTTGTGTTTTGAATAGAAAATCCATTTCTTACTTTAACCCTTAACTCCATAGATGCACCTTAAGTTTATGGCATGGGCAGTGTAGAATTAGATCACCCTGCATCTCTGTGCTATTTGATCAGGATCTGCACTGTTCAGTTTTAGATTCATAAGGTTATTTCTAAACAAGATGTGACCAGTGTAGATCCTGAACAGATGGCACAAATGTTTAGTCTAATCCGGATCTTCACTAGATGCACATGCGATAAAAAGGCATATAATATATTATATGGCAGAAAGGGGCTCTATATCAATTATTTTAGTTATGCCCCTTAGAATGACATGAACAATATTTCTTAATAAATATTATCATCTTCAACTAAAATCTATTTCAGAAATTACTCTAATTCATAAAGCTATTTTAGTTACTATAACTAAGTAAATGCAGATAATATATTCCTAGTTTGTTGTCAGATATATTAACACTTTCAATGCCATTTAACTCAAAAATTATTTTATTAGAAGATATCATTCAGGGACACTAGATGCAGATTCTTGCATTCTGATGCAAGCATATTTGACTTTTTCACATTTTACACCCCCACCATTTTGAGTTTGGGGTCATTTTGATGTTGGAAAATTTAGAAAAGTGGTCAAATTTTGCAATAATAGTGATTAATATTGTGCACAAATCTAATACATTTTAACCCTTTAGTTTTTGTTTGGCTGATTGTGAATCCACTAAAATGAGATGAAAATGACTTTTCAGATTTAGCATATAGAGGAACCCCTGGTTAAGAATTATATTTTCTTTTAAATATGTTGTTTTTTTTCATCACAAATTTATCACAACCAATGAGCCGGCAACTGTTCTTTGCTTGTTAAAAGAGTCTTTTAAGAGGTGCGGGGATTTCAATAGCTTTTGAAAACCAGGGGTTGTTTGACCCCTGTTGAGATTTTTTAAAGGGTAGTTTCTAGTCATATCTTATGTTGATTGAACTTAAACTACTTATAAAAGTGCTTTTACTTCATTTAATTATATGTTCAGGGGTCAAATAAGTATTAACTTCATATTTCAAATGCAATACATCGTATTTATCTTTATTCTTGCAAACTTTGACCATGTTTCCTAATTTCTCATGCATCAAAATGACCCCAAGCTCAGTATCAGGTGGGGTCAAATGTGGAAAAAACTAATTTGCTTACATCAAAACGCAAGAATCTGCATCTTTTGATAATTGAAATCCCTGAGGCGGGAAATAAAGTCAGTGGTTAATTTGCAAGTTTATTCTACACTGATTGTCATAAATTTGTCCTGTAACTGGGATTATTACTTAGCGAAAACTAGGTAATTTAAAAATTAAAAATACCGGTTTCCCTATGTGGTCGTACTGATAAAACAAATAAATTTCAACAAATTTTGAGCAACAAAAGCTTTTCCAAAATTAAAGATGCTGCATTATTTGATTTCATACCTGGGACCTGCTAAATATAAATACATGTATATCTGGGCGGTCTTAAAGCTTGGCCGTTTGTCTCTGACTGCAGGCCTAATAGTCTGCATGTCCTGGGCTGTTTAGTTCATTAATCTGGGCCAAATCACCTGGCCATATTGTCAATTTGGTTGTAACTACACTTATTACATACTCTGCTTTCCCGTGGTATATTTCTAAATCTACCTTCTTCTATGGCTAATTTATGAGCAGAACATCTAAATCTTGAAAGAGAATTTCTATATTTGGTATTATTCACAAAATTTAAATAATTTTCACTTCGGAAATCAATGTTAAAAATTCTGTATGATTCAAGTTTAGAAAAAGTGCTTACGTCAGAACACCAGCTTTGTAAGTACTGATCATATATTCTCTGAATCACACTTTTAATTTGGTAAACAGAAATATTTCTCAGGTGCCATAAATATGCGAATCCCAGATCACTGAGCATTGTTTTCAATTTAATCGTCCAGCTATTTATTAATCTATCATTATCGTCTGTTGCAAACATGCATTTATATATTAAAGAATCTGGAGATTTCAATGCCCTGTACCAATACTTTATAAGTCGTACTTTACGAGTTTATCAACTTCTTCATATGAAAAATCGCGATCCAGTTCATCAATATTGATAAAAGTATTCGTTCCATTATTTAACTGTTCTTCTATATAATTATTTTCAAAAATTTCATCATTCGAAAAAAGATGTTTAAAGTATTCGTAGAATTCGTCTTTTGAGAGTTTGCTTTTCATATTTTTATTTTTGTTTCGTATTTTCTTTATTTCTTTCCAAAATTTCTGAGGATCTTTCTAGCGAACTTATGAAGATTATTTCGTTGACTATTTGAAAATTTAGCTCGCGCGTTTCGCTTAGTCATTTTAAAGATTCGTTTACTATTTCGTAGAGCGTTTGAATTTTCATTCGTCGGTGATCGTTTATATTGTTTGTTTAATTTTTTAAAATTTCGTCTTGCGTTTTCACAGTTTTGGTCATACCACTGGCTTTTATATTTACGCTTATTAGCAGTATTAACGGGTTTATATACCTTTTTTGATCCAAATATTTTAAAAGCTTCGCTATACAATATATCCGGTATTTTATTAACGCCTTCATCAACTGATATATTATTATCAATTATCGACCGCACTACTTCATCCATATTAGGAATTTGTTGAGATACATTGTATTTTAATAAATCTACATTTTCATCATTCCAAACCAGTTTTTCTGTTACCTGCTGATCATTATTTTTAATATTAATGAAATAATTTAGTTTCAAATCCAACTCAATCGGCCTATGAGGCAAAAACGTAAATAAATCATGTACATAAAAATTATCAATAATGGGGAACAAATCTTGCGACAAAAAAGCATAGTCAATTAAGCTATTACCGTTATTTGATATATATGTAAAATTTCCGACTTCATCCGATTTACATCGCCCATTTACGATCTTTAGATCAGTACTCAACAAAATATCAATAAGTTTCATACCTGAAGAATTTGTGAATGAAACAATACCACCAACCCTACTGACAAGATATACGACCCATTTATCTTAATTACAATCTACCGAAATAGCATAATGGCATAATTGCTTTCTGTCCCGAACTAAAAACTAACCCGAAAGCCTCTTTACACCCGGGTTAAGCGAATCTGTATTTGTCTGCATGTTGGTAATAAATACAATACTATTATGATCTAAGATACGTATTCACGTAATGGGAGCCAACCGCTGTACATAATAACGCTTTGCGAATGGCTTTCTTTTCCGATTGGGTCGTTCCCGTTAAAATACTGTATCAATTAAGTAGCATGTTTTAGTTGTAGTTAATATTAATTGTGCCAATTTGCAAAACTTATAATTGACTGAAAAATAGCGAATTTCGCAGAAATTTTAGTCTTATCAGTACATGTCCGGATCTAGTGTGAGTGAAATTTATTGCGTTTGTTTTTTGCTTTGACAACTTTGGCTTAAAATATAAATGTACTCCTACACGGAATATTGCACGTTTTACTTTGTTTACAAGTATTCTAAAGTTTATATTATAAATTTTAATATATTTAATACCTTTGTTTTCGTTGTTATAGGTAAAACGGCACCTTCAAATCATCTTTTAACATTCTCTCTCTCTTCCTCTCTTCTTTTTCGCTGCGAGGGGAGGCTGTGTTTTGTGAGTGTGGCGATTCCTGATATGCATATCTTACCTTTTTTAGACAAAAACTGCGATATAGAAATGTATATAAAAGCATGCAAAAGTAAGTGTTCTGTATAAGTTAACCCGGATATTTGGAAAAGGTGATAGAAGTTAGATAAAACATCTCAATGTGCTGTTGAAGTTTAAAATCATCGCCATAGTTTGCTAGAAGGTGAAGCAGACACATCAGGAACAACCATGATATATGAAATCTGATTTAGGTTCAAAAATCAAATATATTTGTTACGATTTAAAATTGATTGTAAAAAAAATACAAATTGCAGAAATTAAGAGAAAAGCGTTAAAATACTATGATTATAACCTCTTCACAACATTAAATATTTTTTCGTAACGTCCGTTCCCTTCTCTAAATTAAAGAGATCTGAGTAATTAACTCAGCAACCATTATGTATTCGCTGTCAAAATCTAGCCTCGAGTGATTCAAGATACTTACGAAAATTCGGAATATAATCACATTCGCACGCAAACCACATGCGAAACGTCAAACACCCTTGAAACCCATGAACCTTGCACCTCTTCATACACTGACTACATACTCCATATAGAATGTCACGAAGCAGGGGTAGGAATCACGTGGTGCAATGTTTTGGTACCAATCACTAGAAAATGGCGGCGCCCAGTGAGACGGTAGGTATTTTCCATGTGTTTGTCTCGAATATTAAAGAAATAAAATTTCTAACGTAGCTTGTTTTCCAGCCCCCAATTTTTCCCTCATTGTAATACCTTACTTATGACAGACCGTGCTATAGTGCGCATGAAATGCGTGTCACAAAATTTTAATCGATGAAAAAGTTGCTTCAGAAATTTATTAACCAAGCCCGAGCTGTTTAAATAAAATCGACGTAAACATACGCTGCAGTATTTTTTGCACGCCTACACATATAAATTGCGCGTATACCTGATGGTGTACCTCAACTTGGTTTCCAAGACTGTGTAGGTGCGAGAAATCATGCTACAATCAAATTTTGAACCAATTACTCATGAACTATTTTTAGAACCAAGCAGTTACCAATTGATTTTTTACAGTTATTTCTGATTTGAAGAGCACTTTTCAAAACATATTACTTTACACAAATATTGCATTCTCTTTTTTAACTTAATGTATTACCTATTGAAAGCATATTTGTTTTTGTTCCTAAAGAGTTAATAATATTTTTGAGACATTTATATTAAGGTGCATATAGAGTTTTATTATCTTTGAATACAGTTCGCTTACTGTGCTGCGTATATTTACGTCGATTTTTTTTCAACAATGGACAGTTCTGGCTTGGTCCATAAATTATACATCGATTCAAATTTTGTGACAAACATTATAGGCAAACTATAGCATTGTTCGGCAAAAGTAAGTATCAAAATGCGGGGAAATTGGGCGCTTGAAAAAAGACTATGTTAGAAAATTTATTTCTTTAATATTCGAGACAAACAAATAGAACATTCAAACCGTTTCACTGGTCGTCGCCATTTTTGTAACCACTGCTTGCAGTTGGTTACAGTGTTACAGACCGAATTTCTGAGCCTGGCAACTTCGCTGGGATTAATTGATTTACCGCCAGGAAACCCCTCATCCACCAATTAAGTAGTTCCTTAGTCTATCGTGGAACCGTCTTTACTGGTTGCAATGTAATGATATAAAATAAAGATATTAGGTTCACAAAACATTTTGTATGTGATACTGAATAAATACTTCCACAGCATGGCAAAAATTATTATTTGTTTTTGTAATGCAAATAACGCGGAGAAATACAAGATTTCGTGTTTTTCCAATCTAAAAATAAACCTATAGGAGATATTTCCGTGACGTCATAGCGTAGTCACGTGATGGGGTTTTCCGCTGTGGTTTGCAAAAGCATCAATAGACAACCATTGATTATAGAAAGTAACCTGTGAATTGCATGTAAACAAAAATAAAAAATGGTCGTTTCTTGTTATGTTACGGGATGCAGTCAAAGGTACGAAGCTGGAGTATCTTTCTACAGATTTCCTAAGAATACTACACGGAGAACTATGTGGTTAGCGGCCGTAAAATGATGTAAATTAGGACAGTAAAATTCACCGTGGGAACCAAGTCCACGATCGCATTTGTGGACGCCACTTTGTCAAAGGTGCGTTTCTTAGTTGATTGAATAAATATTTTGACATTGTAATAGTTATTTTAATAGAATTATCAATGCTTTCGTTTTGAAATCAAATAAAAAGTACAAATTTCCGGAGCTCAACGATTACCCCACCAACATCCTTTATACCAATAAATTATCGTGGCCGACATTTACAATGGTAACGTTGTTTGTGATAAGAGTACTAAATGAAGGGTCCAGAATATTTTTATTATTTCTGTTAATCACTATATATTTGTGTGTGTTGTAGGACAGTGTGATGATCCCCATGATCCAGATTATGTACCAAGCGTAAACATGGGTAATCCCTACACAGAGAAGAAAAACCCAGAGGCCATGAAAAGTCGGTATGAGAGAACAGTGTTGCGGGATCCAAGAAGCAGCTTGCCTTCCTCACCCCAGATGTAAATAAACATGAGAAAAGTTCAGAATGTGATGCTGCAGAAGCCCTACTTGACTTGGCACAGCTTACTCCCAGTATAGAGACACCAGTCCAGAAAAATCAGACCGGTATATTACTCAAAATCTTCTCAAGTTAAGTACATGCATGACATAAAATCATGTTATGTATTTAATGGGTGCCGATGAATTTAGAAAACCTCTGCAGAATTTTGCTCACTGTAGCGAAATACATAAAACTGTGTATGTACAAGCAGGGGTTTTCCTAGCCATTTTGGGAAAAGGACCCTGGCCAGAATTGGGAAAATTTTAGCACGTGAAACATCTCATTTTGGGAATTTTTATTGACAAAAATACAAGTTTTGGGAATTTTGAAATCATTGTTTTATGCATTTCCCCTTTTTTTAAAACTTTTACAAGGAAGGATCAGTTTACTTTTTATTTACTCAGGGTGGTTTAGTGTTTAAAACCTACATACAGGCTTTTTTTTTCAGAAAAAAAACTCAAGGTATGGAATAATTTAAATTTGTTGAAGTCAACAAATGACTATAACAGAATTTGTCTTTGTTTTCTACTGCTTTCAGACAAGCAAACACTTACACCCTTGTGTTGCTCCGTTTGTCCAGATTCCGGTTGAGGTTTCTTGTTCAGTGTTTTTTTTGTTGTCGTTTCTTGCAAAGATCAACAATTGACAAACAGCCTTTTGAATCCCGTTTACGAATTTTTTTGTGTGCAGTATTTGCTATTATGAGAGGCCGTACTCGGTAACGTATTAGTTTTAATATCGCAAAAACGAATGATTTGTTTTCCTCCAAATCGCCTATTTTTTTTACGGTTATAACTTCTTTGAACGGAACGGAATATCCATTTTCTCGGCATGGACCGGTATCTTGACGAACTGTTCTCCATACAGACACATAATTATATCGTATGCACAGAACTTTACACCTGGTTGTGACGTCACATGCATAATGTTGTTGTTTACAACGTAAAGCGAAAGTTAACACTGTTTCTTATGTTTTGAAAATTTAACTGTGGATTCAATTGGGAAAAATAGAAGAAATTTCAGATTGGGAAAGGGTCCTTTTGCTTTGGGAAAGGGTCCGTTTTCCGGACCCTCAGAAAGGCTAGGAAAACCCCTGACAAGTTTTAACGCTTTTGTGAACCTGATAGATCAATTGACAAACCCATACTGTCCGATCATAATCTAAAATAAGTTGGTATCTTGGTAAAAAAAATAACCTTATACATCTAAAAGAGAACAGTGTAGATCCTGATCAGATGGAACAAACAAGCCAGCTGATCTGGAGCTGCACTGTTAGTCTAAGGAGATTAGTACCTTATTTTTCTGTTTTATATGTGCTTTTCATATTATTTCAGATATCCATGACCGCTGCATTAAAGCACCAGAAAGCAATTGAGGAGATTGGGCAGCTTCAGCAAGAGAACCATCGGCTGAAAGAGGAGATTATGCTTCTAAAGTTCTTCTAAAGACGCTAAAACTTTATTTTTCACTGGATTACCAAATCATGCTGTGTTTTTATGGCTGGTGAATTTTACACAGGCAGTTCTACCAAAGTCAAAGACTAAACTTACAGAATGACGATCTTGCATTCAGGTTTAATGTTTCCCGGACTGTAATATCCGACATATTAAATGAAGGACTGCCAAAGCTTGCAAACAAAATTGGCTTTCTGGTACAATGGCCAGATAAAGAATCTGTGTTGAGGAATCTTCCAGATGTTTTCCGAGAAACATACCGTAAATGAAGCGTAATAATTGACTGTTGTGAAGTTTTCATTGAAAGAGCAGGGAACTTGACATTACGGGCATCAACATGGTCGAATTACAAGCATCACAATGCTGTGAAAATTTAGTTGCCATTACCCCAACAGGTGCGATTAGTTTCGTTTCACATGCATTTGGTGGCAGAACGTCAGAGAAGGTCATAACTCTTCGCTTACGATTTCTGGATTTGATTGAAAGAGATGACCAAATACTGGCTGATCGTGGCTTTCTTATTTCGGAGGAAGTAGCGTCGCGTAATGCAACTTTTATTATGCCAGATTTTACAAGAGGAAAAAAACAGTTAAGTGCCAGAGAAGTGGAACGAAGAAGGAAAATAGCCCGTGTCAGAATACATGTGGAGCGAGCCATAGAGAGGCTGAAAAACTTTAAAATTTTAAGTTCAAAAATGAATCTTCAGATGATTCCACATGCCGACAACATAATGACAATTTGCTCTGCAGTATCTAACTTGCACCCTAGGCTTGTTAATATAGTAGCTTTTAATACTTAACCGGCAGAGTTACCAACAAGTTTATTTATTAAGAAAGTTGTGGGAATCAGTTAAATAAAAAATGTAACAAAGAGTTACCAACAAATTAGTTTTATTCACTTTAAAGAGACATTGACATGTTGTATTTTTCTGTTATGAGTGGACATTTAGCAAGGTTGACAAACACTAACCCTTTGCTACATATATGTATATTTTATGCTAAAATTTCAACCGTTGTTATTGTTACTGAATAAACAGAGAATCTCTATCATAAAAAAATTTAAAAAAACGTTCACATTCTATGCTTTGTTGTTAACATTGAAAACAAATATAAATTGTCAGATACATTTTAAAAAAAGTTTAGTAAAATCTAAACTGGGATTCAAACCTACACAACCATGAATCGCTACAGAAAGTGAAATAAAAGCTCTGCACTCCTTCTGTCACAACTATCTCAGCAATGCTGAAAGAATGATTAAGTTTTTGTAACCGATTGGCTGTCCCTAATCTGGGATTGCAGGCTGCACATACTGTAAGGATCAAAGTCACCTTTATTATGTGGAAGTGACATCACTTTCTTGAAATACATTCAATCCTTTTTTGAATGTAATCTGAGCATTTATAATGAATGTTCAACCCTTAATGCCCGTTGCTATTCTTAATAAAAAAGTGCATTATACAATATATACTCAACAAAAATAAAAAGTATTCACTTTCCTATCTTAAATTTTGTAAAATTTATAAACGAAAACTTTGAATTCTGTATCTGGACAACTGTGCATTTCTGTTATCATTGCAAAGAGAAAAAGTGTTCTTGAAAATCTGCAGCCACAACTTAGTTATCTTTCCCTTTGTTGTAATGAGGGTTCCAGGTAAAAGTCATTGATTCTTTGAAGTATTCACATTAATTTGAATTAAATCAATCTTTCCACCTCTTGTGATCAATAAAATCACAAAACATTCATCAATAAAACAAGTAATCCTCGGTAAACTAAGCTAGAAAGTCCAACCATTTCCAATTACCTCCCTTTAAATTGAATATGTAGTGTATTGTAATTCATTATTAATTGTTATTCGACTTGCCGTTGCTTAGGTCTTGGTGTGGAGGATTATGTTTATGAACAATTGAAATTAAAAACAACTGAGATTAACCAATTAAACACCATTCAAAGCATACCTGAATAAATGAAAATACGTTAATGAGAATATAAGCATAAAAAGTGGATACTTTTTATTTTTGTTCAGTATATATGTATATATAAAAAACTAAAATATGTTAAAGAATGGTTTCTTTTACTTTGACATATAGTTGCTCTGTTAAATTAGAAATCCAATTTCATTTAACAAACAGAAATAAGTCTACAATGTCTTATTATTTCAACTTGTTTCATTCCAATTCATATTGCCAACATTGTACATACACCACCCATTTGTTTTGTAAACGCTTTTGGTACAGGCAGTGGTTACTCCAGCGCCTGCAGCGCTTTGATTAGTGCTTGGTACCAAAACATTGTACATGTACTACACGTACGTGATTCCTATCGCTGGTAACAATTCCTTAAGTTTTTAGTTTGCGTGCAAGCTGTTGTACAAACTCATAACTTTTCATATTTCTTAAACTACAGCTTTGAAACTTTCTACACTTGATCATCATGGTTCACTCCACTTCGCTTTTGTGACAGCTTTGATACTCTTTAACCATCATAAACCTGGTTGATTTGTCATACTTCAAAGCGTTTAGTGATTTGAGGGATACGGATGCAGGGACAGGGTTGTCAGTGTGCAGAAATATTTCTTAAATTTTCATTTGAATTATTTTTTAAACTGAAACCAACAAACTTCTTATGATGTCAGGAGGGGTTCATTTCCATCTATCCTCTTCTACCCCATTACATCCATTTTGTACTTTTCATTTTTTCTTTTAAAACTTGCACTTATAAAAAATATTTTGGTGGTGGGGTATTGAAGAATCAGGAGTGCCCACCTTCTAAATATTGTTGTTATTTTTTTCAAATGTTCGTTATATATTTATAAGGCTTCAGTAAAGGTGTACAACAAATGACACTAAAAGTCTTTAATACTTTGATTAGAAGTGTTGAGTGGTGAAGGGGAGAATGGGGAAGCAGGTGCTGGAGGTAGACGGTTGCGGGGTCATAGCTGTCTGCGTTGTGTATCCAGTCAAGTAAAACTTGTTTAAATTTATTTTATTCATTTATCAACTTAATTCAACAAACTTTTGTTGTTGGGGCATTTAGTTACTCATCCTTTACTTCCTCATTTGTTTAACTTTTAATGTTTTACCTCTTTCAAAGCACACACCATTACCCCCGCCCCCGCCCCCCCCCCCCCCCCCCCCGCCACACACAGTTTTTAATTGCTTTAGAATAGAGGGGTAAACCCCCTCCGAAAGCGTTTGAAATAATTTTTTAATTAAATTATTTTTTAACTTAAACCAAACAGTCTTTTTGTAGATGGTTGGTCTGGTGGGGGATTCAGGTACATGTACAACAATGGCGAACCAAGGTACGAGTGGTTTGGGTGAGATGGTAGCGGGTGGACTGTGGAGGGGTGCGTGTTTGGATTCCACAATTTGGTACCATCTTACCATTTTATGGTACAATTGTCTATTTAAAATTTATAACACAATCGTATTTGAATATCGTTTGATAAAAAACAAGTTTATGAAATTTATTTCCACACAAAAGGTTGCAAAACCAACAAAATTAAGCAGTTAAATTTCACACACCAAGTAATTCACACAGTTCTTTTTTTCTCTTTAAATGATCACAACAAGATCACGATTCTAGTACGTGTTTTGGCTGAATTTGATTTGTTCATCTTATGGAAATATTTTACTTGGCTTTTTCACAGCCAGGAAAAGGGGCCCTTGCCCTACAATTTTGAGTAAAATAACATAGGTTCGTGAAGTTGGCACTTTTTGGGAAATCCTGCGTGATTTAAAAGACATTTTGAAAGAGAAGGCACCTACAAACGACCCCTACTAAGAAAAAAGCACTAAATAACAACGCACGCGCTGAAAGTCATAATCAGTTTAACAAATACTGGTACGACATTAAATTATTTGTGATAGAAGATTGAAGATAGCTAATAGAGACTCAGAATGTTTTATTAGGTTGTGACTTAAATATATTTGCACCGTGAAATCCCTTTTCTTCCGTCACGTCTTAAATTCCGATCCATGCTAGGGTGCTGAAATAAAGGAAACAAAATTGTGTTGTTGTTAATTTATAGAAATATATCGAAGTAATTATATTTAAAATAATCATAGAAATCAAAAAAAAAATCCTTTTAAGAGGATATAATTAAAAAGGTTGAAAAAAAATAAAAGCGACAAAACACGACAAATACATGTATCAAAAAATTGCTGGCTCGGTTTGATTTAGCCTGTATGCAGTAATGGAAATGCAAATAACTAGTTGAGCACTAGTTGAACATAGATCTGAAAAATTGAATTTCGTAATCGTTGTATAAAAGAAACGTAACTTTATTTCCTTTCCAAAATAACCGTTGCTTTATAAGAGGAATTAAGACATATTCAAAATAAGGCAAACGACAAGCAAATAGTCAACAAATAAAAATGACTAAAAGTCACCATTACAAATGACTCCAACTATAAATAGCTTGGTTTAACAGTTAAAAAGTAAAGGGAAATAACCACCGAGAGGATTTGTGATAATTCTGCTTTTACTTCGTTGGATTCACGAAGATCGCTTATGAAGGCTTCTCGATATATGAAATTATCAACGACCTTTCACACCATGAGAGGGGTCAACGTGTACATGAGCAATTTTATGTTTTCATGGTGGTTTTAAATTCGTGGATCGGTATGTCCACAAATACCAAGAAAGTTAGATCCCTTTGGTGGCTTGATATGTGTACGAAGCCATGAAGGTTGGTACCCTATGATAACAATGTAATAAAGCATTCACAGTATTCATTAAGGGCTTGCCACACTCCTCCCAATCTTGTTCATCGATAAAAAGAAAATTATCAAATCTCAATAATGGCAAAATGCCGTTCAACGAAACTTTGCACAAATGAATGTTACTAATGTACCTTGATTTTGCATACAGTAAGACACGTTAGAATAGTAAAGAAAACAAGCTAGACCTGAAAATTCCTCAAAATTCTATTAACATAAATTCACAAAAACTGAGCGATACAAAACATAGTTTTAAATTCCCACGTGAGTGCAATGATACTGACAAGAAAATGTTGTGTACTTTGTAAATAAATTTCAACTACTAAAAGAGAAATCAGTGATTGTCATCTGTTTACGCGACCAGGAAGCGACCAGAAAATTGAAGGTCAAACACACTTTTACTAATATCTCGTAAAGTTTACATATGTAAGTCACGAGGACACAATAAATTGTTGCCATTATCATATAACTCATGTGGACATTTAAAATGATGTTTTGTGTTGTTTAGTTTTTGTGAATTTATGTAAATAGAAATTAAGGGAATTTTTAGATCTCGCTATTTTTCTTTACTGGTCTAAGTGTCTTACCTTGTGCAAAATAAAGATACATTAATAACATAAATTTTTTTAAAGTTTCATTTAACGGCATTTTGCCGTTATTGAGATTTTGATAATTTTCTTTTAATCGATGAATAAGATTGGAAGGAGTGTGGTAAGCCATTAACAAAGCTGTGACTTACCTGAGAACAATACATGACACTGTCCTGCGGGTATATTATTTCCTAGGTAGGTTATCGCATATAAATTCAATTGGAACGGCTTCTTTGCAGTGGTAGAGATGGTCTCTGTATTTCGCAGATTTATAATGGTCGAAGGAAATACTTGTGATATTCGGGCAAACTCCCAAGCCACCTACAGAGAAAGACTAAATGTCAGCCGCAACTGAACACTCATGCAGACAAACACTCTTGTCAGCCACTAGTGAACACTCCTGCAGGCAAACACTCATTGTCAGCCATAAGTTAACACTCCTACAGACAAATACATATTGTCAGCCACTAGTGAACACTCCTGTAAACACTCATTGTCAGCCACTAGTGAACACTCCTGCAAACACTCATTGTCAGCCACTAGTAAACACTCCTGCAGGCAAACACTAATTGTCAGCCACTAGTAAACACTCCTGCAGACAAACACTCATTGTCAGCCACTAGTGAACATTACCGCATACAAACACTCATTGTCAGCCGCAAGTGAACACTACTGCAGACAAACACTCATTGTCAGCCACTAGCGAACACTCCTGCAGGCAAACACTTATTGTCAGCCATTAGTGAACACTACCGCAGACAAACACTCATTGTCAGCCACTAGTGAACACTCCTGCAGACAAATACATATTGTCAGCCACTTGTGAACACTCCTGCAGGCAATCACTCATTGTCAGCCACTAGTACACACTACCGCAGACAAACACTCATTGTCAGCCGCAAGTGAACACTCCTGCAGACAAACACTCATTGTCAGCCACTAGTGAACACTAATGCAGACAAACACTCATTGTCAGCCGCAAGTGAACACTCCTGCAGACAAACACTCATTGTCAGCCACTAGTGAACACTCCTGCAGGCAAACACTCATTGTCAGCCACTAGTGAACACTCCTGCAAACACTCATTGTCAACCACTAGTGAACACTCCTGCAGACAAACACTCATTGTCAGCCACTAGTAAACACTCCTGCAGACAAAATCTCATTGTCACCAACTAGTTAACACTCCTGTAGACAAACACTGAGTCTCATTGTCAGCCACTAGTAAACACTCCTGCAGACAAACTTTCATTGTCAGCCACTAGTGAACACTACCGCAGACAAACACTCATTTTCAGCCGCAAGTGAACACTCCTGCAGGCAAAATCTCATTGTCAGCCACTAGTGAACACTCCTGCAAACTATTATTGTCAGCCACTAGTAAACACTCCTGCAGACAAACACATATTGTCAACCACTAGTGAACACTCCTGCAGACAAACACTCATTGTCAGCCGCAAGTGAACACTACCACAGACAAACACTCATTGTCAGCCACTAGTAAACACTCCTGCAGGCAAACACTCATTGTCAGCCACTAGTGAACACTCCTACAGACAAACAAATATTGTCAACCACTAGTGAACACTCCTGCAGACAAACACTCATTGTCAGCCACTAGTAAACACTGCTGCAGACAAACACTCATTGTCAGCCACTAGCTAACACTCCTGCAGACAAATACATATTGTCAGCCACTAGTGAACACACCTGCAGACAAACACATATTGTCAACCACTAGTGAACACTCCTGCAGACAAACACTCATTGTCAGCCACTAGTAAACACTTCTGCAGGCAAAAACTCATTGTCAGCCACTAGTGAACACTACCGCAGACAAACACTCATTGTCAGCCACTATTAAACACTCCTGCAGGCAAACACTCATTGACAGCCACTAGTGAACACTACCGCAGACAAACACTCATTGTCAGCTGCAAGTGAACACTCCTACAAACAAACACTCATTGTCAGCCAATAGTAAACACTCCTGAAGACAAACACTCATTGTCAGCCTCTAGTAAACACTCCTGCAGGCAAACACTCATTGTCAGCCACAAGTGAACGCTACCGCAGACAAATACTCGTTGTCAGCCGCAAGTGAACACTCCTGCAGACAAACACTCATTGTCAGCCACTAGTAATGACTCCTGCAGACAAACAATCCTTGTCAGCCACTTGTTAACACTCCTGCACACAAATACATATTGTCAGCCACTAGTGAACACTCCTGCAAACACTCATTGTCAGCCACTATTTAAAACACTCCTGCAGCCAAACACACATTGTCAGCCACAAGTGAACATTACCGCAGACAAACACTCATTGTCAGCCATTAATGAACACTCCTGCAGACAAACACTCATTGTCAGCCACTAGTAAACACTCCTGCAGGCAAACACTCATTGTCAGCCACTACTGAACACTACCGCAGACAAACACTCATTGTCAGCCGGAAGTGAACACTCCTGCAGACAAACACTCATTGTCAGCCACTAGTAAACACTACTGCAGATAAACGCTCATTGTCAGCCGCAAGTGAACTCTCCTGCAGACAAACACTCATTGTAAGCCACCAGTAAACACTCCTGCAGGCAAACACTCATTGTCAGCCATTAGTGAACACTACCGCAGACAAACACTCATTGTCAGCCGCAAGTGAACACTTCTGCAGACAAACACTCATTGTCAGCCACTAGTAAACACTCCTGCAGACAAACACTCATTGTCAGCTACTACTTAACACTCCTGCAGACAAATACATATTGTCAGCCACTAGTGAACACTGCTGCAAACTCTCATTGACAGCCACTAGTAAACACTCCTGCAGACAAACACTCATTGTCAGCCACTATTAAACACTCCTGCAGATAAACACTCATTGTCAGCCACTAGTGAACACTCCTGCAGAGAAACACTCATTGTCAGCCGTTAGTGAACAGTCCTGCAGACAAACACTCATTGTCAGCCGCAAGTGAGCATTCCTGTAGACAAACACTCATTGTCAGCCGCAAGTGAACATTCTTGCAGACAAACACTCATTGCCAGCCACTAGTAAACACTCCTGCAGACAAACACTCATTGTCAGCCAATAGTTAACACTCCTGCAGACAAGCACTAATTTTCAGCCGCAAGTGAACACTCCTGCAGACAAACTTTCATTGTCAGCCACTAGTTAACACTCCACCAGACAAACTTTCATTGTCAGCCACTAATAAACACTCCTGCAGACAAAATCTCATTGTCAGCAACTAGTGAACACTCCTGCAGACAAATACATATTGTCAGCCACTAGTGAACACTCCGTAAACACTCATTGTCAGCCGCAAGTGAACACTCCTGCAGACAAACACTCATTGTCAGGGACAAGTAAACAATCCTGCAGATAAACACTCATTGTCAGCCACTAGTGAACACTTCCGCAGACAAGCACTCATTGTCAGCCGCAAGTGAACATTCCTGCACACAAACACTCATTGTCAGCCACTAGTAAACACTCCTGCAGACAAACACTCATTGTCAGCCACTAGTGAACACTACCGAAGACAAACACTCACTGTCAGCCGCTAGTGAACACTCCTGCAGGCAAACACTCATTGTCAGCGACTATTGAACACTACCGCAGACAAACACTCATTGTCAGCCGCAAGTGAACACTCCTGCAGACAAACACTCATTGTCAGCCACTAGTAAAGACTCCTGCAGACAAACACTCATTGTCAGCCACTAGCAAACATTCCTGCACACAAATACATATTGTCAGCCACTAGTGAACACTCCTGCAAACACTCATTGTCAGCCACTTGTAAACACTCTTGCAGACAAACACTCATTGTCAGCCACTAGTGAACACTCCTGCAGACAAACACTCATTGTCAGCCACTAGTTAACACTCCTGCAGACAAATACATATTGTCAGCCACTAGTGAACACTCCTGCAAACTCTTATTGTCAGCCACTAGTAAACACTCCTGCAGACAAACACATATTGTCAACCACTAGTGAACACTCCTGCAGACAAACACTCATTGTCAGCCGCAAGTGAACACTACCACAGACAAACACTCATTGTCAGCCACTAGTAAACACTCCTGCAGGCAAACACTCATTGTCAGCCACTAGTGAACGCACCTACAGACAAACACATATTGTCAACCACTAGTGAACACTCCTGCAGACACATTCTCATTGTCAGCCACTAGTAAACACTGCTGCAGACAAACACTCATTGTCAGCCATTAGCTAACACTCCTGCAGACAAATACATATTGTCAGCCACTAGTGAACACTCCTGCAAACACTTATTGTCAGCCACTACTAAACACTCCTGCAGGCAAACACTCATTGTCAGCCACTAGTGAACACTCCTGCAGACAAACACATATTGTCAACCACTGGTGAACACTCCTGCAGACAAACACTCATTGTCAGCCACTAGTAAACACTTCTGCAGGCAAAAACTCATTGTCAGCCACTAGTGAACACTACCGCAGACAAACACTCATTGTGAGCCACTAGTAAACAACCCTGCAGGCAAACACTCATTGTCAGCCACTAGTGAGCACTACCGCAGACAAACACTCATTGTCAGCCGCAAGTGAACACTCCTACAGACAAACACTCATTGTCAACCAATAGTAAACACTCCTGCAGACAAACACTCATTGTCAGCCACTAGTGAACACTCCTGCAAACACTCATTATCAGCCACTAGTAAACACTTCTGCAGGCAAACACTCATTGTAAGCCACAATTGAACACTACCGCAGGCAAACACTCATTGTCAGCCACTAGTGAACATTACCGCAAACAAACACTCATTGTCAGCCAGTAGTAATCACTCCTGCAGGCAAACACTCATTGTAAGCCACTATTGAACATTACCGCAGGCAAACACTCATTGTCAGCCACTAGTGAACATTACCGCAGACAAACACTCATTGTAAGCCTGTAGTAAACACTCCTGCAGGCAAACACTCATTGTCAGCCACAAGTGAACGCTACCGCAGACAAACACTCGTTGTCAGCCGCAAGTGAACACTCCTGCAGACAAACACTCATTGTCAGCCACTAGTAATGACTCCTGCAGACAAACACTCATTGTCAGCCACTTGTTAACACTCCTGCAGACAAATACATATTGTCAGCCACTATTGAACACTCCTGCAAACACTCATTGTCAGCCACTATTAAACATTCCTGCAGGCAAACACTCATTGTCAGCCACAAGTGAACATTACCGCAGACAAACACTCATTGTCAGCCAATAATGAACACTCCTGCATACAAACACTCATTGTCAGCCACTAGTAAACACTCCTGCAGGCAAACATTCATTGTCAGCCACTAGTGAACACTCCTGCAGACAAACATTCATTGTCAGCCACTAGTAAACACTATTGCAGATAAACGCTCATTGTCAGCCGCAAGTGAACTCTCCTGCAGACAAACACTCATTGTCAGCCACTAGTAAACACTCCTGCAGGCAAACACTCATTGTCAGCCAATAGTGAACACTACCGCAGACACACACTCATTGTCAGCCACTAGTAAACACTCCTGCAGACAAACACTCATTGTCAGCTACTAGCTAACACTCCTGCAGACAAATACATATTGTCAGCCACTAGTGAACACTCCTGCAAACTCTCATTGTCAGCCTCTAGTAAATACTCCTGCAGGCAAACACTCATTGTCAGCCAGAAGTAAACACTCCTGCAGATAAACACTCATTGTCAGCCACTAGTGAACACTCCTGCAGACAAACACTCATTGTCAGCCGTTAGTGAACATTCCTGCATACAAACACTCATTGTCAGCCGCAAGTGAGCATTCCTGTAGACAAACACTTATTGTCAGCTGCAAGTAAACACTCCTGCAGACAAACACTCATTGTCAGCCACTAGTTAACACTCCGGCAGACAAGCACTCATTTTCAGCCGCAAGTGAACACTCCTGCAGACAAACTTTCATTGTCAGCCACTAGTTAACACTCCTGCAGACAAACTTTCATTGTCAGCCACTAATAAACACTCCTGCAGACAAAATCTCATTGTCAGCCACTAGTGAACACTCCTGCAGACAAACACTCATTGTCAGGGACAACTAAACAATCCTGCAGACAAACACTCATTGTCAGCCACAATTGAACACTGCCGCAGACAAGCACTCAATGTCAGCCGCAAGTGAACATTCCTGCACACAAACACTCATTGTCAGCCACTAGTAAACACTCCTGCAGATAAACACTCATTGTCAGCCACTAGTGAACACTACCGCAGACAAACACTCATTGTCAGCCGCAAGTGAACACTCCTGCAGACAAACACTCATTGTCAGCCACTAGTAAACATTCCTGCAGGCAAACACTCATTGTCAGCGACTAGTGAACACTACCGCAGACAAACACTCATTGTCAGCCGCAAGTGAACACTCCTGCAGACAAAAACTCCTTGTCAGCCACTAGTAGAGACTCCTGCAGACAAACACTCATTGTCAGCCACTAGCAAACATTCCTGCAGACAAATACATACTGTCAGCCACTAGTGAACACTCCTGCAAACACTCATTGTCAGCAACTAGTAAACACTCTTGCAGACAAACACTCATTGTCAGCCACTAGTAAACACTCCTGCAGATAAACATTCATTGTCAGCCACTAGTGATAACTACCACATATAAACACTCATTGTCAGCCATTAGTAAACACTCCAGCAGGCAAACTTTCATTGTCAGCCACTAGTGAAAACTCCGGCAGACAAATACATATTGTCAGCCACTAGTGAACACTCCTGCAAACAATCATTGTCAGCCGCAAGTGAAGACTCCTGCAGACAAACACTCATTGTCAGCCATTAGTGAACACTACCACAGACAAACACTCATTGTCAGCCGCAAGTGAACACTACCGCAGACAAACACTCATTGTCAGCCGCAAGTGAACACTCCTGCAGACAAACACTCATTGTCAGCCACTAGTTAACACTCCTGCAGACAAATACATATTGTCAGCCACTAGTGAACGCTCCTGCAAACACTCATTGTCAGCCACTAGTAAACACTCCTGCAGGCAAACACTCATTGTCAGCCACCAGTGAACATTACCGCAGACAAACACTCATTGTCAGCCACTAATGAACACTCCTGCAGACAAACACTCATTGTCAGCCACTAGTAAACACTCCTGCAGGCAAACACTCATTGTCAGCCACTAGTGAACACCACCGCAGACAAACACTCATTGTCAGCCGCAATTGAACACTCTTGCAGACAAACACTCATTGTCAGCCAATAGTAAACACTACTGCAGATAAACACCCATTGTTAGCCGCAAGTGAACTCTCCTGCAGACAAACACTTATTGTCAGCCACTAGTAAACACTCCTGCAGGCAAACACTCATTATCAGCCACTAGTGAACTCTACCGCAGACAAACACTCATTGTCAGCCGCAAGTGAACACTCCTGCAGACAAACACTCATTGTCAGCCACTAGTAAACACTCCTGCAGACAAACACTCATTGTCAGCCACTAGCTTACACTCCTGCAGACAAATACATATTGTCAGCCACTAGTGAACACTCCTGCAGACAAACACTCATTGTCAGCCGTTAGTGAACATTCCTGAAGACAAACACACATTGTCATCCGCTAGTGAGCATTCCTGCAGACAAACACTCATTGTCAGCCGATGGTGAACACTCTTGCAGACAAACACTGATTGTCAGCCACTAGTTAACACTCCTGCAGACAAATACATATTGTCAGCCACTAGTGAACACTCCTGCAAACACTCATTGTCAGCCACTAGGAAACACTCCTGCAGACAAACACTCATTGTCAGCCACTAGCTAACACTCCTGCAGACAAATACATATTGTCAGCCACTAGTGAACGCTCCTGCAGACAAACACTCATTGTCAGCCGTTAGTGAACATTCCTGCAGACAAACACACATTGTCAGCCGCTAGTGAGCATTCCTGCAGACAAATACATATTGTCAGCCACTAGTGAACACTCCTGCAAACTCTCATTGTCAGCCACTAGTAAACACTCCTGCAGACAAACACTCATTGTCAGCCACTAGTAAACACTCCTGCAGATAAACACTCATTGTCAGCCACTAGTGAACACTCCTGCAGACAAACACTCATTGTCAGCCGTTAGTGAACATTCCTGCAGACAAACACTCATTGTCAGCCGCAAGTGAGCATTCCTGTAGACAAACACTCATTTTCAGCCACTAGTAAACACTCCTGCAGACAAACACTCATTGTCAGCCACTAGTTAACACTCCTGCAGACAAGCACTCATTTTCAGCCGCAAGTGAACACTCCTGCAGACAAACTTTCATTTTCAGCCACTAGTAAACACTCCTGCAGACAACCTTTCATTGTCAGCCACTAATAACCACTCCTGCAGCCAAAATCTCATTGTCAGCCACTAGTGAACACTCCTGCAGACAAATATATATTGTCAGCCACTAGTGAAAACTCCGTAAACACTCATTGTCAGCCGCAAGTGAACACTCGTGCAGACAAACACTCATTGTCAGGCACAAGTAAACAATCCTGCAGATAAACACTCATTGTCAGCCACTAGTAAACACTCCTGCAGGCAAACACTCATTGTCAGCCACTAGTGAGCTCTACCGCACACAAACACTCATTGTCAGCCGCAATTGAACACTTTTGCAGACAAACACTCATTTTCAGCCAATAGTAAACACTACTGCAGATAAACACCCATTGTCAGCCGAAAGTGAACTCTCCTGCAGACAAACACTTATTGTCAGCCACTAGTAAACACTCCTGCAGGAAAACTCTCATTATCAGCCACTAGTGAACTCTACCGCAGACAAACACTCATTGTCAGCCGCAAGTGAACACTCCTGCAGATAAACACTCATTGTCAGCCACTAGTAAACACTCCTGCAGATAAACACTCATTGTCAGCCACTAGTGAACACTACCGCAGACAAACACTCATTGTCAGCCGCAAGTGAACACTCCTGCAGACAAACACTCATTGTCAGCCACTAGTAAACATTCCTGCAGGCAAACACACATTGTCATCCGCTAGTGAGCATTCCTGCAGACAAACACTCATTGTCAGCCGATGGTGAACACTCCTGCAGACAAAAACTCCTTGTCAGCCACTAGTAGAGACTCCTGCAGACAAACACTCATTGTCAGCCACTAGTGAACACTCCTGCAAACACTCATTGTCAGCCACTAGGAAACACTCCTGCAGACAAACACTCATTGTCAGCCACTAGCTAACACTCCTGCAGACAAATACATATTGTCAGCCACCAGTGAACACTCCTGCAGACAAACACTCATTGTCAGCCGTTAGTGAACATTCCTGCAGACAAACACACATTGTCAGCCGCTAGTGAGCATTCCTGCAGACAAATACATATTGTCAGCCACTAGTGAACACTCCTGCAAACTCTCATTCTCAGCCTCTAGTAAACACTCCTGCAGACAAACACTCATTGTCAGCCACTAGTAAACACTCCTGCAGATAAACACTCATTGTCAGCCACTAGTGAACACTCCTGCAGACAAACACTCATTGTCAGCCGTTAGTGAACATTCCTGCAGACAAACACTCATTGTCAGCCGCAAGTGAGCATTCCTGTAGACAAACACTCATTGTCAGCCACTAGTAAACACTCCTGCAGACAAACACTCATTGTCAGCCACTAGTTAACACTCCTGCAGACAAGCACTCATTTTCAGCCGCAAGTGAACACTCCTGCAGAAAAACTTTCATTGTCAGCCACTAGTTAACACTCCTGCAGACAAACTTTCATTGTCAGCCACTAATAACCACTCCTGCAGACAAAATCTCATTGTCAGCTACTAATGAACACTCCTGCAGACAAATACATATTGTCAGCCACTAGTGAACACTCCGTAAACACTCATTGTCAGCCGCAAGTGAACACTCGTGCAGACAAACACTCATTGTCAGGGACAAGTAAACAATCCTGCAGATAAACACTCATTGTCAGCCACTAGTGAACACTCCGTAAACACTCATTGTCAGCCGCAAGTGAACATTCCTGCACACAAACACTCATTGTCAGCCACTAGTAAACACTCCTGCAGATAAACACTCATTGTCAGCCACTTGTGAACACTACCGCAGACAAACACTCATTGTCAGCCGCAAGTGAACACTCTTGCAGACAAACACTTATTGTCAGCCACTAGTTAACACTCCTGCAGACAAATACATATTGTCATCCAAAGTGAACGCTCCTGCAAACACTCATTGTCAGCCACTAGTAAACACTCCTGCAGGCAAACACTCATTGTCAGCCACCAGTGAACATTACGGCAGACAAACACTCATTGTCAGCCACTAATGAACACTCCTGCAGACAAACACTCATTGTCAGCCACTAGTAAACACTCCTGCAGGCAAACACTCATTGTCAGCCACTAGTGAATACTACCGCAGACAAACACTCATTGTCAGCCGCAATTGAACACTCTTGCAGACAAACACTCATTGTCAGCCAATACTAAACACTACTGCAGATAAACACCCATTGTCAGCCGCAAGTGAACTCTCCTGCAGACAAACACTTATGGTCAGCCACTAGTAAACACTCCTGCAGGCAAACACTCATTGTCAGCCACTAGTGAACACTACCGCAGACAAACACTCATTGTCGGCCGCAAGTGAACACTCCTGCAGACAAACACTCATTGTCAGCCACTAGTAAAGACTCCTGCAGACAAACACTCATTGTCAGCCACTAGCTAACACTCCTGTAGACAAATACATATTGTCAGCCACTAGTGAACACTCCCGCAGACAAACACTCATTGTCAGCCGTAAGTGAACATTCCTGCAGACAAACACACATTGTCAACCGCTAGTGAGCATTCCTGCAGACAAACACTCATTGTCAGCCGATGGTGAACACTCCTGAAGGCAAACACTCATTGTCAGCCACTAGTAAACACTCCTGCAGACAAATACATATTGTCAGCCACTAGTGAACACTCCTGCAAACATTCATTGTCAGCCACTAGTAAACACTCCTGCAGACAAACACTCATAGTCTGCCACTAGAAAACACTCCTGCAGATAAACACTCATTGTCAGCCACTAGTGAACATTACCGCAGACAAACACTCATTTTCAGCCGCAAGTGAACACTCCTGCAGACAAACTTTTATTGTCATCCACTAGTTAACACTCCTGCAGACAAACACTCATTGTCAGCCACTAGTAAACACTCCTGCAGACAAAATCTCATTGTCAGCCACTAGTGAACACTCCTGCAGACAAATACATATTGTCAGCCACTAGTGAACACTCATGCAAACAATCATTGTCAGCCACTAGTAAACACTCCTGCAGACAAACACTCATTGTCATCCACTAGTAAAGACTCCTGCAGACAAACACTCATTGTCAGCCACTGGCAAACATTCCTGCAGACAAATACATATTGTCAGCCACTAGTGAACACTCCTGCAAACACTCATTGTCAGCCACTAGTAAACACTCTTGCAGACAAACACTCATTGTCAGCAACTATTGAACACTCCTGCAGACAAACACTCAATGTCAGCCACTAATTAACACTCCTGCAGACAAATACATATTTTCAGCCACTAGTGAACACTCCTCCAAACTCTTATTTTCAGCCACTAGTAAACACTCCTGCAGACAAACACATATTGTCAACCACTAGTGAACACTCCTGCAGACAAACACTCATTGTCAGCCGCAAGTGAACACTACCACAGACAAACACTCATTGTCAGCCACTAGTAAACACTCCTGCAGGCAAACACTCATTGTCATCCACTAGTGAACACTCCTACAGACAAACACATATTGTCAACCACTAGTGAACACTCCTGCAGACAAACACTCATTGTCAGCGACTAGTAAAAACTGCTGCAGACAAACACTCATTGTCAGCCACTAGCTTACACTCCTGCAGACAAATACATATTGTCAGCCACTAGTGAACACTCCTGCAAACACTCATTGTCAGCCAGTAGTAAACACTCCTGCAGGCAAACACTAATTGTCAGCCACTAGTGAACACTCCTGCAGACAAACATATATTGTCAACCACTAGTGAAACCTCCTGCAGACAAACACTCATTGTCAGCCACTAGTAAACACTTCTGCAGACAAACACTCATTGTCAGCCACTAGTGAACACTACCGCAGACAAACACTCATTGTCAGCCGCTAGTGAACACTCCTGCAAACACTCATTGTCAGCCACTAGTAAACACTCCTGCAGACAAACACTCATTGTCAGCTACTAGCTAACCCTCCTGAAGGCAAACACTCATTGTCAGCCACTAGTGAACACTCCTGCAAACTCTCATTGTCAGCCACTAGTAAACAATCCTGCAGACAAACACTCAATGACAGCCACTAGTAAACACTCCTGCAGATAAACACTCATTGTCAGCCACTAGTGAACACTCCTGCAGACAAACACTCATTGTCAGCCGTTAGTGAACATTCCTGCAGACAAACACTCATTGTCAAGCGCAAGTGAGCATTCCTGTAGACAAACACTCATTGTCAGCCGCAAGTGAACACTCCTGCAGACAAAAACTCATTGTCAGCCACTAGTAAACACTCCTGCAGACAAACACTCATTGTCAGCCACTAGTTAACACTCCTGCAGACAAGCACTCATTTTCATCCGCAAGTGAACACTCCTGCAGACAAACTTTCATTGTCAGCCACTAGTTAACACTCCTGCAGACAAACTTTCATTGTCAGCCACTAATAAACACTCCTGCAGACAAAATCTCATTGTCAGCCACTAGTGAACACTCCTGCAGACAAATACATATTGTCAGCCACTAGTGAACACTCCGTAAACACTCATTGTCAGCCGCTAGTGAACACTCGTGCAGACAAACACTCATTGTCAGGGACAAGTAAACAATCCTGCAGATAAACACTCATTTTTAGCCACTAGTGAACACTACCGCAGACAAGCACAAATCGTCAGCCGCAAGTGAACATTCCTGCACACAAACACTCATTGTCAGCCACTAGTAAACACTCCTGCAGATAAACACTCATTGTCAGCCACAAGTGAACACTACCGCAGACAAACACTCATTGTCAGCCGCAAGTGAACACTCCTGCAGACAAACACTCATTGTCAGCCACTAGTAAACATTCCTGCAGGCAAACACTCATTGTCAGCGACTAGTGAACACTACCGCAGACAAACACTCATCGTCAGCCGCAAGTAAACACTCCTGCAGACAAACACTCATTGTCAGCCACTAGTAAAGACTCCTGCAGACAAACACTCATTGTCAGCCGCTAGCAAACATTCCGGCAGACAAATACATATTGTCAGACTCTAGTGAACACTCCTGCAAACACTCATTGTCAGCCGCAAGTGAACACTCCTGCAGACAAACACTCATTGTCAGCCACTAGTGAACACTACCGCAGACAAACACTCATTGTCAGCCGCAAGTGAACACTACCGCAGACAAACACTCATTGTCAGCCGCAAGTGAACACTCCTGCAGACAAACACTCATTGTCAGCGACTAGTTAACACTCCTGCAGACAAATACATATTGTCAGCCACTAGTGAACGCTCCTGCAAACAATCATTGTCAGCCACTAGCAAACACTCCTGCAGGCAAACACTCATTGTCAGCCACCAGTGAACATAACCGCAGACAAACACTCATTGTCAGCCCCTTATGAACACTCCTGCAGACAAACACTCAATGTCAGCCACTAGTAAACACTCCTGCAGGCAAACACTCATTGTCAGCCATTAGTGAACACTACCGCAGACAAACACTCATTGTCAGCCGCAATTGAACACTCTTGCAGACAAACACTCATTGTCAGCCAATAGTAAACACTACTGCAGATAACACCCATTGTCAGCCGCAAGTGAACTCTCCTGCAGACAGACACTTATTGTCAGCCACTAGTAAACACTCCTGCAAGCAAACACTCATTGTCAGCCACTAGTGAACACTACCGCAGACAAACACTCATTGTCAGCCGGAAGTGAACACTCCTGCAGACAAACACTCATTGTCAGCCACTAGTAAAGACTCCTGCAGACGAACACTCATTGTCAGCCACTAGCTAACACTCCTGCAGACAAATACATATTGTCAGCCACTAGTGAACACTCCTGCAGATAAACACTCATTGTCAGCCGTTAGTGAACATTCCTGCAGACAAACACACATTGTCAGCCGCTAGTGAGCATTCCTGCAGACAAACACTCATTGTCAGCCGATGGTGAACACTCCTGCAGACAAACACTCATAGTCAACCACTAGTAAACACTCCTGCAGACAAATACATATTGTCAGCCACTAGTGAACACTCCTGCAAACACTCATTGTCTGCCACTAGTAAACACTCCTGCAGATAAACACTCAATGTCAGCCACTAGTGAACATTACCGCAGACAAACACTCATTTTCAGCCGCAAGTGAACACTCCTGCAGACAAACTTTCATTGTCAGCCACTAGTTAACACTCCTGCAGACAAACACTCATTGTCAGCCACTAGTAAACACTCCTGCAGACAAAATCTCATTGTCAGCCACTAGTGAACACTCCTGCAGACAAATACATATTGTCAGCCACTAGTGAACACTCCTGCAAACACTCATTGTCAGCCGCAAGTGAACACTCCTGCAGACAAACACTCATTGTCAGCCACTAGTAAACACTCCTGCAGATAAACATTCATTGTCAGCCACTAGTGAACACTACCAAACATGCACTCATTGTCAGCCGCAAGTGAACACTCCTGCACACAAACACTCATTGTCAGCCACTAGTAAACACTCCTGCAGATAAACACTCATTGTCAGCCACTATTGAACACTACCGCAGACAAACACTCATTGTCAGCCGCAAGTGAACACTCCTGCAGACAAACACTCATTGTCAGCCACTAGAAGACACTCCTGCAGGCAAACACTCATTGTCAGCCACTAGTGAACATTACCGCAGACAAACACTCATTGTCAGCCGCAAGTGAACACTCCTGCAGACAAACACTCATTGTTAGCAACTAGTAAACACTCCTGCAGACAAAAACTCATTGTCAGGGACAAGTAAACAATCCTGCAGATAAACACTCATTGTCAGCCACTAGTGAACACTACCGCAGACAAGCACTCATTGTCAGCCGCAAGTGAACATTCCTGCAGACAAACACTCATTTTCAGCCACTAGTAAACATTCCTGCAGGCAAACACTCATTGTCAGCGACTAGTGAACACTACCGCAGACAAACACTCATTGTCAGCCGCAAGTGAACACTCCTGCAGACAAACACTCATTGTCAGCCACTAGTAAACATTCCTGCAGGCAAACACTCATTGTCAGCGACTAGTGAACACTACCGCAGACAAAAACTCATTGTCAGCCGCAAGTGAACACTCCTGCAGACAAACACTCATTGTCAGCCACTAGTAAACACTCCTGCAGACAAACACTCATTGTCAGCCGCTAGCAAACATTCCTGCAGACAAATACATATTGTCAGCCACTAGTGAACACTCCTGCAAACACTCATTGTCAGCCACTAGTAAACACTCTTGCAGACAAACACTCATTGTCAGCCACTAGTAAACACTCCTGCAGATAAACATTCATTGTTAGCCACTAGTGATAACTACCACAGATAAAGACTCATTGTCAGCCACTAGTAAATACTCCAGCAGACAAACTTTCATTGTCAGCCACTAGTGAACACTCCAGTAGACAAATACATATTGTCAGACACTAGTGAACACTCCTGCAAACACTCATTGTCAGCCGCAAGTGAACACTCCTGCAGACAAACACTCATTGTCAGCCACTAGTGAACACTACCGCAGAAAAACACTCATTGTCAGCCGCAAGTGAACTCTACCGCAGACAAACACTCATTGTCAGCCGCAAGTGAACACTCCTGCAGACAAACACTCATTGTCAGCGACTAGTTAACACTCCTGCAGACAAATACATATTGTCAGCCACTAGTGAACGCTCCTGCAAACATTCATGATCAGCCACTAGTAAACACTCCTGCAGGCAAACACTCATTGTCAGCCACCAGTGAACATTACCGCAGACAAACACTCATTGTCAGCCACTAATGAACACTCCTGCAGACAAACATTCAATGTCAGCCACTAGTAAACACTCCTGCAGGCAAACACTCATTGTCAGCCACAAGTGAACACTACCGCAGACAAACACTCATTGTCAGCCGCAATTGAACACTCTTGCAGACAAACACTCATTGTCAGCCAATAGTAAACACTACTGCAGATAACACCCTTTGTCAGCCGCAAGTGAACACTCCTGCAGACAAACACTCATTGTCAGCCACTAGTAAACACTCCTGCAGACAAAATCTCATTGTCAGCCACTAGTGAACACTACCGCAGACAAACACTCATTGTCAGCCGCAAGTGAACACTCCTGCAGACAAACACTCATTGTCAGCCACTAGTAAAGACTCCTGCAGACAAACACTTATTGTCAGCCACTAGCTAACACTCCTGCAGACAAATACATATTGTCAGCCACTAGTGAACACTCCTGCAGACAAACATTCATTGTCAGCCGTTAGTGAACATTCCTGCAGACAAACACACATTGTCAGCCGCTAGTGAGCATTCCTGCAGACAAACACTCATTGTCAACCGATGGTGAACACTCCTGCAGACAAACACTTATTGTCAGCCACTAGTAAACACTCCTGCAGACAAATACATATTGTCAGCCACTAGTGAACACTCCTGCAAACACTCATTGTCAGCCACTAGCAAACACTCCTGCAGACAAACACTCATTGTCTGCCACTAGTAAACACTCCTGCAGATAAACACTCATTGTCAGCCACTAGTGAACATTACCGCAGACAAACACTCATTTTCAGCCGCAAGTGAACACTCCTGCAGACAAACTTTCATTTTCAGCCACTAGCTAACACTCCTGCAGACAAACACTCATTGTCAGCCACTAGTAAACACTCCTGCAGACAAAATCTCATTGTCAGCCACTAGTGAACACTCCTGCAGACAAATACATATTGTCAGCCACTAGTGAACACTCCTGCAAACACTCATTGTCAGCCGCAAGTGAACACTCCTGCAGACAAACACTCATTGTCAGCCACTAGTAAACACTCCTGCAGATAAACATTCATTGTCAGCCACTTGTGAACACTACCAAAGACAAGCACTCATTGTCAGCCGCAAGTGAACACTCCTGCACACAAACAGTCATTGTCAGCCACTAGTAAACACTCCTGCAGATAAACACTCATTGTCAGCCACTAGTGAACACTACCGCAGACAAACACTCATTGTCAGCCGCAAGTGAACACTCCTGCAGACAAACACTCATTGTCAGCCACTAGAAGACACTCCTGCAGGCAAACACTCATTGTCAGCCACTAGTGAACATTACCGCAGACAAACACTCATTGTCAGCCGCAAGTGAACACTCCTGCAGACAAACACTCATTGTTAGCCACTAGTAAACACTCCTGCAGACAAACACTCATTGTCAGCCACTAGCTAACACTCCTGCAGACAAATATTTTATTGTCAGCCACTAGTGAACACTCCTGCAAACACTCATTGTCAGCCACAAGTAAACACTCTTGCAGACAAACACTCATTGTCAGCCACTAGTAAACACTCCTGCAGATAAACATTCATTGTCAGCCACTAGTGAACACTACCGCAGATAAACACTCATTGTAAGCCACTAGTTAACACTCCTGCAGACAAACTTTCATTGTCAGCCACTAGTGAACACTCCTGCAGACAAATACATATTGTCAGCCACTAGTGAACACTCCCGCAAACACTCATTGTCAGCCGCAGGTGAACACTCCTGCAGACAAACACTCATTGTCAGCCACTAGTGAACACTACCGCAGACAAACACTCATTGTCAGCCGCAAGTGAACACTCCTGCAGACAAACACTCATTGTCAGCCACTAGTAAACACTCCTGCAGATAAACACTCATTGTCAGCCACTAGTGAACATTACCGCAGACAAACACTCATTGTCAGCCGCAAGTGAACACTCCTGCAGACAAACACTCATTGTCAGCCACTAGTAAACACTCCTGAAGACAACTACTCATTGTCAGCGACTAGTAAACACTCCTGCAGATAAACATTCATTGTCAGCCACTAGTGAACATTACCGCAGACAAACACTTATTGTCAGCCGCAAGTGAACACTCCTGCAGACAAACACTCATTGTCAGCCACTAGTAAACACTTCTGCAGGCAAACACTCATAGTCAGCCACTAGTGAACACTCCTGCAGACAAACACTCATTGTAAGCCGTTAAATTGTTAAATGTTAGCAATGAGGATATTATCTCCTTGCTATATTTTTATTTAAAGACTTTGGACAGGCTGAAACAGCACATTTAAAATCATTTAAAGCTAACCATTTAATACATTCGAAGAACATTTTGTGATGTAATTTGTCTTTACTGGCTGAAATATATCTTATGCAAATAAATTGTATAATATTTCCTATGTTATCTCACCGTTATATTTTCGATCGGATTGTCAAACCAAAGCTGGACATACAAGGTACCCGCACTGTATGAAGCATCGCCAAGATCGAGCATACAATCACCATCGATAGCATTTCTACGCAGATCATCTTTATATGTTTGACGTACAGTGGTCACATTAGAACAACCTGCTCCACAAGCTAAAATGAAACAAACATCACCTTCACATTAATATGCACTTAGTTTCTTTATCAGTAAAACGCATTTATCACATTTAAAGAAGTCTGTTTCTTATAGTTTTAACCCTTGTTTGTTAATTAACTCAACATCACGACAAAAGCTCCAAAAGGTACTCTACTAATGAACTATAATTACAACTTGAGGAGTGCTAACATTTAACAGTAATCTTATAAATGCAAAATTTCACTTTGATGAGTAGAGGATTCAAGGGTAAGAAACATGAATCCTCGGTAAATTTAAAAATTACACAAAATGCTTAAGTTGGTATCATTTGTCATGGAAGAGTTGATGTTGGTTTGTTGTGGGAGATCCTAATTTCATGAAAGTTAATATGTTTTTCTGACTTTAGAGCTTCTTTAAGTTTGATTAATCATTTTTAGAGCACATTAATGTTAAATGTCGTGCAAAAGTCAAAATAAAAGAGAAATATATATTAATTTCTGTGGGAATCCAACTTCCTCTTTTGTGAACAATTTCTGACACAGGAAGACATTAACAAGGTCAACAATGTCTTAGAAGATAATATCATAAAACTAAGTCCACGCTCAAATCTCAAGCATCAGATTGGCTGAAATGGCGACCAATTGCCATTTCAGCCAATCAGATGCTTGAGATTTGAGACTGGTCCCCATAGTTAGTTTTATGATATTGGACACGATGCTTAGGATTTGAGAACGGTCTCCAATCTAAGTTTATAATCTTCTGCCCTGGAAACCCTTCCGGAAAAAGTTAAATAAGAATATCGATAAAATCAAAACGCCGAAACTACAACCTCTCAGAAAGCAAATACTTTTTATTTGCGCGGGGACGAATTTTCGCGCACAAAACACAAAATGTATATTTGCGCGGCCTAAATTCGCACAATTGATTTTTTATTAAGACATAATAATTATTACACGGTGCGATTTCTTCTGGGGTTTTAATTACCTTAGCGCGAAATATGCGAAATTTAAAGCGAATTAAAATGATACCACAGTAGTTTAGAAAGAGAGAGCAGATTTTTTTTTATAATTAATATGATCAGTTTCAAATGCAAGACATTACAAACAAATTTGAAGCGAGAACGTGAAGGGGAACTGCCTTTATACGGTCAGTGGCAAAGTATATGAGCCAATGGTAAGGTTTAAACCAGGTTCATATATGGGCGAATATTTTTCCTATGAGTTATTCTCACGAAAGTGACGTAACAATATCAAATTTGTAAAACTGTTGATAAACGATAATTTAATACGGAATCGACCCTACGATTTCGACGCGCGAAGCGCGTCGAAATCGTGTCGATTCCGATTACGGTATTGCGCATGTCTAACGGTCTATACCAAGACAATTGGAAACCGTGCATTTCCGGTTTGCAAAATACCCTGTTAAATACGGCTTTTCTGATTGGACAATAAAAAAACCTTGCAAAGTAAGGCGTTTTCTGATTGGACAATATGACTTGAATCCAGATTGCTTGCTTCTGGATTTTAAAACTGAAAAGCCGCCATTTTGTTTCTCGATTCACATTTTCAGAAGTTCTGATTCCATATGTTAGATAACAATTAAGATTGAACTCGCCCTAATATGAACTATAGGTGCTACCTATTTAACGGGGAAAGCCAAAGAACTGCTAAGATAGCGTTATCCGACCAGCAGGAACCGTGTATTATCAGCTTACTTGTTAAAATCAATAATGATTGGAAACAATATGTTTTGCTGAATCACCTAAAAGGTGTTATAAAACTACAAAATGTATATGGGCAACCGTAAATTCAGAAAAATAATGTTTCAAACATTATTTGCACCTGTTTTGGGTACATCAGATATGACAGCTTACCACAGATAGCTATGAAGTTACAGAGCGTATCTGTTATGTGCATAGCAGTAAACAAACTGTTAACAAAATTAGGACGCTCCTGAAAACTGGTCGGTTCACATGTGGTTGGGTTGTAGACATAGGAATTGAATAATACCTTTCTTATATCGATATTCGGTTATTGGGCAAAACTACTAGAAATGTTTTAAATGGTATTCGAACATGGTGGCCTCTAAAGCTCCATTGGTAAAGCATCAGCATGGTAAACCAGAGGTTTGACTTCCAAGTCTTGCTCAATACAGCAAAAATTAAAGAATTCAAATTATTTTAAGGTAAAGATGATAATTGCATTGTTGTGCAATATATCCACAAATACAATGATGATGCTATGACAGATTTATGATTTATATCAAGATTTTCTTGTGTGCTTAACATGGGATCATCTTGAGATTTTGGCTCTAAAAATTGTTTATATTTTTAATGCCGGTGAAATAGTGACTTAACTTGATGCAGATTTTCAAGTCATAATAATTGCATTCAAAAACATCACTACTTCAATGTTAACGTCTGTCAGTCAACACCATTAAGATCTTAACACTTCCCTCTGCTGAGAAGAGCCAACTAAACTGGCTCTTGTTGAAAATGCATGTAGAATTCTTTCTAAAGGCTACTTGCAAGGTACATTTTCTTGCGATTCAGTTGATATTCATATCCAAATTACAATTTTTAGGAAGACTAGTAGGTGCGAAATTTGTGTGAAACAGTTGCAGATTTATATCCAAAACACACTTAATGTTTCTTTGGTGTGAAATGTATAACCCTGGCTGATAACAGCCACTGCGTAATCTTTTGTCACTATATTACATGTATAAAAAAAATGAAATATGCATATCAGGAATGGCCACATCCAGCATACACAGCCTCCCCACACAGCCAAAAAGTAGAGAGGAAAAGAGAGCATGGTATTACAATAATCAGTTTCATAATGGACGCCACAAACAAATAACGAAAGTGAGAACCAGACGGGTTACCGCCTTGGAACGGTCAGTGGCAAAACAAATTGCCACTTGGGGTTTAAACCAGGTTCTAGGGTGCACCAACCTCACACTTGCCCCAACAGGTTCTCGTATCACAAAACAAGTACAAATTGTCTTGGTAAAATAACTCCAACCCACCCATCAGCTCAACAAATAAGCTCATAGCTTATTTTGTGACAGTTTGCTACTTGAATTTAATTGTAATTAAATTTAATTCACAATTATTTTGCCTTTTTAAAATTTTAATAAATTGGTTACAATTTAAACAACTGAATGTTTGTCAGTTATTAATTAGAGATTAATGAACAGGTTAGCAGTGCCTTTGAATGATAATGGCCCTGTCATGTTGATAATGGCCCGAGGGCTTTAGCCCGAGGGCCATTATCTCATGGCAGGGCCATTATCATGCAAAGGCACTGCTAACCTGTTCATTTACCTGTTTATTACATGTGTACGTCCACTCTCTGATGTCCAGTTGGTCTATCGTATATAGTATATTATCATGCAAATGTATTTAAATTTGACAGTGACGGAACTACTTCCTCAGAAAGCCCCTTGCGCTCGCTAATTTCTTAGTCTCGCCTAAATATAGAGGCACTGTAAGACAATTGTATAATATCATTCTAATGCTTCTCTTTTTGCAAGTCATCTAACCGAGAAAAAAAACATTTATACTATGAGAGAGTCTATAATTATTATAATCCACTTGAAGCAGGAGCCGTGTTAGGACTAGAGCCGTTATAACCTTTATAGCACTGACGTCATTTTTCGAAATCAATATTCCTTCCGGCATGTCAATGCATTCAATTTCGGACAATCTTTTTGGATTTTATTACTCAAGTGTGTTTTAATTATTGTTTAGTCTGTGCTGATGGATTTACGTGCTTGATGATCCTGATAATCTGAATGCCTGCGTCTAGGCCATTTCGTTTTCTAAATAAAAACTAAAATGGCTTTGTTGCTGGTGTTAAATTTCAACTGACTGAAGAGAAGAAGGAAACAACAAAAACAACAACAAAGAATATTCTTTTGAAGTTGTGTGTATATTTGGACAAGGAAATTCAGCAATAAGCTTTTTTTCAAGAACTGGATTTGCACATTGGAAGCCTACTACCAGAAAACTAGCCGTTCAATGATGACAGCAGGTTTGTCGGCTGATCCCAATGGTTTTTGCAATTTTTTTTGTTTAAATTCTAAAAAGACACACCTCATATGTTTTAGATATTTCAGTTTTCATTGCACATAAAAGCAAAATCAGTTTAAACAAAATGGCCGACTTTTTTTACAAACTATTGTCTCACTGACTGATGTATTCATACGCCAACAAGATTTCAATTCTTTTAAAAAAATAAACAAAAAAGTGTTTATTTATGCAATAATAAGCTCATAAGCGCATGTGCAAATGATAATTATTTTGACTGTTTTTTAAATTTCTTACTAAAACAATTGTCTGTAAAACAAACATAATTGGAATCGGACAAAAAAATTGGCAGGGCCATTATCACATTATCACTTTTAAGCCCTGGGCCTTGGTTTGATAATGAGGCTGGTGACATGATAATAAGTTTTGACACCATACAATTTTGTTACTATTTTTAGTAACACATGTAATAAGTATAGGTTAATAAATGGGCAAGCAGTGCCACTTGTCGATAATGGCCCTGCCATATGAATAATGGCCATTATCAACAAGTGGCACTGCTTGCCCATTTATTTACCTATTTATTACATGTGTACATTACAAATGACAGTCGTTTTACTTTGTTTACTTTGTACTTGATTGAGCACTTTTATTAATTTAATTACCACGTCATGATGCCAAATAATACGTCATTTGAGTGATATGTGACGTCATTAACGAATGTTTACTATTTCAAACAGTGCCGTTTGATTATTTTGTTTTAACTCAATGGAAAGGATATGAATTTGCTAAATTTTGAATGCTGGAAGTGATAATCGTGGTATGAGTCTGTAAATGCTATGATTTGAGAGTGTTTCATTCTTATACCTCTGTTGCGAGCTTTGTTACCGTCAAGCCTATGTGAATTATGGAGAAAATAAATGGAACATAAAAAAGGAGAAAAAATGATTTTAAATCGGGGATATTTCACGGGTAAGTACAATTTATTCGTATTTCAACCATGAAATGTGACAAAACCACGGATAACAATTGAAAACTTAAAACAAAATCGCAGGGCCATTATCGATAATAGCCCTGCCATTTCATAAGTTAATGCCCTGCGACCTTGAATAACGCTTCCGATCGTAACGTAAATTTGTTACTATTTATAGTAAAACATGTAGTATGCCTTATTCTCATCGATTCGGGATTTCCCATCGATTCGTGACGTCATAAAAATGGCCAGAATCGCCGCTCGTGCGCTGTAAATTTCGTCTGAGTACTACGCAAGTTTCACTGTGAGCAGTTTCCAACGCATTAAGAACGATAAACATGCGAACTAAGCATGTAACTCCTCTAAATATCAAATTATATTTGCCTAAATTACAATTTCCTTTAGAAAATTACTGTTTTGTCCCAAATTTTACTAAAAGGCAACATTCGCCCGCTTCCGTTTCAACACCGCCATTTTCAAGGGAAATCACTGTGAATAGTTTTCCAATAAAACGACCTTGAACTACGTCACAGTTCATAAAGCGTGTGCCATAGAGCGGAACATAGTCCAATTAAAAGCCAATTATGAAATGCTTAACTGGGCGCAGTGTGACAAGTGCGAACAAAGGCATTCTGTATGAAAATCCGGGTAGTTAGACGACATATTACATTCCTATGCCCCAACTGTGAACATTAGACAATCCAAGATGATAGTTTAGTTTCGTTTCGGTGTTTACAATGTTATAATTGGTCAGTTTCCAGTTAAATGAAACTGTTTGTTTTGTTTTAGTTGACTATTGTTCATATGAAATGTTGTTAAATTCTTTAATGATTACCAACTTCAATATCATTAAAAGGATTAATTTGCTCCAAAAAGTTGGATATTTTTTACTACTTACTATTAATGAAAAGCAACCTTCAATTTCTGATCCGAACTGTAGCGCGTGCCCTTACCTGCTGTCAAAATTCCCGTCATCCAATCAAAATCCCGAACCGATGAGAAAAACTTTGACCTGCGATGATTAGCATGGTTGACTAATTCAGGTACGATTTGTTTTCAACATGGAGATTTTTAAACGAATTTTTTGTTGGGATTGTATAGTAAAATGGTTTGTTTATACGATTATGTTTTAAAATGGTGTGTTTAATTTGTTTGATATGTTTTATTATCTCTTAATACCACATAAGCGTCCCGAATCGACGAGAACACAGCATAAGTGTATTTAATTAATTGAAAAAATGTAATTAATTATAGTTAATTACTTTAAGACTGTATTTTGACCCATGTTTGCCAAATACATGAGATTTTTTTATTTATTAAATCTAGGAAAGGACTTCTAACATATTGACTGACAGTTTTGTATAAATTATGTGCACTGTATATAAAAAATAATCATTACATTCCACTAAATGCTGTTGGACTGATGTAGATTTACAGTGGCATACAGTGAACAGTTAGACAAATGGATTTTCAATAATTATATACCATTTTATTATTAAAGATTCCATAATACATTTTAAAAGTTCTGAATCTCCTAAAAATATTTATCACGGTACATGTCCTACATTTCGTAGACTGTCGTCTTTTATTTTTTATAAACTCTGCGAGAGTCTAACATTTGGACCGCGATCTGTGTTTTAAACATTGACGTAACGTTCGTACTCCGTTCTTTAGCGATACCGGAAGTATCCCGAAGTGCAATATTCAATATGTCTCCATGAAGTGGGAACCGAAAAAATTGTCTGACAGGTATATATTTTCATTTTTGAAATTGATCATTTTCAATAATTACACGCTGCATACACATTATCTATAGGCGGGCAAAGCCCGCAAAGCGCCCTTCGGGCGCTTTGCTTGGCTTTCCCCGTAAAAATCAGGTAAATAAGTTTCAACATTGATTAAAATATAATATTGTCACAGAGTTAGAGTCTAACTGTAGGCTTCACCGTACTGTAGCGATGAGCATTACGGTAGTTGTTCGAAATTTGGTTTATTGCAGTTACACCGGTTTCCACAACATCCTAAACATTGGAATTTTACGACGTTTTTATTTATTTATTTACTGCAATCATCAACAAGAACAGTAAGTTTAACATTGCAGATTAGATGGTAATATCGATTGCTTTCGTTTTAATTTGGTGTGGGAAAGCGATAAGGTATTACGTTGAAATTAACTCTGGACAAAACTGGTCAAATGAAATCTGACCACAATTTTTGAAGTGTTTTCATGATCAGGACTTGAACCCAAAGTTTGCAGATTAAGCATAAATCTACTCTGCTAATATAAGTTGTTTGAGGCATGGTAAAGCTGTGTTTACCAAATGCTATCTGAAAAATGCTTCATTTACAACAAATAAAATTTTTTAGAGCTGCCTTTCCAAAAAATGAGGCATAGATCTATTGTAGAATTAATTAAAAGCACGGCGAAGCCGTGTTAACCACTTATTATTTATTTCAGATTTTAGGAATAACTGCTCAGCAGAGGTGTAGAAATTTTGTTTTACCCACTCACCCTGCAGGTCGAGTGAATGAGCAAGAAAGTACACTCTGCCTTACATTTTAAATAAAATACTTTTTCTGTAAAGCTTTGTTTACCAAATGCTATCTGAATAATGCTTCATTTACAACAAATAAAATTATAAGAGCTTCATTTCATAAAAAAATAAGGCATAGTGTTGAATGATTTAAATAGGAAGCACGGCGAAGCCGTGTTTACCACTAATTATTTATTTCAGATTTTAGGAATAATTGCTCTGTCAGAGGTGTAGAAATTTTCTTTGACCCAATCGCCTTACAGGTTGAGTGAATGAGCAAGTGCACTCCAACTTACAGAAAGTACACTTGCTCTTACATTTTTAATAAAATACTCTTTCTGTAAAGCTTTGTTTACCAAATGCTATCTAAATAATGCTTCATTTACAACAAATAAAAATTATTAGAGCTACATTTTATTAAAAAAATGAGGCATAGTGTTGAATGATTTTAATAGGAAGCACGGCAAAGCCGTGTTTACCACTAATTATTTATTTCAGATTTTAGGAATAATTGCTCTGACAGAGGTGTAGAAATTTTCTTTAACCCAATCGCCCTACAGGTCAGGTGAATGAGCAAATGCACTAGCCCTTACAGAAAGTACACTCGCCCTTATAAATAAAATACTCTTTCTGTAATAATTTTCTTTTTTTCCATTCGATCTCTTTCTTACTGTCCTGCTCGCTCTCTCGCTTTTCATAATCACCTGTATCTTGTGTAAAAAACTTCACCTTCAATTATTTTGTTTCTACATAATTTTTAACATACAGCGGGAAAAAAGGTGCACTTTCAGCCTTGTTCTGATTTGGGTAAACATAAAATGCTGCTGTTATCTTTACATCAGAAACATTCTGAATACAATGGAAATCGACCGAAATTCCGGAAATCAAATTGAAATTTGTAAACAACTTGAGAATATTTCATTATTCTAAGAAAACACATGTGCTTTGCTGAAAAATTTACACACCCTCACTGGTTTTCCTAGCCATTTTGGGAAAAGAACCTTAGCCAGAATCGGGAAAATTTTTGCGCGTGAAACTTCTAGGAATTTTTATCAACAAAAATACAGCGTAAAGCGAAGGTTAACACCGTTTCTTATGTTTTGAAAACTATCAGTGGATTCATTTGGGAAAAGTGGAAGAAATTTCCTATTGGGAATGGGTCCGTTAACTTTGGGAAAGGGTCTGTTTTCCGGACTCTCAGAAAGGCTAGAAAAACCCTGGCCCTGCCGGTCGAGTGTTTCGGCTGCTTCCTTCGACCTTACAGATCATTTACCTGCCATGGCGAGCAGTCGAGTGGAATTCTACACCTCTGATTTGTCAAACAAGTTCAAATGTGTTGCATGGTGAAGCCGTGTTGACCATTAATTAATTGATATAAATTTGAAAATTTATTTATTTTAATTAGTTTTCACAGTCCAATAAATTGTGTCAAACTTTTGTATACATGCCTTGGTCAAGATGTTTGAGTGTAATGATCACTACAGACTTCCTAAAAATTGTAAAAAAAGTGTCAGACAAGATGTGAAAATCTGTCTGACCAAAACAATTTCTGTCCGACTGAAACATTTAACACATTAATGATTTAGTAAGCAAAACACAGTATTGAGGGTGTTTTTGTTGTTGTTGTTTTTTCAGTGGAACAAAATAACAAATTGTCATTATGACAAATACGTAAAATATTTCATTTGGATATCCTCACTCATTTCCCTCAGAACAGTCTCGAATCAAAACAGTGAGTAAAATTGTAATTTAGGGAGTAAAATTGGAATATGCCGATCAAATTTTTGCCGGATATATGGTCCTACAACATTGAAAATCACATCAGACCAGTCCAAATTTTACCGGACAGGTCCGACAGTCCGGCGACTTTAAAGAAGTCTGTCACTAAGAAAAATAAATTAAGTCATTGGAAGGTATATGCATGTATAGGCAAATAATATCATTTATAAATTTTGTTTTTTTGTAATTTGTATTTCAGTTTGAAGTATACATATAAAAGATGCCTGACAAATCTGGTTCAAAGAGCATGAAACTGGAATAGGAGAAAAATTAGACTACTGGAGAGGTATTTTTTTTTTTAAATTTACCTATAATAAACTGTACAAACACTCAAACAGCACATAATTTGCCCTTCCTTTACATGACTATGCATGGCTGGACAAACCCACTAGCCTGACGCCTTGGACAAGCTGAAAATTGTATCGGACAATCTCAAAATATCTGATTGCTTGTCTGTGGGCTAGCTCAATTTTTTTAGTGTAGACTAGTTTAAACGTTAATTTGAAATGCGCCATTCTCTTTTAGCACTATATGCATATCATATTATAACAGCAATAAGTTTATTACAAAATAACATGTTTTGAGATCTAATTTAACATTATCAAGCCCCCCATATAATGGTTCCTCTTGAATTTCCTGTTTCTTTCTGTACTGTTAATACTGACTAATCAGAATTTGCTTATTTGGGCAAAAGTGGGACTACATTGTAGCTGAAATGTTTACCCAGCTAGTTTTAGACTACATTGTAGTTACTAAAAAATCTAAATTTGTCCAGCCCTGCTATGGTGTACCATAATCTCTGGCATGTTCACACAAAATCACCTGAACATGCCAAATTTTTGGAAGACACAGAATCAAACGCCACAAAGTTTCTCTGCAGACCATGTTGTAAATACATTATGGGTCCCTTTGGTCACTTATTTAATCCTTTATTTAGTGGATAAATCTCATAATCTTGTTCACGTTTTTTAGGAAGAAAACAATGCTGTTTTAGTTTTCACAGTCAATAACTTAACATACTTCATGGACACAACTTTTTAGCACAAATGGTCAGCCCATGTAAATCCAGATCAGATGGCATATATGTAGATTCAGATCAGCTGGCACATCTTTATGTGGTCTTTAAAATGTGATAACACTCTGGAATTAAAGATGGCATGAAATGTTTCATCATTTCCATCTTCCTTGTATGTGATTTTAATAAAAAGACCTTACATGTAATAAATAAATTATGACAACAGTATGAATTGTTCACTGTTAACTGCAACAGCAATTTATGTACATCTTCATAAGCCACAAAAGGTACTGTATAACTGAATTATTAGTTTACTGTTATCAGCGAAGATTTAAAATAAAACATTTATTTTCAGAGATGTGTATCACCAAGGTTATGAAGCCTATAGATACTTATGCAGAATTGGTAGACAGCTATGGCACAGAATATGAACATTAACATAGTAAACAGATAAAAGGTTTGCATTAATTTTCTTTATTTTCATTTATTAAAGCTGCATGAATGTATAATAGCAGGGTTGGCCTATTGACTGGTCAATTGAGTATTGAGCGGGCCGGTGGTCAATAGTGGTCATAACTGGTCAAAGGTGATCATTTCTGGTCAATGCTGGTCATTACTGGTCAATTTTGTTCACAACCAAACTGTCCAAAATGTTCTTTAAATCATTCAAAATCCTTTAGGCCCTTACAATAGCCCCTGTATGGGTCTAAGTGGTACTTCATTTATGGTTTATTATTGGATAAGCTTTAAATAAACAGAACTTCTCAATTGGTATAGGCCTTTGTTAAATAAGCAAAAGAAATGTATGTCTTAATATTTTAAATCAATTTTAACTGTCGACAAAATAATTTATAAAAGCCTTAAGATATAAAATTATTTTTGAAGATAAATTAATTTGCGGTTGATTTTGATATTTCAGGAAAACAGCTTCACATGAAATGCTGTGGGAAGACCAGGTTAACTGTTCTAGCCAGTAGAGGGAAGAGAAGGAGAGCTATCCGATCCAGTTATTACGAATTTCAGAGTTCCACAGGGATCCATATTAGGAACGAAATACTTTACGATGTATACCAAGCCAGTAGGTGCTATCTGTGGTAAACATGGTCTAATGCATCATTTTCACAAATGGACATGGAGAAACATGTCAACACTGTCTGTAGATCTGCCTACCACCAGCTGAGAATCATCGGATGCATACGGAATTACCTTACAACAGATGCTACAAAAACATTAGTTAATTGTCTAGTAACATCAAAGCTTAACTATTGTAATTCATTGCTCTTCGGTATTCCAAAACTGACAATGAATAAACTACAACGGGTTCAGAATACAGCTGCCAGAATCTTGACAAAAAATCCTCGTCATGACCTTATAACACCAGTGTTCAAGGAACTTCATTGGCTACCAATATGTCAACGGATCGATTACAAGGTCCTACTATACACTTACAAGGCTCTCCATGGACAGTGCCCACAGTACATTATTGACTTATTGTGTGTGTACCGACCAGCTAGAGACCTTCGTTCTAGTAGTTCTTTAACACTTGTAGTACCACATACCAGAACTGTGACTTTCGGAAACAGTAGCTTTAGCCATGCTGCACCAAAAGAGTGCTATATAAATCTGGACTTATTTGAATGTTTCATTCTATTTAGATAATAAATTTCTCTACTGTCACTTAGTGCTGTTTAACTAAGAGTTTACAGGAAAACTGGTGTATTCAACATCTCAAAGGATTCTTCCAAACTTCACAGAATCATTCAGCTCACTTAGATGTAGTGTTGCATCTATTATGATTGAAATTTCTACATTATTTGAAATTGCCTCATAACAAATAATTTGTTATTTAATATTGAAAATCAAATTATAACATGTTAAGTAGCAAAATGTTTCTTATTTTAAAAGCAATATAATTATATGTGATACATAAAATGTTCACTTAGGAAATTAGTATCAATTTCTTGTAAAAAATACTTATTTTGTAAATTGTTAACAAGAAATATTCTTAATACTCTTCATGATTTTTGACAGTAAGTTAAGTAATGTAAATATTGAGAACCTGAAGCCAGACTTGTTGATTGATATCTGATTGAATATATTTTATTTCCTTTGAATTGTAAGGAACTATCACCTGTTATCAATCTGACGATTTTATCACATATTGTTTAAATGTGCTTTAGGTCTTACTTTCCTCTTGTTAAAATCTCAATTGTTAAGTTGTAAATGTCAATTTTTGAAAAGGGTATATAAACAGAATTTTCTAGGTAAACAACAACAAAAACTTTGTGAAGGAATTAGCTAAAACTTTGTGACTAAATTAGATAATACTTTGTGAAAACTTTGCGAACTGTTAAAGGGACTTTGTGAACTTTAAAATTAAAAAGGGAAATTAAGCTAAAAATCTTAAGACATTACTTTGTGAATCAAAAATTATTAGTTGTAAAATTGTTATTGTGGATTTATTTTATAAACCGCAAATAAAAGCTTAGAAACCTGAAAAGACTTTGTGTAGAACAACCACTCTGTGTAAAACAACAATAAACCCGTGTAACACCAGCTGTTCAAATAAGCGCTCACCGCAGAAGAAGAGATTAATAATGCAAAAGTCGTGTTACACCAAAATCTCTTCATAATACATCTTACAACCTTGATCAGTTTTGGTTAAAAAGTAAAACAACAAATGATGACTTGTTTATTTGTTTTACTGTTAAACATTCGATGCACATCTCTTTAAATTCGTCGATTCCGAGAGAGGCAGTGCCTTAGTTCATATTATTACTTGTGTGTCACGTGACTGTCTAGTTATCGTTTACTTCTAAGCTTGTACCTTTTATTTTTTAGGTGAGGTATAATGCAAACAAAACTTGCAAGAGTTGTTTTAAATTAATGACATTACACATATACGGAATATTTTATCCAAAAGTATGTAAGGCTTTAATAACCTGGTTTAAGAGTTTAGGATGTGTTGCTCAAAATGACAAATACGCATAATAATGATACATTAGTATTATTCCTTCTTGCAAAGTTTCATCGAACATCAATTTGTCGTAATTGAGATTTTATAATTTTCTTTTTTATCGATCATCGTTATTCTTAGCTATATGAAACACGTATTGGTTTGAGCATTACTTAAACAGGAACATTTTTGTGAGAAAATTTAGTTTGCTTAAGGTGGAACGCGCCTCAAATTTTTTTTTCGAGTTTCCTCACGAAATTTCGCATACATATAATTGAGCATATGCCTGATTTGGATGACTGTGTGCTTACTTTTTTGGTATTCTTAGCCGTTTCGAAACTACAAACCTTCAAAGTATGCCACTAACGTCACTTTTGAGACGTATGTCAAGTTTCCCGCGTTCAAGCAACAAAATCCGATATTTCAGTCAATTTTGCGTTGATTGCTACGGAATTTCATCACCTATTCCGTCTTACAAATTACTTCATGTAAAAATAATTTTCTTATCCCTGGCTCACGTTTTACAAATTTAATGCGTCTTTAACGTCAGTTTTCAGAGACAAAATGGCGTCTCGTTTGTTTAAAAAATCGCGGTTTTCGTTGATTATAAAAAAATCTGCAAATTTAAATTTTGATTTTTTTAACTCTATTGATTATAAATTTTACGACAAAAAGTTTGATATCAAGAAAAGTATACCTTACCAGCTTCGTTTACTCTCAACATCAATTTATCTTACCCCTCTATCTTCCTTTATTTGACGTTGAAATACAGCTTTCTTTTATGTGGGATATCTGCTGTTCATTCCCTATCGTCCATTTTTCCATCTTTCTATTGTCACAGCAGCATTTATGGTTAGAAAATGATTTTACAATTTCTATTTTACGCATTGTAAATTTTGCAAGTGAATGAAATAGCTTTTCACTGACGCACCAGGATCACGATCGGAAATGGACGCAAACACGGACATGCATACGGACTTTGCACCACGGAGTAATGTAATGCCAGCTCACAATTGGCGACTCTCTAACCGTCATGACAAAGTAATTACGTACTGTAATGTGAGTTTACAAATTTCTTCTAGAAATTCAATAGATTAAACACTGGTTAATGTTTTTTTACAATGCAGGATTAAAAATCCCGTCGGCAATGTTATTACTTCCCTTTATTTATGATCTGGTATTTATTTTTAATGAAATACACAGTCTGCCGGTTAACAATAAGAAATAATTGAAATTTTTAATTATATTGAAAAAGATAAAGAGAAAAGTTTTCTTTTCACAGATAAAAACCTCAATATTTAAACATTTTGATTGTCAGAACAACGAGTTTTATAGAATGTTTGTTAACTAGCGAAGACATCATGACTGACTACATTATTATGACCTCGTTTGAAGTGGAAGAGCCCTTAAACTGGGAACAAACAAAAACATTAAGTAATAAAATTAGGTTATCAACCGTTCAGTAAGCATTCGTTTTTTTTTCAATTACAATTTATAATTGTAATTTAAAGGACACTAGCAGAAAACAATAAAATAAAAACATCGGAATAAATATTCATGTTTATACATATTCTATAGATCGGAACCCAGAATCATTCACTAATTACTAATTGTAATGATTTACAGCCATTTACTTTCTTCGATGGTATTTTTTGAGATCCATGTGCCTTGACAGGAATTATAACTGCCAAAAACAATCTGAATTGTATCAGGAATGCAATGAATTTTTATTTGATACCAAATTCTATTATTTTCTTTAAAAGTATGTTTACATATAAACTAAATCTGCCGAACACACATGTATTTTAAACGTCAAATAAAAGGAAATAGAGGGGTAAGATAAATTGATATTGAGCGAAAACGAAGCTGGTAAGGTATACTTTTCTTGATATCAAACTTTTTGTCGTAAAATTTATAATAAATAGAGTTAAAAAAATCAAAATTTAAATTTGCAGATTGTTTTATAATCAACGAAAACCGCGATTTTTAAGCAAAACGCGACGCCATTTTGTCTCAGAAAACTAACGTTAAAGACGCATTAAATTTGTAAAACATGAGCCAGGGATAAGAAAATTATATTTACATGAAGTAATTTGTAAGACGGACTAGGTAATGAAATTTCCTATCAATCAAAGCAAAATTGACTGAAATATCGGCTTTTGTTGCTTGAACGCGGGAAATTTGACAGACGTCTCAAAAGTGACGTTAGTGGCATACTTTGAAGGCTTGTAGTTTCGAAACGGCTAAGAATACCAACAAAGTAAGCACGCATCCAAATCAGGCATATGCTCAATTATATGTATGCGAAATTTCGTGAGGAAACTCGAAAAAAAATTGAGGCGCGTTCCACCTTAATATTATAAAAATATAGGAACAAGAGCTATAACCAATGAAGTAATGGACAAATAAGTCTAAAATGATAATATCATTACCTGTTAATCCCATCGTTGGTGATGCTGTTATTGCCGGTGATGCAGTTGTTGTTGGTGATGTAGTTGTTGTTGGTGATGCAGTTGTCGTTGGTGATGCAGTTGTTGTTCGTGGTGGAGTTGTTGTCGGCGATGAAGCTTTCGTTGGTGATTCAGTTGTTGTAGGTGATGCAGTTGTCGTTGGTGATGCAGTTGTTGTTGGTGATGTAGTTGTTGGTGGTGATGCAGTTGTCGTTTGTGATTCAGTTGTTGTTGGTGATGCAGTTGTCGTTGGTGATTCAGTTGTTGTTGGCGATGTAGTTGTTGTTGGTGATGCAGTTGTCGTTGGTGATTTAGTGTTTGTTGGTGATGTAGTTGTTGTTGGTGATGCAGTTGTCGTTGGTGATGCAGTTGTTGTTGGTGATGTAGTTGTTGTTGGTGGTGCAGTTGTCGTTGGTGATGCAGTTGTTGTTGGTGATGAAGTTGTTGTTGGTGATGTAGTTGTTGTTGGTGATGCAGTTGTCGTTGGTGATTTAGTTGTCGTTGGTGATTCAGTTGTTGGTGGTGATGCAGTTGTCGTTGGTGATTCAGTTGTTGGTGGTGGTGCAGTTGTTGTTGGTGATGCAGTTGTCGTTGAAGATTCAGTTGTTGATGGTAATGCAGTAGTCGTTGGTGATGCAGTTGATGTTGGCGATGTAGTTGTTGTTGATGAATCAGTTGTTGTTGTCGGTGGAATTGTTGTTAGTGATTCAGTTGTCGTTGGTGATGCAGTTGTCGTTAGCGATGTAGTTGTTGGTGGTGATGCAGGTGTCGTTGTTGATTCAGTTGTTGGTGGTGATGCAGTCGTCGTTGTTGATGAGGTTGTTGTTGGCGATGTAGTTGTTGTTGGCGATGCAGTTGTTGTTGTCGGTGTAGTTGCTTCAAGTGATGCAGTTGTCGTTGATGATGCAATTGTTGTTGGCGTTGTAGTTGTTATTGGTGATGTAGTTGTCGTTGGTGATGCAGTTGTTGTCGTTGGTGATTCAGTTGTTGTTGGTGATACATATGTCGTTGGTGATGCAGTTGTTGTTGGAGATGCGGTTGTTGTTGGCGATGCAGGTGTTGTTGGTGATGCAGTTGTTGTTGTCGGTGTAGTTGTTGTTAATGATGCAGTTGTCGTTGGTGTTGCAGTTGTTGGCGATGTAGTTGTTGTTGGTGATGTATGTGTTGTTGGTAAAGCAGTTGTCGTTGGTGATTCAGTTGTTGTTGGTGATGCAGTTGTCGTTGGTGATTCAGTTGTTGTTGGTGATGCAGTTGTCGTTGGTGATGCAGTTGTCGTTGTCGGTGTAGTTGTAGTTAGGGGTGCAGTGTTCGTTGGCGATGCAGTTGTTGGCGGTGATGCAGTTGATGTTGGCGGTGCATTTGTTGTTGGCGATGTATTTGTTGTTAGTGAAGCAGTTGTTGTTGCCGATGTAGTTGTTGTTGGTGATGCAGTTGTTGTTTGCAGTGCTGTTGTTGTTTCCGACAAAGTTGTTGTTGGTGATGTAGATGTTGGCCAAGCAGTTGTTGCTGGCAATGCAGTTGTTGTTGGTGATGTTGTTAGAGATGCATTTGTCGTTAGCAAATCAGTTGTTGTTGGCAATTCAGCTGTTTTTGTCGATGCAGTTGTATGTGGTGGTGCAGTTGTTGTTGATGATGCAGTTGTCGGTGATGCAGTTGTTGTCGGTGATGCAGTTGATGTTGGCGATGCATTTGTTGTTGGCGATGCATATGTCGTTGGCGATTCAGTTGTTGTTGGCGATTCAGTTTTTGTTGTTGTTGCAGTTGTTGGTGGTTGTGCAGTTGTCGTTGTTGTTACAGTTGTTGTTGGCGTTGCATTTGTTGTTGGCGATGCATTTGTTGTTGGCGATGCATTTGTTGTTGGCGATGCATTTGTTGTTGGCGATGCATTTGTTGATTGTGATGTATTAGTTGTAGAAGCACTGTTTGCTGGTGATGCATTTGTGATTGGTGATGACATTGTTGTTGACGATTCTGTTGTTGTCGGTGATGCATTTATTGTCGGTGATGCAGTTGTTGGTGGTGATGCAGTTGTTGTCGGTAATGCAGTTGTTGTTGGAGAAGCACTTGTTGTCGGTGATGTAGTTGTTGGTGATGATTGAGTTGTTGTTGTCGTTTCAATAGTTGGTACATTTTCTGCTGTTGTTACTGTTGATGCAGTAGTTGTTGATGATGATTGTAAAGTTTGACTTGTCTGTGTTGGTGTTCCTTCCTCTTCACATACCGGCTTTGGATCCCATTCCCCTGAACTATTACACACGACTTGTTTTAGACCTTGACGCTCCACGTATCCCTCCGCACAGGAAACTCGTAGTTTTGCTCCGATAAAATGCATGTTACCATATATTGTACCATTTGCCAAATCAAGTTGTCCGCATTCTGAAGAATTCGAAACAGGTTAATTCAGAACTTTTTCTTGAATTTATAAAGAAAGAAAACTACCAATAGCTCAATGGTTGTTCAATTAAACTTAAGTTGTTGTCGGTGTTGTTGTTGTTGTTGGTGGTGGTGGTGGTGGTTTTGTTGTTGTAAATTTGCATCAAAAGCTGTTTGACGGATAAAGGCTTAGATATCGAGTATGGATGTGGCATCGTTCCGGCCACAGGACCTAGTCATCAAAATCCGGATATGCCACAAAGTGTGCTGACCACCCCTACCCTAAATTGCTTTTATATACATTATCTTCTTCTTGTGACAGTGTTGACTGATACAGATGACTACATTGTACGGGGCGACTTTTTACGTCCAAATTATACGGCGTTCTAAGGCTTTTTTTTTTTGAGGCCCCTTACGGGTAACCCCGTTTATTCACTTTCACTTGCATATACAATATTACATCAATACATATTTTCATAATTTCCAATACTTATTAACATTCAAATAATATATAATTTGTTTTTTTGATTTGTGTTAATAGCATATACAAAATGTTAATATTGCAAGCTAAGCGATTTTGTTGTGGAGTCTCCCTATTAGATAAAGTCTTGTAAAAATATTTGTTTAGATAATTACACGTGATTACAAAAGGAAATAAAAAAAATGAAGAAAAAGGGAATAGTTTGGTCATTTCCAGTGTACGAGGAAAAAAAAGATTAGATGTAGAAGGACCATTTCATTTGGTGCTTTTCAAGTTTGTTTTTCAAGAAAGCTACTTCTTTTTCTAATTCTATTCTATAGTTCAAAAATGAAATAAAATGTTCGAAATTTGGAACACTTTTCTTAATTTTCATTTTAAAAATATAATACTTGCATGTAATTATAATATAGTTTATGCTGTTTTCTTTTATTGTTTGGTTCATAATACCTAAACTAATATTTTCCAGATTAAAAGATACTGGTGTTCCTTTTGTATTTAATAGAGACTGTAATTGTGACCATAAATGTTGACTATAGGGACAGTTCCAAAACAGGTGCTCATTTGTTTCAATATGAGTGTTACAAAAATCACATGATTGCGACATAGTAAGATTACATTTATAAAGGTACTTATTTGTGGGTATTATTCTACGTAAATATTTGTACTGAAAATTTCTGAATACCGTATCAATACTTGATATAAATATGTTGGAGTAAACTTTTTCCCAATTAATATTTTTATTTTGTAAAATGGTTTCCCATTTATTTTCAGATTTCACTGGTTCAATTTGTTTATTTTTGAGTAGAATATCATAAAACAGTTTATTTGGAGTTTTAGATGTATTTAGTTTTTCGAGTAGGTAATTTTTTCTCAAGCTCGTTAAAGTGGTCTGGTCTAACGTTTTAACATAACAGAGTGGAATACTTTTTATTATCTTGTGGTATTCTAGAAATTCTTTGTTTTCTAAATTGAACAAAAACTTGGCTTCATTAAATGTATAAAACTGCTTTTTACGAAAATCATAAAAGTGTTCTATAAATTTTATACCCTTATTATACATGTTTTTGTTGAAAATTATACCAAAATCATTTTTTATTTCTGAATTATTCCACAATATATGTTTTTCTATATTCTTATTAGTTTTATTACAGCTGACCGAAATTTCGCGCCATGCTGTTATAATGTTAGCCAGAAATATATGTTTTTGAACATTAGTTTTATGTCTTTTGCATTCAAATTACATTCAAAAATAAGATTTCCTCCATATTTATTTAGAACATTTGAGTAGAAATTTTTCCACTGCCCTTTGTTTTCTTCATTTAATAATCGTTTTACCCAGCATGCCTTTATTGAAGTTAAGAAACATTTTATATCTGTAACTTTTAAACCACCATTTTCATATTTTTTTTTACAATTTATTTTCGTTTAATTTTATCTGGTTTTCCATCCCACAAGAATGTAAATAATGCTTGATTTATCTCTGAAATAATCTTTTCTGTCGGATTGTCTAGCACCGTAAAGGGATATATGAGTTTTGGTAATGCGAATGTTTTAATTACGGTCACTTTACCAAGAAGTGTTAGTTTTCTATGTTGCCATTGTTTAAGACAGTTTTTGAATTCTAGAATTTTAGGTTCTAAATTATTAATTAAATTTTGCTCTCTGTTATTATAAAACGTAATTCCTAAGGTCCTTGCATGACTCGAGGTCCATATGAAATTTTTGTCTGCTGCAAGTTTTATATTTGATTTATTTAATGTGCCTACTCTTAATATTGTTGATTTAGATGTGTTAAGTTTCAAACCCGAGATGTTTTCAAAATCTGATATTACATTAATTAATCTTTCAAAGGATAGTTTTCCCCCATCGTTAACAAAAGTCGCGTCGCCAGCAAATAAAGTCTGTTTTATTTCGTTATTATTTATTTTTATACCTTTAATTATTTTATCTTCATGTATTGTATGTGACAAAAATTCGATACATATTATAAATAGCGCGGATGATAAAGGACAACCTTGTCGAACTCCTCTCTCTATTGAAAAAAAGTCTGATATAAAACCGTTGTTGATTACTGCACTTTTAGCATTTTTAGCTCGACTATTCGAAGAATATGTCGAGCTATTGTACTCACTTGGGCGTCGGCGTCGGCGTCGCCGTCGCCGTCAGCGTCCCGCTTTGGTTAAAGTTTACGTGCAACCTACCTATATCTTAAAAACTACTATAGCTACAGCTTTTAAACTTGGCACACTTGTTCGTCATCATGTACCGAGTTTGTATGCCAAGAACCATAACTCTAACTTTCATTTTGATCAAATTATGGCCCTTTTCGACTTAGAATTTCAGGTTAAAGTTTGCGTGCAAGCTACTGTACAAACTCATAACTTCAATACTACTAATACTACAGCTTTTAAACATGGCACACTTGTTCATCATCATGTCCCGAGTGTGTATACCAAAAACCATAACTCTGACTTTCATTTTGATCAAATTATGGCCCTTTTCGACTTAGAATTTCAGGTTAAAGTTTGCGTGCAAGCTACTATACAAACTAATAACTTCAATACTACTTATACTACAGCTTTGAAACTTTCAACACTTGTTCATCATCATATCCCAAGTGTGTATGCCAAGAACCATAACTCTAATTCATTTTTATCAAATTATGCCCCTTTTTCGACTTTGAATTTCGGGTTAAAGTTTGCATGCAAGCTACTGTGCAAACCCATAATTTCCATACTACTTATACTACAGCTTTGAAACTTTCAACACTTGTTCATCATCATATTTCAAGATTGTATGCCAAGAACCATAACTCTTACTTCCATTTTGTTCAAATTATGGCCCTTTTTTGACTTAGAATTTCAGGTTAAAGTTTGCGTGCAAGCTAGTTACTTTCATACTTCTTGTACTATAGCTTTGAAACTTAAGACACTTGTTTACCATCATGACCCTGACTATTTATACCAAGAACCATAACTCTTTCTTTCATTTTTAATCAAATTATGGCCCTTTTTCAACTTAGAATTTCAGGTTAAAGTTTGCGTGCAAGCTAGTTACTTTCATACTTCTTGTACTATAATAGCTTTGAGACTTAAGACACTTGTTTACCATCATGACCCTGACTATGTATGCCAAGAACCATAACTCTTTCTTTCATTTTTAATCAAATTATGGCCCTTTTTATAAACTTATAATTTCAGGTTAAAGTTTGCGTGCAAGCTAGTTACTTTCATACTTCTTGTACTATAGCTTTGAAACTTATTCACCATCATGACCCTGACTATGTATGCCAAGAACCATAACTCTTTGATTTTTTTCAAATTACTGCCCTTTTTAGACTTAAAAATTAAGGTTTAAAACTTTGTATACCTTTATTTTATCTTACATCAGGTTTATTTTCAAAGGCACATAACTCATCCTTGCTTTTTTATATTTGATTTTTGCCCCTTTTCACTTGAAATTAGAATTAAGACTTATAAATAATTGTTAAAGTTTCAATGTTAGTGTTTTTCATATGAAATGCTAGATAAAAGGTTTAAAACAGATGTCCTTAACATACTTTGGTTGAAAGTGTTGATTAATTGTGGGGTGGGTGGGTGGGTGCATAGACTATACTATACCATACCATACCATACCATACCATACCATACCATACCATAACACTGTACTGTACTGTACCCCCACCACCCACCACCACCTCCACATACCAACACCACCACCAACAACAACTACAACAACACCAACACAAACAACAACAACACCACCAACAACAACAACAACAACACCGCCAACACCACCACCACTAACAACAACAACACCACCACCACCAACAACACCATCACCACCACCAACACCACCACCACCAACAACAACAACACCACCATTAACAACACTAACACCAACAACAACTACAGCACCACCATTAACAACAACAACACCACCACCACCAACAACAACACCAACACCACCACCAACAACAATATCAACACCACCACCAACAACAACACAAACACAAACAACAACACCACCACCAACAACAACAACAACACCACCACTAACAACACCATCACCACCACCAACAACACCAACAACAACAACACCACCACCAACAACAACACCAACACCACCAACAACAACACCACCACCACCAACAACAACATCATCACCACCACCACCACCAACAACAACAACAACAACAACAACACTACCAACAACAACACCACCAACAACATCAACACCAGCACCAACAACAACACCACCACCACCAGCAACACCCCCACCAACAACAACACCAACAACATCAACACCACCACCAACAACATCAACACCACCACCAACAACAGCAACAACAACAACACCAACAACCAACACCACCACCACCACCACCAGCAACAACACTACCACCACCACCAACAACACCAACAATACCAACACCAACAACACCACCACCAACAGCAACACCAACAACAGCAACAACACCACCACCAACAACAGCAACACCACCACCAACAACAGCAACCAGCATACCATACTGTACTTCACCACGCCACACCACTATAGGTGGGCAAAGATAGTGGGTTGATGGGTGTGGGATCAGGGGTTTATGGGCTGGGTTGTGTAAACCCTAAAAAAAATCTACAAGAATAAATTAAGTGTAATTTATTGATTTCCTAACTTGGATTAAGAAACTTTTGTTCATGTGTGTTTGTTGGGGGTGTCATAAACTCCTGAATCACTCCCCAGTTTAAATGAAGCCCAGTTACAATGTGCTTAATAATTCTGACTTTTCGAATAGTCGAGCGTGCAGTCGTTTCCGACTGGCTCTTGTTATAAAACAACTTAATCCATTGTATAAAAGATTCCCCAAATTTAAGGTGTTTTAAACATTTATAAATAAAGTTATGTTCAAGGCTATCAAAGGCTCGTTCAAAGTCCGAGAAAAAGAGTAAACATGGTAAATTATTTTTTTCGACATAATCAATGATTTCAAATATTAATCTTACATTTTCACCAATGTATCTTCCTTTAATAAATCCTGTTTGTTCTGGTCTAATGAGATATGGTAATACTTTTTTAATTCTATTTGCGATTGCTTTTGTTGCTATTTTATAATCGACATTTAATAAGCTAATTGGCCTCCAGTTGGCTAAATTATTTAAATCTTTTCCAGGTTTTGGTAAAAGTGTGATTAAACCTTGATTCTGAAGATTCGATAATTTTCCATTTACAAATGAGTAGTTTATTGAGTTTACATAATATTCTTTTAATTCTAGCCAAAACGTTTTATAACATTCTACAGTAATACCATCGGAACCAGGACTTTTATTATATTTCATGTCGAAGAGTGCTAAACGACATTCGTATTCCGTAAGACTTCCATCGCATTCTTTAGACATATTTTCACTTAATACGTTCATTGAATTTTTAAAATAGTCATATTGTGGTGTTTTAACGCCTTTAGAACTGTAAATGCTTTTATAGAAATTTTCTTGTTCTTTAAGTATTATATCAATGTCTGTTATTTCTTTATCATTAATTATTAATTTATTAATTATTTTTTTCTCTGCATGTCTTTTTTCTAAATTTGCAAAATATTTTGTATTTTTCTCATTTGATTCAATATTTATAGCTTTTGAACGAATTATAAGACCATTTACCTTTTTCTCGTAAAATTTTTCTAATTCTTCTTGTTTTTTAATAAGATTTATTTTGTTAGCATCTGAATTAATGTTATTGTTGATGTTGCTTTCAATATCACTAATCTCTTTTATAATTGTTTTTTCTTCTTGTTCATCTTTTTTCTTTTTAAATGTAGAATATTTTATAGTCTCATTTCTTATTGATCCTTTAATTAATTCCCAAAGTGTATTTGGATTAGCTTCCTTATTTTCCTTTACAGTGTTTTCTATACTTGCTTTAATTATATTTTGATATTCTATATTAAGTAATAGACTGTTGTTTAATTTGAAATAACCTGGCCCTTTTTTATTAATGTCAAATCTATTTTAATGATAACAATGGAATGATCTGATTTAAAACTTGGTTTTATTTGACTGCTGATGACCTTTTTTGCAAAATATTCTGAAACCAGAAAATAGTCTAATCTACTATATATCTTTGGAGTAGTATTTGAGTGCCACGTGAATTCTTTTTTATGTATATTTTGTTCTCTCCCAATGTCGGTTAAATTATTAAATTGTATTATTTCGTTTACTTTTGTTCTTCATTTTAAATGTATCTTTTCTACCATTTTGTTTATCTTTTTCTGGGTTAATAACTGTATTAAAATCTCCTCCTATAATAATATTTTTATCATTATGTTTTAATATATACTGTTCAAGTTTTTCAAATATATTAGTATTATCATTATTTGGACCATATATATTTATGAGTAGGAATTCATTTTCATTTATTGTTAGTTCGAGTGAGATTAATCTACCAATAACAATCTCAGTATAGTTATTTATAGAATAATTTCCCTGTATATTAAGTAGGATGCCTACACCTTCTTTATTTGAATTAACACCACTGAAAAAGGTTTCTTTTTGCCACTCATCTTGCCACTTTTGTTGATGACTTTCAATAGAGTGAGTTTCCTGTAGTAGACAAATTGAGTAGTTTTTATCTTTAAGCCATTGAAATATTTGTTTGCGTTTCTTAGATTCACTTAGACCTCGAACATTGTAAGAACATATTAATATACTATCTAGATAGCCATCACACCATCAACCAAAGTTTAATTTACGCTACATACTGACCGTTTTCAGTAAATAAAAATGGAATGGTATTTGATGGCTATTAGAAGTATTCTAATTTTTTACATTTATATATTCAAATTATATTTGTTTATTTATTGAGACTGCTTTTAATTTAATTATATACCATGTTTTTCACTGTCTTTTTCATTTTATTGTATTCATATTAAGCGCATACTATAATTTTATAGTTCGCTGATATTAAATTGTCAGATTATAGATAAGGTTATTCATAGTTCGCTCACATAATATATAAAAGGATTAAGTTAGTCATAACTATGCAATATAGGTTACAAAAGGCCTGTTATGCACATGCTAGTCCGATAGGTATTGGCGAAGTATACTTCTCACCGTCTAGTTGCGTCAACTTAGTTTTCCTTCTCTGGCCAGGGTAGACTCGCCCAGTTTTCAAATTCACTATAGTTTACTTGTTTAATGTTACCCATTTTATTTTTATAGCAAATTTTACCATTTATGGTCCAACATTTATCAATTTCGTCTGGCATTTTAAACCTGACACACATTAAAATATGATGGCTTTGTTTCGTGAGGTCTTCACTTACAAAGAGGGGTTTGGGTAACTCCTTTTTGCGCCTCATGATTCTTTCTTTAACAAGCCTTGACTGTAATCTTACGATTATTTGCCTGTTCTTTCCTTCTACTTTCTTTCCTAGTCTATGACATGTATCAATGTCGTCTTTCGTTAATCCTAATCCGGGTAACTTCTTGTTTAGTGTTTTAATTACAAGATCCCTGGTTATTTCTGCGTTTTCTATAGCTTGTTTCTTATCAGCCTTCGCCACGGCTGAGTAGGATGGCATAGGTGCATTTTCTTTTTTCTCTGTTTCAACATTGCTCTTTCTGTGTATTTCTTCTTCTTCATCATCATCACTGTTTGTTTCAGTTTTATTTTTGTCTTTTTCTTGTCTTTCTTCAGTTTCCATGCTTTCATTTGTGGCTTTTGTATTATCTACTTCCGGTATTCCATTTATTCTTATATTATTTATGCGGCTGTATTGTTCTAGATTATTGAAGATTTCATTGTTTTTGTCCTCGTATTTTCGTAACTCAATCTTAAGGCTGTCATTTTGTTCCTCTTGCTCTTTTATTTGAGTTTGTAGTTTCACAATTGTTTCTTCTTGTTTCTTTATCTCTGTTTCTTTATCAAAAAGTTTTGTTTCTAGCAGATCTATTCTGTGTTCTATAGCTCTAAATAGCTCCTCCTTCATCTCTCTTACAATATCTTTTACGATATTTTTCAATTTATCATCGTTTTTGGTCAATACATTTGCCAATGTCAGATTTATTTGTTTAAGTTGAGTTTGAATTTCCTGTAAACTGCTTTTCATTTGTTCTTGTTCTGTTTTCTTTTCAGGACCCTTCTGTTCTTTTCCACTTTTCTTTATTATTGTTTCGGTTATTACTTTTTTCTTGGGATTTTTCGTTTCATCTTCTTTTTCTATTAAGCCACTAGTACTACTGGAACTACTAGTGTCACTACGAATCCTTTTCTTAGTCAAATCGCTTTCAGCAGTATTTGCAGCCATTTCTTTTTTCGTGCAGTATACTTTCAAAATATTTGAGCGCGGATTTTCCAATAGTGCGTTAATCCACCTTCATTTTATAAACACAATGATTAAAGATGGCGTCACCTACCTCAGATATAAGTTAGTCCATTTTAATCCTTTTTGAAATCCTTTTCCAATATTTAACACAGAAATTTTAATAAATATTGTCAGTAAAGTTTTCTGCGACTTTCCTGATCAAGGGACATCACTGTTCTAAGGCTTGCATATGGGCTGTTTCCAAACAAAAAGGCTGGTTTGGGTTTTCCTGTTATAAAAATGTAAACCAACAAACAGTTACTTCCATTTTCCTACTTTACAGAGGTGTCTCATCATGCCCTTTCAAGATTTGTGAAGTTTCATTAAAATAGCACCATCCGTTAAAAACTATTCTAAAATGTCAGGAGTGTTACAAAAAAGTGTGACACTTTTAACAATCACATTTGTTCAGACCATCATTTTACAAAAACCTTGAATAAATACAAGTTTGAGTCTTTTTTAAGTAAAAGGTGCATTTATTAGGCAGCAAATAATGATAAAATTAAGCATATTATAATTTAAGTAATCAATATTTATGCTATTATGTTAAACCTGGTAGATAAGAAAATACCTGAAGAAAATCAATAAATCTTCGTTTTATAAATTTATTGGACTTTAAAGATTAATTTTACAAAAGAAATGTTTTGCGTATCATTAAGTTTAATGTTTCTTTATGCAATGATTATGATATTATCACTTCTATCACTTCTATTGAAATTATATTTGTCTGCAGCTCCCTTGAGAAAACATCGGCTGAATTTGTCAGGAGTGTGACATTATGCACATATTCGATATACAAAAGCATGTTTTTTTTCCCTAAAAGTCTTTGTCATGTTTTGTTAAATTGTGACGAACAGGAATGGCCTTAGTGAAACATTTTTGAGTACACAGCACTTATGTGGTTGTCAGGAGGGTGACACATTTTCTTAAAAATATGATTTTTTTTATCTTTGTGCGATACCACAAGTTCTAAAGCACTTATATTTCATGCGTCAACATGTATTTTAACACAAATGCATATTTAAATAATAAGAAACATAAATAATTGCATTTAAGCACATAAATTAAAATTCTTGTGATTTATTAAATATTGGTCATAAGCTCCATTAAATATTTTCTGCCACATATGACTATAACTTGATTGATTGTGATCACTGTAAAGAATGTACAAACATATGGAGCAACCAGTTTGGACTTTTATGAACTTTAATCCTTTTCATTTTTTTCACTTCGCTTGCCATTTTTGAATTAGCCCAAATGACAATACTAGCATATAGGCAACCAGTTGACCGATTTCAAAAATCTTTTCAGGTCTTTACTCAGTTTCAATAAGCAAATAATACAGAATAACAAGTTTGGAATTTTTATTAACTTTAATTTTTCACTATTTTTCCAGCAATTTTTTAAACAACAAAAATGCTCTATTGATAACTTAATTATATGGGGCGACTTTTAACAAACACCAAAAATACGGTGTTTTAAGAATTGAAATGCTTTACTGATGACTTAAAAATATAGGGCGACATTTAACGACCACCATACACGGTGCTCTAAGACTTGAAATGCTCTATTTATGACTTTATTATACGGGGCTACTTTGTACGACCACCATAAATCGTGTTCTAAGGCTTGAAATGATTTAACAAATGACTTAGTCATACGGGGCGACTTTTCACGAACACCAAATACGGTGTTCTGAGACTTGAAATGCTCTACTAATAACTTTTTTATAGGGCGACTTTATACAACCAACAAACTCGGGTTCTAAAACTTGCAAATGCTCAACTGATGACTGAATTATACGGGGAGACTTTTAACGACCACCATACACGGTGTTTTAAGGCTTGTAAATGTTATACTGATGACTTAATTATACGGGGCGACTTTTTAGAGCCACCATACATGGTGTTTTAGGATTTCAAATGCTCAGCTGATGTCTTAATTATAAGGGGCGACTTTCAAAGACAACCATACACGGTGTTCTTAGGCTTGCAAACGACCAACATTCATAGTGTTCTAAGAATTACAAATTCTCCGGTCGGGAATGGAACCATCTACATTATTTAAATAAAAAATGTATGGCTATCACACCAGATTAAGACAAAACGCTTTGTTATAAATCGTGGTACATGTGTAGGCTCTTGTATTGCTCCAAATGTTAGCTACGACTTTCTTGCTATTTCATTTTTTTTTCGTCACATGGGATTCGAAGGTTGTACTCATGAATGTCGTAACTACATTACAGTTACAAAGATCTTGGGTGTAACCTTTGAAAAATAATCTGGAAACATGCCTACATGTAGGTAATTGTATGAACATTATACTAGAAATTAGTATTATAATAAATGAAGTTGTTTTACGGCGATATCTTCAATGCTTAGCAGGCTAATTTAATGCTTTTTGACATTGCCTGACCTCTGTTAAAAAGTTTTTTATAATACGCTTTTGTCTTGCAATTAGTTGAATGTAGGAAAAAAGTAATTGTTTTGCAACTTATTAAGAGCATTTAATGGGCCTTTGTGTTGGATTTACCTACCTCGTATTTCACATTGACCGGAGTTAAGATTACAAACATGCCCGACATGGCTGCAGCTACATTTGTCAACCTGAAATAACGATGTTTTTTAGTTTTGTAATTTTTTTTCTTCCAATAGAAAACATAGGCTACAAAAGAGTGAAATATGCAAATCAGTAATGGCCACATCCAGCACACACAGCCTCCTCAAACAGCCAAAAAGTAGAGAGGAGAAGAGAATAGAGCATGGTATTACAATAATTAGATTCAAAATGGACCCCACAAACAATTAACGAAAGTGAGAACCTGAGGTGTTACCGCCTTGGAACGGTCAGTGGCAAAACAGTTTGCCGCTGAGGGTTTAAAACAGGTTATAGGGTATTTCTACTAATGATAGTGCTGCCGATTGTTACTCAGCATACTATATTATTTTTATAACACACTGGTATGTTTCAATAAAATATTGTTTACATAAAAATATTATTAAATAGCCGGAAAGCATAGTTAATTTTTTATATAAATAATTATGTTATATTCATTTACCATGACATTTTAGATTAATCAGTATACAGTAAAATCTGCCTTAGCAGCCACTTGCATTCAGCAACCACCTGTTTTAAACAGCCACTTTGAATAAAGTCGTAAACTGACAATTTGTTCAAAGTTTAATTGTCGTAAACAGCCAGCTGTGTTAAGCAGTCACTTTTTGACACTCCCTGGGGTTGCTGCTTAATACACATTTGACTGTATTTATGACCTGTTGTGGGTGAATTTTACTGCGTAAGTAACTCAAGAAAAACTTCAGATTGAAATTTAATCACTCGTCTTATCTGATTATCGATCAGGGTAATTTAGACGGAGAGGTATTTTCACCGGTTACGCATTTTCCGGTGTAAAGATGCAATTCGCGAATGCTCCGGAAGTGACATGACATATGTATAATGTGAACACACAACTGTCAACATGACCTAAATACCTAAACAATGGACAAACGAATGTAAGAAAAAATGTTTTACTATATAGACATTGAAATTCCCAAAATACGACCCTTCAAAATCAAGTTTCCATGGAATATGCAGTTGTTTAAAAAATTAACTGTTCGTCTACACACAAGTTATTCTCCCGTGATTGTTTTGAAGAGCTAAAGTATACTGCTCGCCGAAAGTTACGATCAATATTGAAATGTAGCTTAACAGATATCCATTATTTTAGCTACCTTTTTAGTTGTTTTCAGAAATGAGGCTATGAATGTTTCCATTTATTTACTTCAGAATAAAGACTCTGTCCGTTGTCCATACCGCCAATATAATGCTGAAGACTTGTCTGAGGGATAAGGCAGTCAAAGAAGATGGCCTCCCTGTAGAAATGGCAGCCACACGTTTCTCAGTGCCATTAGTACACTGAAAGACCGTGTTGGGGGGGGGGGTGAACTTGATATGTACAGTGAGATCTGGGTATGCTACTGAAACAGCAGTAAGTAACTATTTTGGGGAACTTAAATCTATCCTCAACAATTTATAATCTTATGGACAAACCTCAGTGCTTCTTCAATACTGCTGAGAAGGGGCTGAACTCAGAACACAAGCAACCGAAAATTCTAGCCTGTGAGATGTACAAGGCACAAGATGTGACATCAGGGAAATCACAAACCATTACATTGATTGGTTTTGAAAGCGCCGTTGGACAGCAACCCATCGGCGTCAGTTTTATTTTGGACACTTGAGCTAGCAAAGAACTCAGCATGCCACGAATCTAAATTTCTAGCAAACCATATGACGATTTACTTCCCGTCTATTCAAAAACACACAGTGAATTGGGTATTTACTGAAAACCTCAATCCGCCTGTTTTTTTTCAAACGTGATATCGCAAATACGTTTTAAGACACGAATTAAAAATTGAATATAACAAGACAAAACATTCGGTATATGTTATCTCCCTTGAATTATCAATTACATTTATTTTTGCTACCCATTTAGCGGGAAATTAAAGCCCTGAATGGACTGCGAAGATAAATTTAAGTTGAAGATATTTCATGGGATAGTAATTGTCATGGAGTTTGCGGGCTGATTGATCATAAGGAATTCAAAACAACGAATTAAACAACTCCCGAATGTGGGGTAAAAACAAGAAAAAATTCTCCGCCATTAATAATGATAATTAAAAATATACGTGCTTCTGTTGTGTCCATGTCCTTCCTTTCAATGAAGATACACGAGTTCTCAGACTCTTGATCGACAGTTATGTCCTCTTTGTGTAGCTCACAGAAATTCATTCGTCTTCTATATCCCACGGATTTGCACGTCTGTCTCATGATACAGGCTTCTACACATTCTTCTAACGATATGTCCACCAACTTTACAAAGCTATCTTTTGACGAAACACACTGATTGGAAGATTTAATGAAATATCTTTCAGCTTTTAGCACGTTTATACACACAATTAACAAGAGTATTGCAAGCGATAGACGCATAGTGATATAACTATTTCACTACATACAAACAGTACAAAAAACGGAATATAGTTCCAAGCTGGCACCTTTTAGTGAACGATTTGGTTGCTATGCTTGCAACTTAATTACATCGAACTTTCTTAGACGTTCACTTAATCTGGAATAAATATAGAAATGCTTGTTATACAATAAAGTGTTATATTTTCTTACTTCATATAAATGATAAAAAAATTACTTAACAAAACATGGTACATTTTTACGCATCCCGGAAGAAACATATTTTAAAAGGTGTTTTTAAAACAACCACGAATTACTCCTTTCAATGTTCATCTTATAAAGAATCCCGAAATTCTAGCCAAGAAGAAAAGACAAAGTTCTCATAAATAATTTACAAATTTCATGCTAAAACTGCTCGTTAATCGAGCAACATAATTGGTTAGTAACCTTATTTGATATTACGTTTATAGAAATATGTCGTCATTCATTATTATTATTATTTTAGCTAATTTATTTTAGAAACACGTTGTCCTACGAATCCATCGTTTAACATATTGGTATATAAGCAATATTATTCCATATAAAATCAAAATTTACTGCGCATGATTATTGGTAATTTAAATTTTGCAGTCAAAATTACCACTGTAAAGAACAAAAAAAATCACATGAACGTCTCACATACTAGTCTTCGATAATAATATCTCGTTTGCAGTGCTCCTCAGCAGTTTTCTACCTACTCTATGACAAAATCGACGACAATCTTATGAAATTGATTACAAATTCAGTTTGAAAAGCACCCTGCTGGCTAAAGAAAGGCATCGACTTGAAAGAAATTGTCATTGCTGATCAATGTTTAGTTCACATTACTGTAAGATTAAGCCTATGATTTTTTTAACAAGTTAACCCACAAAGGTCCTTTTTCATCTATTTAATTATCGCAGTAGCGTTGTTTGTTTCGTGTCGCGGCCGTTAAAAGTCTCCCCGTACATTTACTCTAATCAGTGCTGTTATCAATTAACTAGCCTTTTAAGGCCGTTGAGCACGATACTTACATTTGTGTGATTACTGAGTTGCGCTCAACCCAGGACCAGGCTGCGTGAACAGTAATATGCAATTTCATTACTGCTCATGAACAGGTTCAATCAAACCGAGCATGCAGTATTTTGATAGGGGTCATGTTTGGTGGCTTTCAAATTTTCATTTTCATCTACTGTATAAGTACTAATATTGGCGGGGGTTTAATTTTAACTATATTGGTGGTCAGGGTAAGATGCGCCAATATTAAACACAGCCAATAAAAATCATCGTCAATTTAAAACTACGCGAATTTAATATCTGGAAGGTATCTGATGGAGAAAGATTGTTGCATGTTTCTAAATTATGTATATTCTTTGAACAAGTAGGTAAACTTATAATGCGTCAACAAAAGAAATATAATTGGAATATCAAACAAAGCAATCAAGTACTGTATTAGGTAACTGCGATAATTTTTTCACACTTAAAATTTAACAAAAGAATAACTGCGACGTTTACTTTTCTCTTCCATTGTCAAATTTCCGCCATTTTTCATCAAGGGTTTTATTTTGGCGGTCTGGCTTGTTAGCGCCAATATATGACCCCGCCAATATAAAACACTTTAAAATACGCCAAAATTTGACACCGCCAATATTAAGCGCTATACAATATTCAATCAGAGATTCTAAATAAAACTTAGTAATCAACACAACACTTCAACATTGTGCGCACTGATTCCTAAAATAATTTTAAATTAAGGGTTTCAAACATATGCTAGAGTGTGCACCAATCATTATACCCACTGAAAAGACAAAATCACGTTGATTTTAGTAAATTACTTCCAAAATAGACAAGTGTTTGTAAACATTTCAAATGAAAATTACAAACATACTTTTAAGTAAAGCAAATTTTATTAGAATGAGAGCACTAACTTGAAAAACACCTAAAACAATCCTTGGTTAATTGGACAGCTTAAATGACTGATAATCGAGTAATCACGACTTAACATATGCTCAGCAATTTTGCAAGATTAGAGAAAGAAAATTCAACATTCTTTTTGATTGATTGATTGATTGATTGATTTATTGATTTATTTCGGTAAAATAGAGATCATACATGGAGTAGGATTACATAAACATACAAATGCAAATTATAAATAGAAACATTAATAGTTACTAAAAATTAAAACAACAATGATAATTACATTTTAAATAAAACACAAATTTAAATAACTACCCATGTTATGCCTCCTAACCCAGGATAACACGAAAAAGACTACATTACTGTAATTCTTATTTCCATCGTGGTCCTGTATAAGAAAAATGGGGGCATGACACAGAGAGGCTTGTGTTATTGACTAAATTGAAAAATTATGTAATAAATACAAATGTACTTCATTTCATGTATCTCACAGTAAATTCAATCACTATCGTTGGCAATATCACAGACAAAGTTACTTATATTTACTATTTATGTTTAATAAAACCTCTTTTACAGCCTTTTTAAAAACATAATACTTATTGGTTTCAGTTACCTCTGGCAGAAGTTTGTTCCACAATTTGGATCCCATATAACAGAAAGATTTAGAGCCAAAAGATTTAACTTTGGGAACACAATAGCCTCCTTTTGTACTCAGCCTGGTTTTATACCTATGACTAGAAGCTACTGAAGTAAAAAGCTGTTTCAAATATTCTGGAGCCAAGTTCTTGTTAATTTTAAAAACATGGCATAGCATAATTTGTTCAACACTTCTCTGCACAGGTAGCCAATTTAGGGACCTAAAATGCTCATATCCCACATGTGACCTACTATCCAGATTGAGAATAAATCGAACCATCTTGTTCTGAGATGTTTGAAGTTTGTTTTTGAGGGTTTGAGTAAGACTATGGTACCACACTGAACAGGCATAGTCGTAATGACATTGAATTAGTGACATAACTAGTTGTTTTCTTATGTGTTTATTGAGAAAATCCTTCTTTCGGCAGAGAAACTTTAACCTGGCATTGGCTTTTTTGAGAATAGATTCTGCCATCAATTTAAAAGATAAAAATTGGTCTAAGCTAACACCTAGATATTTAACAGATGAAGTGTTACTGATAGTAGTACCATTACAAATAATGTTAAGATTAGGTTGTGATCTGAGCTTCTGTCTGGATCCAAACAATATTGATTCAGTTTTACCCAAGTGTAAAGAAAGTTTGTTGTCTATCAGCCATTGACTAACACCTAGTAAATCATCAGACAGAGCTTTTTCAACATCAGAAACATTTTTACCCGAGACTAAAATAGCAGAATCATCAGCATACAGTAGAAGTTTATTTTTAACAACTGCTGGCATATCATTAACATAAATTAAAAAGAGCAGAGGGCCAAGGATAGAGCCTTGAGGAACCCCACATGTAATTAACGAGTGACTGGAAAAAGTGCCAGAAATATCTACCAGTTGTTGTCTGTCCGACAGATAAGACTTAAACCAATTACAAATACTATCACCTAAGCCACAAGCTTTAAGTTTCCTTAGCAAGATTGAGTGATTGACTGTGTCGAAGGCTTTCTGTAGATCTAAAAGAACCATGCCAACAACATTGCCTTTGTCAATTTCTAATCTGATGAAGTCTGTTAAATATAAGAGACATGAGTCAGTTGAAAATCCACTTCTAAAACCAGATTGAAACTTATAAAACAAATGTTTTTCTTTAAAATATAACTCCACCTGATCATATACAACTTTTTCTAACACCTTTGAAATAACATTTAAAATAGATACTGGTCGATAGTTGCCAACATTTAACCTGTCATCTTTGAATAAGTTGCTGTTCTGTTATCATTGCAAAGTAATAATATGTTCGTGAAAGTCATAACATATTTGTCTTCCCTTTTGTTATAATTTGGATGTCAGGGGTTCCAAAACATATTCACATTCTCTTGAAAATGACTATATGTACGGGGAGACTTTATACGGCCGCCACACTGCACAAATAGCGCTACTGTGAATTTCAAATTATAGTGCCTCTAGCTGGGAGCGAACCCGAAAGAAATCAGTTTATCCAGTTCTGATGATCTATAACATGCTCTGTTGTGGGATGTGGTGTTGGAGTTGATGTCACTGTTGTTGGTGGTGCTGGTGTTGTTGTCAATGTTGGTGGTGGTGCTCAAAGTGTTGTCACTGCTGTTAGTAATTCTGGAGATATTGTCACTGTTGTAGGTGGTGGTGCTGATGTTGTTCTCACTGTTGTTGGTGGTGGTGGTGCTGAATTTTTTGTCATTGTTGTTGGTGGTGGTGTTGGATTTATCGTCACTGTTGTGGGTGTCTGTGCTGGCTTAATTGTCACCTATATGAGGGTGGCGGTGCTGTTGTTATTGTTGTCGTCTGCTGGATGTGATTTCCTGATATGCTTATTTCACTTTTTTATTCGTTAGGACAAGCTTGGGTAAGGTAAAAATAAATAATTGCAAAATGTTGGTGTTACTTTATTTCAACGTTTGTCAGCAATGCATTGTCGTGCTTGTAGTTGATGAATTATTCAGTTTAATTTTAGTCAGGTGAAAGACCTTTTGGAAATGTGTTCTGTTATTTGTTTTTCTTTCAACCTAAATTTGTTTGTTTAAACACTCATAGCTATAGTGAGTATTCTGTTTATGTTGGAACACATCAATGAGCCTATTGCCGGATGATTCAAGGTATCAATGTTTCTTTGACGGGGTGATAATACAATTAAAAATATTACATCAATAATTAAATAATTTAAAACAGAACTAAACTGTTTGGCAAACACTTCAAAATTAATTGAATGTGATATTATTTATTTAGTGAATAATTTATTTGAAACCCATGACTTTCTATTGTTATTAAGGGCCAACTCCTATCGTCATTGCACTGATATCGATAAAAGTAAAAATATCAAAATCTTCCTTACTGCAAAATGCAGTTCAATAAAACTTTGCACAAATTAATGGTCTTAATATAGCATTATTTTATATATAAGTTAACAAACGATAGAACAGGGTAGAAAACAAGATGTACTTAAAAATTCCCGAAAATTCAATTTACATCCAAACACATCGATTTAAATACCCATAAGACGATATGATACTTTGAAAATGATAAAAAAAGTTGATTTTGTAAAGCGTTAAGTGGTTATAACCTCAGTTTTCCGATTACAGAACCAAAACAAAAAATTCTTTTTTATTAAAAAAGTATCCGAGTACTCGAGTAGTAGATTTAGTATACTCGGACGATCGATCAAGATCTCGGTTACTCGAGTACTCGCTGCCACCCGTACTACATGTACTAAGGTTCGTTAGTCTTGTAGATGTTGTGCGGGTGCTTGGTAAGTACAGCTTTTTGACGGAACTCGGCGTGAATATGTTAAAATTTCCAAAGACAAGTAAAATGTTGACGCCGAACATCAAGCCGCGGCAAAAATATATTCTGAAGCTGAAGCTGAATCTTGAATAAAATTTGGTGACTAGATATTGGTTCTTGAATGCGTATAAACATGACTTTTGGAAGAGGGGATTTTTGGTTGATTCTTATGCAAGGAAAGTATAAATATAATATATTTTCATTAAAGTTTGACAAAATCGGAACATAAAAAACTGTTTTGTTTGTTGTATCTGGAAACATGTTCATTTGCCATACACTAACACCTCTACCTCTACACTCAACCAAAGTTCTAATTGGTCACTTTTTGTCCTTATTTTTTCAAGACGGTATTAAGTAGCGTGAATATATTAATGCTACTTAGTTTGGATATATATTAACAGTCTTTTTGTTTTGTGTCCAGGATAGATGCGCATGCTTAATATAGCGCATGCGCAATGTGAAGTACGCCAATGTGGGTCGCCATAAGAACTAAATAATTTGATTACAGGAATCTAAAACTCTTCATCGTTAACTTCATGATTTAAAAGAAGTTGCATACAGATTTGTGTTTAACAATTTTATCATTACGAAGTATGAAACATAAATGAATTAGCATGTCCCGTACTGCGGAAAAAAGTAGGTCATCAGACATTGCAGCGTGTTGAAGAAAACGAGTGAACACTGTTAGCGACTGCTGACCTTCTTGTGATAATCAAAAGTTAGTTATTCGATCGGCATTTATTCCTACTGAGAAGAAGCACAGTTGCCCATGTATCGTTCCGTTCCATTGATTCGTTGTTTTAAATTGTTATTTTAGGATACTGAGAAATCGATACCGGATGTTTACACAATTTGAAAGGTGGTAACACTAAATACCGAAATACACTTTTTACCGAAAGATACCGAAATACACTTTTGAATACCGAAATACACGTAATAAATGGTAATTAAAACAACGAATTTAAATAAATCTTGGGCATTTATTTCATATATACTAATATTATAACTTATTATCATATTTAAACAACAAATAATGCTTTAATTACCATTTATTAAGTGTATTTCGGTAATCAAAGTCTATTTCGGTATCTTTCGGTAAAAAAGTGTATTTCGGTATTCAGTACTACCGATTTGAAATAACTAATATTAAACTCTGTGACCAAATGGTGGATTTAAGATTCATTTCGGTATTGAATGACTGGTATTCAGTTTGGAAGAATTGATTAAGTGAACATCTTTTTGTAGACCAAGATTATATTGAAATATGGAAATTAATCAAGACTCACAGCTGAAAATAAAGTGTTGACAAATAGCTGTTTTTTACGTTTTTATATGGACAGTGTTGGCTGTTGCTGTGCATATAGGAACATATAAGATAGCAAGTGCATTTTGTTGTCTGGCCTACAAATAAAATGAAGAAGCAACGCAACCTTTTCTGAGAGAGGAGTCACTGCTAGTTGAAGCTTACTTTTAGACCAAGTCCATATTGGTTACACATGTGATGTGAGAATGGCTCATAATCAAAAAGTAGGAGGATTTTCGTTGTTGGCTAATTTGGTAAAGAAATGGTCACTTACATTTATTTCACAGAGAAAATTATATAATTCATTGGAAAACATAAAATAAATAGTGGTCGATATCTCATATAATTTGATAGTATTAGTTTGTAATGTGTTCAAGGATTCTGCATGTAAAATAAGTCTTGATTTATTCACGAATGTTTTATCATGAATTTTGCCCGAGAAGTATTTATCGTATTAAATTTAATATATTTTGCAATAGATAGTGTTTTCTGACAAGATGCCTTTAAATGTTTTCCGAACAAGTCGCTTTCAAAATATGTGGTAACTTTATAGTTTCTTTTGAATTATATAGGTCCCAAAACATCTTTCATAATACATGTATGTGTAGTTTTAAAAAGTTTCAAGCTGTTTTTGTATGAGTTTTTATGTGGCCTGATCTCTGAGTCTCTTAAAATGATGCAACGTTAAAGAATGCAGGATGTACTAATCTTGTAGTGTTTTTATAATGCATTTTTCTCCTCACCAGTGTTTAGATTTCTGTCACGTTATTATGTAAATATTAAAAACTCAATCAGATTGAAGCTGCATTTCAGTTGTTCTTTTTAACAGCATTGAAATAAGTAAAGTTATGGAATGAAAGGAATTGATAAGCAGCAGATAACTTCCAGGCTTTCAATTTTTCACATTACCGCCTTTTGAATATGCAAAATTGATACAAAGGTTAATTGTGTTGCTTTTATTCGCTACAAGTACCAACTTTATTGTGGATTGTGATCGGAATTAGATGCTCGGAGTGTGTTCAATAAATAAAAAATGCCTTAGTTGGATGCATTTCATTATTATTATTATTATTATTATTATTATTATTATTATAATTATTATTATTATTAATATTATTATTATTCTTTTTTTTTCTTAATTTTTTTCAAAATACAGTGTATTGCATATTTTACATAAAAATATGAAATCTCTCTGTGAATAAAGAATTATTTTTTTAAATTATTTTAACAGAAATTAACACAGTTTCATGTTTTTGTCATGAGCTATTCAGTAAGAAATTTCAGAAAATATGTCTTAAAAAGATTACCCCATCATGCAAAAAAAAGGTTCCAAAGTGAATTTCACACTCTTGTACTAGAGGAAGCCTGAATGTCTTCAAGATAAAATATCACTTTCATCAATTATATGGTAAAAGTAATATATACTGTTGTTTTTAAATTATATATTTTGTAAACAAATTTATTACATAAGAATTGGGGAAAAGGTTGTATTCTAAATGGTCATTGAAAAAAATGAATAAATGGTTCATTTTTCTCTGACCAATAGACCGTCTGTAAAACAGCAAGTTACTGTTTTACTTTTTCTTGTTATTAGAAAGACATTGAATTCACTCTTTATTTATGATCATATGCCAACAACAGTCTTCATCGTAAGCTTTAATCGTGTAATAATTGACTTTGGAACAGTTTGGCGAGAGTTATCCTTAATTTACTAAAAATGCATTTCTTGCATAAAAAGGACAAGCAAACAGAAATTTGCTCTTAATTTCTTGTTTTGTTTAAAAAGCATATTTGTATAAATAAATCCCTTTCAAAGTATCCAATTTTAAAATTACCTTCCTTTCAATTAAAAACTGTTATAATTTTGACCCTGCGGTGTAAGTAAATGGTATTGGATTCATTTAAGAAAACAATCAATAAAGATTAAAAAGACATTAGATAATTTATTTTAAGACAAAACATTTCTTTCCACAACCTCTCTTGAAGTAGGGAAGAATCGAAACTAGCATACATTGTAAACATATACAATTGATGACCAATTAGAACTTTTGTTGAGTGTATTTATAAACAAGAAATAGGAATCCCAATAGGTACTAATTGTGCATCCCTTAATGCTGATCTGTTTCTATACTGCTATGAAAGAGACTATGTTATCTCTTTCTACTCAACATCAAGATGGCATTATTACAGTCCTCACAACACCCACCTCTTACTATATTGACAATTTATAAAATATAGATAATAAACATTTTGGTAGTGAATCAACAAAACATATCCTGATGAAGTCAAGCTTAAGGGCTTACTACACTCCTCTCCTGGACATTCCTCGATAAAAAGAAAATTATAAAAATCTCAATAACGGCAAATTGCCGTTCAATAAAACAAATGAGTGTTACTAATTTATCTTATTTTGCATAAGGTAACACAATCTTTTTATCAATGAACGTGCAGGGGAGGAGTGTAGTGGGCCCGTAACAAAGCAAATAATTCAGAAAAGCAAGCAAACATTCTTGATTTAAATCTTCACATTGATAATGGTTTCGTAATTGACAACATTTATGGTAAAAAAAGATGATTTTGAATTTAATATTGTACATTTTCAATGAAGATGGTTATGCCACACATGCACCATCTTACAGGGTGTATTTTTTGTCTTTTATTTCATTTCATCGTTTACATAATGTAACACGTCAATAAAATATTTACCGGGTATATGTTAGAACTTAGTAATTTACTGTTACAGTAAATACAGTACTTTTCAATAAACTTCAGGTTCTCGAAATGATCTGTTCTTTGAACGCTTAAAATGAAATTGTTATTTTTAATTCCAAGATACCCGGGTCCACATCGGCCAACAAGGACGTAGTTCCTCCTCTATTCATATGGATTCATAATTGTGCCAGAGTCATCTGAGAAGGAGGAAATACTGTCAGTGGATAACAAATGCGTTGTGTTGGTTCAAATCTCTATTGACTCATAGCGTACATCAACAACATAAAGTCGGAAGTGACTTTAACGGCGACGGCGCACCATACGTCACGTTATAAATCGCGGACATACTGGGGGCCGCAAAATATAAATTAATCTCTTAATACATGTACAAATATCTAGAGTTTCTAGAGAAATAAAGTTACTCAATTCTGAATTAAACACTGAAAATACGAGTATTGTCTTTGAAACATTTAAGTACCATACATCAGAAATTGGATAAAGTATGCATTATCCGGAACTTTATCTTGAAATGTAAATCACTAGAATAAATTTATGAAATAATAAATTCATTTTCTTTCTGAATTGAAACACTAAATTCTATTCAAGTCACTGTAGTTGAAAAATTCACAGTTCCGTAATTTCTAACGGAAAAAGTTTCACAATCGGTCTATTTGTTACACCACGATCTGTTATGATTTTCGCTGACCGGACGAATCCATCTCCCCCGCGCACGAGTTCCTAAACTACAGCCAATTTCCATTGTGCACGTGGAACGTCGTCGAGTACTTGAACAACATCTCCAACGGCTATTGACTGATCGTTACATCCTGCTGAACGATGCTGTTCTCTAATAGCAGTCAAATATTCGTGTCTCTATCGCTTGCGGAAGTCGTTTATCAGCTTAAGCTGGATCCTTGCTCGTTTAGTTATGTTTTCACGCTTGCAGATGTTCGAACTTTGGTATGATTCATCTGTAATATCGTGATACGGTAATGTTGCGATGCGTCTACCGTATAAAAGATGAGCTGGGGTCAAAGGTTCTGGTTCTTGGTTCATGCCAGATCAAACGTAAGTAAGCGGTCTGTCATTAATCACGGCCTCTATCTCGGTTACCACTGTCTGCAAGGTGTCAATGTTTACATATGCTCGGCCCAAGGTCTTCTTAAGTGTTGTCTTGGTGAGACCTATCAGTCTTTCCCACTATCCACCGTACCACAGCTCCGAGCACGCTTGGGTATGAATATCCATGTGGTTCCGAAACTGACAAGTGTGTCCTGTACATGCCGGGACTCGAACAACTGTGATATGGTTAGATGCAGCGATAAACGTTGATGCATTGTCGGAAATCATGACTTGTGGTGAGGATTTACGGCTGCTGAATCTCCTAAAGGCTCGTATAAAAGATTCTTCTGTCAAATCAGGAACAACGTCAAAGTGAACTGCTCGTTTGGCCGCACATGTAAATAAGCAAATATATGCCTTTGTTTCACTTCCGTCCATATTTCTTACATAAAGTGCACCTGTAAAGTCAACACCTGTTACTGTAAACGGTACCGTATCTGCTACGCGACATTTAGGTAACGGAGGGGTAACAGGCGATGAAAACGGCTTCCCAAGTACTTTTCTGCATGTGACACATTTACGAAGAATTGTTTTAACACACTGGCGTATAGCAGGAATCCAGAATTTCTGACGTATGTACGTGATGGTAGATTCAACTCCTACGCATTTCAGTAATCTCTGGTGGCAATCAAGTACGATCAAACGTGTCAATGGGTGTCTTGATGGTAACAGGTATGGAAATTTCGAACTCTCGACCAGTGGCGCATTGTGAATTCGGCCTTCACAACGGAGGCCACCATCGTTGTTGATAAATAGTCGAAGTTGCTTGACGAGAAGTGATCTTGGTTTTCTTAAGTTGATGTTGTCAATTTCTTCTTTGTAGGAACTTGATTGGCAATCTACCAGCCATGACTTCTCTGCTTGAAATATCTCACTGGATGTCAGGGAACCGAGTCTCTTATTGGTTTGCCTGCTGTTGTGTATAAATCTTATCACATACGCAGTAACATGCAGAAGCTTTTGGTATGAGCTATATCTTTCTGTATTCATCACACGGTGCATGCCCAGTGTGATGTCAAGGCCGGAAGTGCTACGGTCTGCATTACTTGAAATGATTTCACAGTATATGGAAGCTGTAAGTACGGATGATTCTTTTGGGTTCCATGTAGGCCAGCTTGAAATGTCGTTGATCCATGGTGGACCTTTTTGCCATATTTCGTTATTTTCAAACTGTGTAGCTGTAATACCTCGGGTAAGTAAATCTGCTGGGTTCGAGTCGGTTTGACAGTATTTCCATATATGTTTCCCTGTAAGGTCTTTGATTCCACTGCCTCTGTTTTGGACGAATCTAGGTAAGTGTTTTTCTGTTTCTAGCCAGTGAAGAACGATTTGGATGTCTGACCAAAGCTGACAATCTGTGTTTGTTATTGATCTCTGTTTGTGCTTTTATAACCGAGCACCTATCGTAGCTGCCATTTTTTCAAGTCTAGGTAACGTAATTTTCTTGAGTGGAGCTACACGATTCTTCGCCATGACGAAAGATGACTGTTAACCTTTACAGATGTAAGCAACAGCATTTCTGCACAACCCGTATGAGGAATGACTGGCATCAACAAACACGTGTAATGTAAGGGGTGAATTGTTGTTTGTTGTTTACGGCGACGGCGCGCCATACGTCACGTTATAAATCGCGGACATCATCATGCTGGAAAATTTGAAAATAAAGGCGTAATCTTGTTACGAGTTTTAATGTTGACAGGGGTTCACAAGGACAAAACAGTATAGTAACGACAAGGAACTTTTAATATTAGCATGTACACTAGTCAACCGAGTAGACTGCATCTTTGGCTGATTAAAACGAATCAGAATCATATGGATTCAGACGCGTATGCCGCTACGCGCCTGGTTTATATGTACTGGACCTCTCTAGTTTTTGTCAATTTATGTAAATAGGAGTTTAGGGAATTTTTAGATCTAGTGTTTTTTCTTTACTGTTCTAAAATGTCTTATCATATGCAAAATAAAGATACATTAATAACATTTATTTAACAAAGTTCAAAGTTTCATTGAACGGCAGTTTGCCATATCATATATTTTGGTATTTTTATTTTTACCGCTGTCAGCGCAAGGAGGACTGGACGGCCCTTAACATGTGTGTTTTGGTTTTATTATACTTTAAGTATATCAAGTGCATATATTGAAAAAAAAATATAACTAGAACTCAAAGTTTGCTAAGTTAATCAAACATAGTTGTTAGATATTAATTTATGATATTTTCCTCTAAAACACAGTACAATTATGAAATATGTGCTTCTATTGCTTTATAAATCACGATAAAGGTGCATAAATCATATAACTTATATCTGAGCAGCAAAAGGTATGTACAAAAATATTTTTGGTGCTTAGCAACGATATATTTGACTGTTTATTTGTGAGATAGAAAAAAAAGATTAACAACCTTTAATCCAAATGCCTTCAATATTCATCATAAGTGTATGCAATTGTCTAGCAGTTGTTTCCAATATACAGTCGTGTTGCTTCTTATGTAACTTTCCATAAATTATAGCTCTTGAATATGCTCTTATTCGATGTAGAATAAACCATATAGTATCATAAAATGATCAACATCAGTTTAAAAGTATAAATGCGCTGTGAATGATTAGTTATACCCGCTTGTTTAAACTATTTTTCTTATTAGTAATGACGGAAAAGACGATTGAATAAAAGTCTGTACCTGTCTATTCTACTTAAAATTTGATAAGGACCACTTTTGAAGTCTGTAATTATTATTGTTTAGGTTTACATTTTGAACAGTTAATGGCACATTAAGTTTTGTTTGTATTGTTTGTTGAATAAACCAATGAATTAGTCATCTGAGTTAAATTTTTAGCCTGAAACATGAGTGTAAAATTATCTTAGCTGGAAAATTTACACCTCCGTTACACAGAGACATCGGTGAGTGATCGGTGAGTTTTTCAGCCAAATTATGGAGTGAACCGATGACAACGTATTAAACACCGATATCACCTTTTGGTCACCTGTTTGTCACCGATCAACTGCTCTTGAGAAAAGATAAGTTCTGTCGGTGAGAAATAACCGATTGGGATTTTTGAACATGTTTAAAATTCTCGATCGGTGAAAATATTTTACAAATAACCGATCGACAACCTGTCTACAACCGCTGCCAACGATCGACAACCTGTCTACAACCGATATCGCCAATGGGTCACCGATAAGCAACCGATCAACTAATACCTACCACCGATAGAAAAAAGGATGAGAATTAAAGCGTGTGATTTTGTCGGTTTTGATCGGTGGTTAATAGGAATTCAATCTGTGACCAATCGACTGCTGCCGTCACGCCATCGGTGATGTTTTTCGTTAAACTGGAAAAGTCATCGGTTCTCATCACTTAAACATATATTTTTAAAGAAAACAACCGACGGCAACGTATATCAAGAGATATGCAAGCTCTTAATAACCGATGTCACCGATCTAACAAAGATAACCAAAAGTGAATCACCGGCCATATCTGACGGAAAGTGTTGAACCACTGATGATTAGCTATTAAACACCGATTTATCAGCGTTACGCCCGATTGAGCTCCGATTTACAAACGACAAAACCCGATAGTATTTCAGCATTTTTACCGATAAAATCATCCTTATCACCGACCTATTCCCGTTTGAGTTGGTTTCGGTCACCTACCAGCAACCTATGAAATATTTATTTAGCCAATTGAACACTTGTCCACCGATGGCCGGTTACACAGAAAACCTCACGCATGACAACCGACTAAAACATCGAGTAACTTCAAACAAATTTTTTTTAATAACATATTGGGCACCGACCGACTGTGTAACTGGGGCCTTACAGACTACAAAAGTGGCCCTTATCAAATTTTGAGTAGTATAAAAACCAATTTTCATAAACTGGTAAATATAGTAGAAGCATTCTATAAATAGCGGTCACGACATAAAGGTAACATGCAAAATCACTCGGATCACGCTTCGGTGATTCAACGTAATCACCTCGGAAATAATGCAGTCGCCGCCATATTGACGAACTACATCCAAAATGGAGTTCACTAACCAGGAAATGAACTGTTGAACGAGTTTTATTGTGTTTGTTGACCAAACGTGACAATTTAAAGTCAAAAAAAGCAATTTATGTAGTCGAAGGGTCATTAATTTTTATATTTTTGTCGTTTTATTTGCGGAATGAACAAACTAAATTGTCAATCGATTAACTTGCAAGCGCGTAGCTGGTAACCTGACAAGTGTTCATGCTCACATCAAATGTTCGTTGTTTTAAATAAAGTCTGGTCCAAATATTTCTCTGACTTCAAGAATTTTCGGAAAGACCAAGCATACATCACTTACATTCTCAAAAATTGTACTAGCTCTAAATCCAAGAAAAATATGTATAAAAAAAGTGCTCAAGTGTACATAGAGAACCACACAGTGACTGGGCAGATGTAGACTGAGAATCCCTAGTAAAAGAGTTTGTAGAGAACTCCAACTGTATACAGAATTAATGTATGCAGAGAACTGTAGTCTACAGTTCTCTGCGTACACTTTTTCTGTATACAGTAGGTAACCAAGCAAGCTATGCATTTAGTTTTTCCTTAGTCTAAGGAAAAACTAAATGCATAGCTTGCTTGGTTACTCTCTGCCAATCCATATGTTTTGTCAACTCAGACTCAATGCCGAAAACAGATCCAAGGGATAATTTCACATTAATCAGCCACAATTTTTAATGTCTACTGTTTCAATGATTTTTTGCATCAATGTAATTACCGTAGTATGTTTTTTAATCACTATGTGTTTTTGTTCTATATATGCACCCTTTGGTTATTAATCACCCTCTGCTTAGTGCTAGTTGGCTTTGTAACACATAAGCAAGGTGAATGGTGTGATGCATGACCATATTAACCATTAACCAGATAATGCAAGCATCATGCAACCTGGGGGTTCCAGCTAGTATAGAAACCATACATTACTGGCTAGAGGTAGCATAGTAGGCAATATAATAAGGAATGTCAAAATGAACTTTATAATATCTGTTTTCTTTTTTATGTAACAGAAGTCATCATATCCAATAAACATGCTCATGTTTGATTGATTATGTCAAATGAATATTATGTTAATAATATTTATAGTTTAAAATGAATATAACCAGTCATGTCAGATGAACTGCTCTCTCATTACATTGTTTTTGTGTTTGATTAATTGATTATGTCAAATGAATATTATGTTAATAATATTTATAGTTTAAAATGAATATAACCAGTCATGTCAGATGAACTGCTCTCTCATTACATTGTTTTTGTATCGCCCTTTCGAAGAAATGGCGATACATAGGGATCGCTTTGTCCGTCGGTCTGTCCGTCCATCACGAAAACTAAACGTTTGCTATAACTTTGCCATTTCTTAATATTTTTTTCATCAAATTTTCAAATTATATTGCTTATGACAACACGCTCCAGATGATGCCAAATTCTCAAGGTCAAGGTCACGTTTGATGGAGTTATGCCCCATTTTGTACTTGGATTTTTACACGAAAACTTAACGTTGGCTATAACTTTGTCATTTCTTAATATTTTTACATCAAACTTTCAAATTATATTGCTTATGACAACACGCTCATGATGATGCCTAATTCTTTGATGGAGTCCGTCCGTCCCTCCGTCGGTCCTTTACTAAAACTTAACGTTGGCTATAACTTTGCCATTTCTTAATATTTCTTTATCAAACTTTCAAATTATATTGCTTATGACAACACGCTCGAGAAGATGCCAAATTCTCAAGCTCAAGGTCACATTTGATGGAGTTATGCCCCTTTTTGTACTTGGATTTTTACACAAAAACTTAACGTTGGCTATAACTTTGTCATTTCTTAATATTTTTACATCAAACTTTCAAATTATATTGCTTAAGGCAACAGGCTCATGATGATGCCAAATTCTTTGATGGAGTTATGCCCCTTTTTGTTCTTGCATTTTTATTCCGACATAGCACCAGAGGGCGACACAAGTGTTCAACTGAACACCCGTCTAGTTAATTACATATAACATTTACAGTGCCAATGTTTGGTAAATTTTAACATAATAAACTGTCCAATCTAGCCAGTGAGATAGCTGTACTCTCTGGATATGAAGTGGCCCTTATGTTTACCTCAGGCCTTTTCATCAGAAAATTGGGAAGAGGCCTTGGCCTTTCAATTTGGGAAATTTATGCACAATAATTATTTATTTTAAGAAACCATTATTCATTGAAAGATGTGTAAAAGTTAATAAATTGTTATAATTATAAGTATTTTCAACTAAAATTATTTTTTAAAGCACCTAATTTTTCAGACTCAAATTTTCAAACTCCCCTCAGGGCATTTTGATCTATTTTGGACACCTTACCTAGCCTTTTTGGAAGAGTTTCTGCCAGGGAAAAAATACTTAATTTTGGATTATGAAGTGGCCTTTTACAGACCTGTGTTATATAAGGCCAAAAAGCCCTGTACCTACTATTGTACTTGTTCCCTACATTTTTTCTTGTTTGCTTTTTTTGCAAACTTGCACATGCTTTTTTTTCATAAAACAAGATATCCTAACAAAAATCTCGTGGTACAATTTCTCATGCATACAACACAAAGGTCTAATTATTGAGAATATATAGGTCAGTGAATATTTACAATTTTTCATATGCTATAGTAATCATTCATATTGGTACTGTTCTACTGATACTGTGGTATAATTTAATTACACTGGCACGAAATTTCGCGCAATCGCCGAAAAAGATTGTTTCGCGCGGACGTAAATTCGCGCAAATCCAATTTTTCAAAAAAAAATATTATTATCGATATTTTACCGACCCGTTATCAATACCTATTGTTTATTTGAACACGCGAGCTAATCATGTGTCAGTTGGTCCCCTGTCAATGACCACTTCCTTTGTTAGTCAATTATCGAACCGCTGTTTATTCGGCGCCACTAATTGACACGGGAACCGTTTGATCCTTCTATCCGGACCATTCATATCATAATGGCATGTTAAATTGCGTACCCGTTTATGGTCTAAAGTGTCAATTAATTGCGAAACAGTTACTCAAAAAAAGTGTTGATAACTTAAAAATGAGGTGACAACGATACTGTTGGGTAAAACGTGACCTGACCTAAATCCGCGGACTAAATTGTAGTTCAAGTTTAGAAGTAACATTTAACTTATTCCAAAAGAAATTCGACTGTTATAACTAATTTTATTTTCTTTATTAACATAATTATTCGATACTTCAAATTTATATAAAATAGCGATACAGGCAACTATATATAAAGTGTAGGTCATTTTGGACATAGCACGTTTCGGATACGCATGTGGAACCGTTTGGTTAAATTTTAGCTTAGGTTTTAAATTCGCGCAATGGTCCGAGCGCGAAATAGGCGAAAATTAAGCCATCGCTAAATAAAATGATACCACAGTAACATCACTTAATTTTATCAAATCTGTAGTTTTTGTTATGTTTCCAAATTGGATACTTACAATCTGTCCACTAGAATTTGGAAGATATCCATCCTCTAATCAAACGGTGATTATTGTTCTGCATTGTCTAACCTGAACCCCTAGGTCCTCTTGCACTGAGGGAGCCTAGCTAATGGCCAATGTGCTGTTGTGCAGTAGCACTCACCATGCAAGCTATGTTACAGAGCAGATTAGCATGCGACAGAGGGTGATTAATAGCCAAAGGGTACATAACATGCATTTTTATGGAAATATTTATTGGTATGCAAAGTATAAATCCAACATACACAACTTTTTTATATTTAGTTATTTAAAATGGTGCATACCCAAACTCTATTAAGTAAAGTTTGAGCATTTATCAGAGTGCTATTGTATCTAACAGTATTTTTTCCATATGCATTGCCTATGGTTTATGTGTGGTACTGCTGCTTAGCACTTGAAGAATAAAAGTATCTATGATTACAAGGTGTGATTCTCAGAATCCCGAACATCATATTAAATTCCAACTTAATGGTGGAAATTGAAGCCAGAGAAATTTTTGGTTGCTTGATTGATCAAAAATTAATGACCATTAATCTATATCCATATATTTGTAGTGAAAGCAGTAAAATATATGGTCACTTCTGTGGAGCTAAATTTTCAATGGCAGCTGAAGACTACTAACCGCCTTGTGATCTGAAAAAGAATACCATTTGTCAAAAATTGCATGTAGCTTTTGGTTTTATGGCTATCTTCCTCATTAATATGCTGACTTACCATACAGCATAACATTAAGAAAAAATGTCAATGAATGCTGTTTTACATAATATGTACACACACTTTTGATGTTTCAGATGCTGGCTGAATCATTCAACAAGTTTTTGGAGGCCATCAAGCAACTGTTAAGCAGCCATAGTTCATTTAATTGGAAATTTAGATTTGGCTTCATGTCATTGCTTCATTGTATGTTAACAAATGTTTCATTGATATGGAGCTGCTGTTGCCCTGTCTTGCACCATGCAATAGCCGAGGAAGCAATGGAGTAGAGCCTAGAATTGGATCTGACTAGTCTACAAACAAGTCACCTTTGAAGATGTGGATTCATTCATGTTTTTTGTTTCTTTCTACGTATGTTAGTCTTGTCTGTCTTTTTCATGGTGTTGTATTTATTATGTCCTGGACCCCATTGGAAATAAGTCAATTTGACCTTCATGGGCTATCCATGCATGACATTTCTAGTCATTACAAGTGCACCAATAACAGACTAATTTCTTTTTTAAGAGGAGGCATACCTGGAACATAGTTGTAGTTAGACTGGCTTGGGAATTCAGTACCATTCTTAGTAGTTTTACAATTGTGTTTTAGTAGTTTTACAATTGTGTTTTTTACTTTTAAATGTAGCTAATTGTATTTTACATGAATTAGTTACCATTGATATTGTAATTTATCTTAATAATATGGGGTCAAGTATTTGTCTTAATTCTTGATATGTTTTATATGTTGTTATATGGTATTGTAATGTCTAATGATTGAATGCAAAATAAATCTATCTATCTATCTAAATCTATAAATGCCTTATACCAGCAGGAATCTGCTTGCCATGATGTCAGGGACAATTTGTTGGACACACAAAAACTAAAATGGGGACTTTAAATGTTTATAAAAGTAGTATAGTTTTGCCTTTATTTAATGAAAATATACTAATCCTTGAAACCGTTGCCTTGGTATATTCAAGTAAAATTCCTTGGAAGCTGTGTTTTCAGGGTGTGGCTTTTCCTGATAAGCATTTAAACATTTTTTTAAACAGAATGTTTATTGTATTCACAATAATCCATTTAAAGTTATTAAGTAAACATTTGATATTTTTATAAATTTTAATATATTATTTATATAAGAATGTCTGATCTTTCTCCTGATCTTGTTATGACCACAAGAATCACCAATTACAAGATGAAAATTAATTGGTTCATCGTATTTCAAAATGGAAGAGGGGTTAAAGTAATAAAAATAGAACGGTGATCTGGGTTTGAAATAAATAAATTACGTAGTTGTTCACTCATAATATCCAGGTCACATAACCAACATTGCTGGAAAATCCCACGCCTCCAGATCTTAAGTAGTCGCATTGACTACTTAAATATATTGAAAAAAAGCTGAGAATGGGAGGGGTGCTCATATTATGTTCTGTTAAATCATTCTGCGCATAATAATAGTAGCAAAACTCAAGTTTGGAGTTTATGTAGGATCCCAGGTCCTTAGAGCCATAACATTTTATTGTTGCAAGGAATTGATGATTCACACGCACAGTTGGAGCACGACCCATATGGATGGGTTATTAACCGGTATCTGAAGAGCTAGGAGTAATTAAGATGGTAATAAAAGTATAAAGAGTCCTTGGTCCAGGATATATATCAATCTTTTAGTGATGATCATAAAAATGTGAGCATATGGAAATAGCTTAAAACACCGGATAATACCTGATCCACCATTGGTGCTGTGTTAAAATATCTTTACTAGACAGAAATTTTCAATCAATATACATGTATACATTTACAATTTATTCAGTTTTATTGGGCTGTTTAACTATATTATTAACTGGTTTTGTTATTATCTGGTATTATAAATTGAATAATAACAGTGTAGACCCTGATGGGTCTTTGATGGGTCTACACTGGTACCCAATGGCAATGTATCAAATGCTGTACAATACTGAGGACATACAGAAACTCCTCCTGGAACACTAATATAAAGATCAAATACAATAAAAATATGTTTCAATTATTCAATTTGCTCCCATTTCAACTTTGATTTCGACTTACGGAAAAGTCTGCCATGTTTGTTTACAATTAGCAACTGGGGGTTGTTCGCGGGGGCAAATCACCAACAGGTGTATTCCTACAATTATCTACGAGGTGTATATCCGAAGCTTGCCGGAGATCGCCGAGTTGATACGATGGATGCAAAATGTAATGTTCACGTGACTGGTGTGTACATAATTCAGTACAGTCTTTCAAAATATTTCAGCAGTTAATTAGCTAAGCGTAACTACTCAGGCATGCTTGTGACTGTTGCATTAGTAATATTTGAAATATTATAAATAATACGTGATTGTGTATTTAAAAACTTTGTATTTAGATTCAGTAAATTTGATGAGGATTAAGTATGTGCAAAAATGTTCTTTCTTCCCAAATAACTGAATATAATTGTATAAGTGACTGAATTATGATGTGCCAAGATGTGTATCGATACATAGCACTGTGTAGTGCATTTGTTGTTGTTATTGTTATTGTAAAAGCTGAAACAGGTTCGTATATTTGCGTTTTATAATCAATATCTATAGGTTGACCAAGCTAAATTGGCGATGTTTACAATTATTTATAGAATATAAACACGGATTAAGGCAATTTTACGCGTTAAAAGTACTATTTTGCCAAGTTATATCTCATCGCCTCGATAGCTCAGTGGTTTAGGCGTCCGGCTAGCATATGCCTAACTCTTTTTCGACACGGGTTCGATTCACACTGACACGCGGCTTTTAAGCGAATAATTTAGATTTATATTTTTTAAGTTTTATTGCAGTTATTTCAAAGTATTGTAATGTATTTGTCTTCAGTTTTATCGCAAAAATATTTTTGTGTAAAAAAATGTAAAAAAAAGAACATGTTTCGAACCTACAACCTTAAGTAGCTTTTCTAACATTGCATATCAAATTGACTGCGTCTTAGACCACTCGGCTAATGGGACATGTATTGGAAATGCACGCTTTGTATTAAACAACGATAAAAATATTAATTCATTGTTTATATGTTCCTCCAATGTAAACACGTCAATGTAAACATTGCCAAATTACCCTGGTCCAATAATAGTGTCAAGTATAACACTAGCCACATGTATGACACTAGACATGAAAATTACAGGAGCAGGTTTGCGAACTGGTTCCGCTTTCTAGCGGTACCGTCCGTACCGGACCAGACCATCTCGCCAGCTGTTCTTTGCTACGCAAGAGTATAATTATTTATCGATACATTCGCAGAATTTGATTTTGATTGCACGTCGGTCGTGAAGAAAAGTTTTAAGCTGGCTATAGCTCGCCCTTTCTTAAAAATTCGTCGCTGAACAAGGTAAGGTATAAACCCAAAAAGGTTCAATGTTTACCATTGTTTAGAGTAGATCGAAATTGTTCTGTTTACTGGTGTAAATATTGAGTTGCGCTCAATCCGAGTTTAGGCGGCGTGAACAGTTTAAAGAATTACCATTCCTGCCAATGAATAGTTTCTAGCAAACCGAACCTGCAATATTTCATATTAGTCGTAATTTCAGCCAATTAGATGCTTGAGATTTGAGACTGGTCTCCAGCTAGTTTTATGATCTTGGGCCAAGTTGATACCAAAGCTGCATTTTAGGTATCGGCGTTTTTAGTGAACGTTTGGCGCTCTTTTTGTACATTTGTAAAGAATAATAAATGAGTATTATTGCATCAAACCAAATTATAATGTTATAACAATGAGGTCGTTATTCTATTGGTCAATGTCACAAAAAACAGAGTTATGCCCCCTTTTTACTTAAATTTGTGGCCATTCTTTAATTTTCTTTATCATTTTTTCAAATTACAATGCTGATGACAACCGTATTGTGATTTAGGCGAAATGTTTTTGGTTAAGATCTCATTCGAAAGCTTGTGCTATTTTTGTAAGCTAAAGTTAGCTATATCTAAAGGGCCGTCTTCCATTACAGAGATTTCGACATTTTTTACAATGCAATGCTGACTAAAGACGGCCATTAAAATGTGTTTTATATCAGAACTTAGGAAAACGGAGTCTTTACATGTATGTCCAATACCTTTTTTTATTTTTTTTTTAATTGATAACTTTTTCTTTCAGTTTTAAACATGATTTTGTTTTGATTATCAGAATATTTACAATTCAGAATATTGCTTTTATAGAACTTGCACCTCTCAACATTTGATAGGGTAAACTTTATCGCAAAGTTTATATTAACATATTACTTAACGCTCCTTTATTTTATCTCAAATTATTTTAAACAGATTTATGTTTAAATGAAAACCAGACCTGGGTATTTTCTCAAATTATTTTGAACAGATTTATGTTTAAATGAAACCCGGACCTGGGTGTATCTAAAATTATTTTAACCAGATTTGTGGTTCAATGAAAACCGGATCTGGGTATAATCTCAATTTTTAAGGGCTTACATGTACCACACTTCTCCCGATCCTGTTGATCGATAAAAAGAAAATTATGAAAATCTCCATAACGAAAATGTCGTTAAATGAAACTTTGCACAAATGTTATTAATGTGTCTTTATTTTGCAGATGGTAAGACACGTTAGAACAGTAAAGAAATATAGCGAGATCTAAAAACTCCCTCAACTTCTATTTACATAAATTCACAAAAACTAAACAACACAAAACATCATTTTAAATGCCAACATGAGTAATATGATACTGACAACAATTTATTGTGTCCTCGTGACTTACATATGTAAATGTTATGAGGTAATAGTAAAAGTGTGTTTGACCTTCAATTTTCTGGTCGCTTCCTGGTTGCGGAAACGGATGACAATCACTGATTTCTTTTTTAGTAGTTGAAAGTTTTTTTTACAAAGTACACAACATTTTCTTGTCAGTAACTTTGCACTCATGTGGGAATTTAAAATCATGTTTTGAATCGCTTAGGTTTTGTGACTTTATGTAAATAGAATTTTCAGGAATTTTTAGGTCTAGCTTGTTTTCTTTACTATTCTTACGTGTCTACTATAGGCAAAATTAAGATACATTATAGTTCGATTTTGACCCGTGAGCTGTGACCTTTCGGACAAGTCCACTGTTATTATACTAAATAGGTAAAGTGCGTCATTTTACAGAGTTACCATTAAATTACTTTACTTATATGACACTTAAACCTGTTAAAAGCAGCAGGCAGTAGCTCATTGGATAAGATCCCGGGCTATGATGCAAAACATTGCATGTTCGAAACCAATAGAAATAATTTTTTATTTTTGTCTCGTTTCTTTTTTAATAATTTTAATTTATTTCATATGATATTATTTTTATTAGTATTGAGCTGTTTTATCTTTATATTTTGCAACCAAGGTTTAATTTTGTTCATGTTCATTCCATTATTAACAATAAATTTTTGTTGAGCAGCTTGCCCTGACCCCATACACCTCCGTACATGTACCGAAGGAGCGTTGACAATTGTGAATCCTGGCGTTCTGTAAACACTTGTTGTCACATTCCTTTTCTTTAATAATTTACATAATTCAAAACCACTTTATACAATGTTTTGCATCCCCCAAAAATGTGTTTTGAATAAGCATCAATCGCGACATTTTATCAACTCGCTTGATGAAAGCTTACTCGAAATTTGTTCGGTTTAATGTCATTTTTGTCGGTGTCTAGATGAATGTATTGAATAAAAAGACATCACAAACAGAAAAAAGTAATTTCCTCATGGTATTCGAACACACAACCCATATGTCATATTATAAGAAATCAGAAGCCTTACTGCCACGGCCATTAAAACCGTTTGTTATAGAGCAGTACAATTTCGACATAATGAGCTATGATGGGAATACCTAACATTCCTATTTTGGGGAGTATTCCAAAAATCTATAAATACAAAAGTACATTCACGGCTCAATGCGTAAAATCGGACTAAAGTAACATTTATTTGTGCAAAGTTTCATTGAACGGCATTGTGCCATTATTGAGATTTTGATTTTTTTCCTTTTATCGATAAATAGGATTGGGAGGAGTGTGTCAAGCTCTTAAACAGTCAGATTTTGTCTAAATGAATAACTGATCTGGGTAGCAAGCGGACAGAATAAACAAATACTGTAAGTGGATCAAGAGACTGTCATTGTATAAATCTCGGGACCCATACAATTTCTATACTGTTAAGTGTTTATTGTCCTCTCAGTTCTATTATCTCTGCTCTATGGTGGTTATTTTATAACTTTTCAGGTGAAAAAATAATAGCTCGTCTCTTGTTTCGTGAATCAATGTTATTTCATATTTGTGATTTTCAGTTAGATATTACTTCTTGTATATGACTCATTTGTCACGGTTTAAACCCCAAGTCACGCGTTACTTGTGTAACCTTGTGTAATGATTTTCTTTAATAAGGCACATTAATTTAACAACTGGTTTGCATTAAGGTATCATGATTACAGATAAACACACAATTTATATTCGATTAACTTTTAAGGTAGTTCGCGCCCATGGCCGAAAAACGTCAAAAAATGAGAATTAAAATAGACAATTGAAACTTTGCATAAAGTCGTAAAAATCATTTTCCTGTTGCCTGGTTACCGAATTTTGGGAATGACGTCACGCCCTTTCGAATCAGACGCTCCACATGGCGGTAGCTGTCTTTAAACGCAAGCGTTTCGCTGTAACGCGAATAACTTTGCAAACAATGGCGTTAAATCTTTTGCAAAAAGTGTATTCGATAGAGAAACTAATTGCCTACGTTTTCGTTATAAAATTCAAGTAAAGGTTTACTTCACGGACATTTAAAAGAGCGATCTAAACGTAAGCTAATTTTTCTCGAAAACGGTGTGGTAGAAGTTTTTCAATCTTTCAAAAAATGGTTTTGAACGTATATGAAATCGAATTAAAAAATAAAAACGATAGGTCATCGGTCTAGATTTTATGTAATTTTTCGTTAAAAATAACGTTTTTACCGCGACGTTCAGAAATTCCAACTAAATGTTTCATGTAAAAGTATTGAGTCAGTCATATATACTCCTCAAAGTCATTTAAGGTCCATTATATACTGATGTTTATTTTTAAAATTACGTAGTGATAATCTTTTGAATGTTTCTTTAAAATTTTGATTTATTAAATGTGCGATCTTATCAGATCTAAACGTATTTAAGCCCGCTTTTTTCAATAAAATCATTCAATAATGATGGTCCTTTTTGAAGTGTACTTATGAATTTTAAATTTAAGCGCTTACAATTGAAATAAAACTATTGATCGGACGGGGGATAAATCAAAATTATTGTTGAAAGCATTATTTTGCAAGTTATGAATTGCAAATTTTGAAATTTAAATGTTCAATACTCCTAAACTTCTTAAATTTGATTTATATTTAATGCGAATAAAACTCATTTGCATTTAACGGTTTGTGGTTCTTCCAGTTGACATTTTGAAACCACTTAAACAAACAAACAAGACAAATGGGGTGGGGGACTGTGAGCTTTATTCATAATTATGTTCCAATACTTAAATTATTAAAACAAGCGTGCTCATATACTGTGGTACATGTATCATTGTATTCCACACATGTTAAAATAAGCTTATTTCGCGCTAGGATAAATGCGCAAATTTAAACCCCTACAAAAATATAATATTTAATATATATCTAAAAAAAATTAAATCATTTGATGGATAGACGATTTAATGAACCACTCTGGGAGCGTTTTGATGTCACAAAGGTAGCACGAAGATTAGTCCGTGAATCACGAAATATTAATAAATTATCTATATGTTTTATCTGTGACTTGGACTTTTCTTCAGTTATCAGTATTCAAGCCTGCTAATGATGTATAATGAAACTTTTCCGTGAAGTAGCATTTGAACATGCTGCGGCTGTTCATCATGTCTTTTTTTTCAACACTACGGTATGGAGAACATAAAAGAAGACAGTAGATAAGTAGACAAGTCAGTGTACAAATAAATAGTATCATATCCGCTCGCTACATGCATGCCTTTCCAATCTAAATAAATAGATTCTGTGCTTGTGCGGGTCCCCATCTACCTTTGTAGATAGAATAGAGAATTAAATTTTGGTTAATTCTGCGTTAGATTTAACATGGCCTGAGCGATAGTATTTGTGAGCGCTTAAATTTGAAATCTTAAATTTAAAATTCATAAATAATCTTTTAAATAGGAACATCAGAATTAATTGACTTATAAAAAAAGTGTCGGAGATACGTTCAGATCTAAATGAAATATGATCGTTTATTTAATACCCTGTATTGCTTGTTAAAGAAACAAAATTATAAAGTAATATTTAAAAATGAACCACTACGCATATTTAAAATTAAACATCCGTCTTAGTGAACCTAAATTTTTTTGAGTAAATATGCCGTGGACGACTGTCTCAATATGCATAAATGAAACAAACATTTAGTTGGAATTTGTGAACGTCGCGGAAAAAAACGTTATTTTTAGCGAAGTACTGCGTATTTTTAACGAAACAATAAAGAAAATCTAGACCGATGACCTATCTTTTTTTATTTTTTAATTCGATTTCATATACGTTCAACAAAATTTTGTGAAAGAATGAAAAACTTCTACCACACCGTTTTCGATAAAAATTAGCTTAAGTTAAGATCGCGCTCCAATTTTTAAGCGGAAAGTGCCGACTTTTCGATGTTTGATGTCGTTTTAAATGTCCGTGAAGTAAACCATTATTTGAATTTTATAACGAAAACGTATGCAAATTAGTTTCTCTATCGGAAACACTTTTTGCAAAAGATTTAACGCCGTTGTTTGCAGTTATTCACGTTACAGTGGAACGCTTGGGTTTAAAGACAGCTACCGCCAGTAGGCGCGTCTGATTCGAAAGGGCGTGACGTCATTCCCAAAATTCGGTAACCAGGCAGCAGGAAAATGATTTTTACGATGTTATGCAAAGTTTCAAGTGTCTGTTTTAATTTTCATTTTTTGACGTCGTTTTTCGGCCATCGGCGCGATCTACCTTAAAGGAAAGTATAATATTATACATGTATAGCAAGCGGTTTACTGTAGATTTAGGTCGGATAACAATAGCTGCTGACGATAAACTAGGGTTACTGCCTAATAGTCATGATATTGTTTGGTGAAAACCGTAGTTCTAGGGCGATAACCATAGTTCTTCGTTCGAGAACTGTTACTATGAATATTGCCGAAAACTAAATTTACCGACAAAAACGTAATTTTCGGCATTGTTCTAAATATTTATAAGTTCTATATTAGTGCGCCCTTTTATACGAAATAGATGAAAAGGGAACTTAGCAAGCCATCGAACACGACAAATATGAAAATATTACAGGCTCGTTTTGATTGAGACTTTACATCGGCAGTAATGGAAATGCATATAACTGTCCACGCCGCCTAGCCCCGGGTTGAGCGCAATTCAATATTTTCAACATTAAACACTACAATTTTGATCCTTCCCAAACGATAATGTGCATATAGCAGTGGACAAAGAACCTTCAATGTGGTATTATCAGATTAATACATGTACCATTCCATGTTCAGTTCATGCGAATGCTGGGAGTACTTAGAGAAGGATGCGGGTAGTATGCATTGGGATGCAATCGCTTTGCCAAAAAGAATGGCGTGTGACTTTTTATAAAATGAATGTATTGTTTACTTCATATCGTGTCTATTTTTAGTTCGTTATTTACATGTAAATAACAAAAATTGAAATACTATTTTATTTAAGGGCAAAGGTTTTTAATCTGTGTTTTAACCTAAATGTAATTTCATTTTATTTTAATTTTGAGTTATGAAAAAGATTTACATGTAAATACGTTAAAAACAAACTCGGTGAAAACTACTTACATGTATAATTATTAAGTCATTTATTTGGCGAAAAGAGGGATGGAATAATCCTGAAAATTATCTTGGCCTCATGATCTCTATTAGAAACAGCTGAAACATTTCACTGTATTTTAAGTAAAAACAAGCGAGTATAAATTACTTTTTATGAATCGCTAAATGTTTTGCATTAACGATAACTGTGCCGTTAACCTTTGATTATTTGACCTCCAAATCGATATCGGACATCTACTTCGGCTGACCAACTGTGCAACTAAGTTTGAGGAACCTAGGCAAGTTCAATGTATCATTATGTTTTGGTTGTTCGGAGCATGTTTGGTCTACCAACAAAACGGTAGACCGACATACACTTCTCTTTATGGTAGGGGTGCATAATTAGCATGTATGCATTTAGGCAACGTGGATTTCACAGTGTTTCATGGTTTTGTCACAACATAGACTTTTCAATTTATTTCCTGAAATTAAATGGGGCGCGTCACGGGAAAAGGTACATTCGGTCATATTTTGTTACATTTTAGTTGTTACTATATTTGGAAAGAAATTACAACTATCTTTTAGTTTCTCATAATTAAGAAGTGATTTTCTTACTCATTTTGACAACAAAATGATATTTTTACCGCGAAATGCATAATATTTATTGTCGTTCGCTCAACTTCAAGACGTCATTTCAAGAATTGACGTCAACTGTCCGAAGGTACGTTTCCCGTGACGCGCCCCAAATCAAATCGTCACCAATCCACAAAATAGTATAAGTATCTTTGAAATAAGAAGAAGTTAAACCGTTTTACGGTGACGAAATGTTACCGAAAGGAACAACACGTAATAAGGCTATTCACTCATAATGCCATCTTGTTTTAGTTCATGCATTCCAGTAATTGAATTTTATTAAAACAGTTGTAAATGAGAATAAATATATAACGTATTCTGCATCCTCCTCAGAAATGTATTCAGATTCATTGCATACTTCTAAAATAATTGCCAGAAACAGATATCATTTTCCATTAACATTAAATCAAAGATCCAATATATATTACATATTACATTATATATTTTTTTATCACATACCTTCCGGTGTGGGAGTGTAATAACTCCCGTTATATATTTTCGATATATAACTAGTTATATATCGCAGCCGAATCACTATTCATCCGCGGTATCAGCGATCAAAAAAAAATTATGAAAATGACTTACTTTTGAAATCTGACCACTTCAGGCAAGCAATCAACTTCTATAAGGAACTTAAGCATCCCTTATATTGATAATATCCACGGAAAATATAACTTTCTGACACTTGTTTACTCCGTAAGATAGCAATAGGAAAGTCCATGATGAAATTCAACAACAGCAACAAAGCCATTTTCATTTCGTTTAAATCGAAAACAAAATGACCCAGACGCTGACATCGTTTTCAGAACATCGTCTGTGTGATCTTACAACATCCCCGAAACAAAATAAAAACACCAGAACCACATTTTAAATCCAAATTATGAGTTTATATCCAGCAAATTTCAATGTTGTCATATGCCGCTTTGAAAGTTTACACAAATGACGTCATACAGTAGATCGATTTATTTAATAAAACACAACTTCAGAAGCCTATAACTGGTAGATTCGTTTAATATCTAGACTCTAGCGCAGTTAATTTTATTTTTTTATATTTACTTATTTTGGCAAATGGATAAACGGTAGGATAAATTCTTTGGGGACTAGCTTATGTATCACCCGATACGACCGAATTACACACGTTTTGATTTCGCTCTACTAGGCGATAGAAAGAGACAGTTCATGGATTTTGCTTGCTTTTTTAGGGTATGTGATAAATAGAATACATCATTCGTGTTCATTTTATACTGAAATTATAAAACTCGTCATCTAAATCGATATAAAACTCGGCAAAAGCTTCGTTTTATATCGATTTAGATGACTCGTTTAATAATTTCAGTATAAAATGATCACTCATGTTGTATCCTCTATATATTTAGGTCTTTGACTAAATTTAATAAATCAGTTATACGTCAATTTATTCAGCAGATGTGGACATTACGTGTACACCCTCACCATAACAACATATTAATGCTGAAATCGAGATTTGAACAATATACTATAATAGGACTTTGATTAAATTTAATAAGTCAGTTATACGTCAATTTATTCGGAAGATGTGGGCCGCGTTACGTGTACACCCTCACCATAACAACAAATTAATGCTGAAATCGAGATTTGAACAATATACTACGCCTCTGCCTCTGACCTTGTATATCCAGGACTATTTGAGGAGTTTGTGGGGGAAAAGGCCCCTGTCTATATTGGGAATTTTTGACGCGGTAAATATTCAAATTTAAAACACATACAACTGTATCAACAAATCAAACCAATTGGGAAATTTCTACATTTATTTTTCTGCTTTGCAGCTTAGTCTTGCTTTGAAAATACACACGGCATATACGAACCAAAATCTTTAGCAAATCAACCTTTGATAAAGAAATTAAGACACGCAACATTATAAGAATGAATGTTCCGAAAATTTGATAAAATACTGCAATGTAATTACATGTAGTTTAAATATTTTCAATCATTATGATAATTAAATTCAAGTGCTATAGTCCTTTCCGATAAGGGTTGTTATCTCCCTTGGCAAATTACCGTTCCTTTACGCTCTTTAGCGTGGAGTGAGACAATTTACTTCCGGTCGGAGAGTAAAACGAACAAAGGAATATTTAGAGAAAGCGAGGAAACAGTTCGTTGAATAAAAAAAGAGATGATCTATGTTTGTTTGTTCTTGTCAGATTTCGGATTTTTCTTTACTGATACTATGCTTTCAAAAAACCGAAAGATTATAATAAAATGGAAAATTACAAGTCTTTGTTTTTTTAACCCGAATGTTCTAGCAAACAGATTTCAAAATATAATTAAGGTTTTTTTTACCAATAACTGTCTTAACTGTTTACTAATTTTGAAATCTTAGCTGCTTTAGCTCATATCCACCTTGATCAGAATTTCATTTACCAAAATAATTTTTGTTAGATCGCTAATTATCTTAACAAGAAAACTAGATTATTTTAATTATGATCATCAATTGACGAGCAACAAAATTTTATTTTATGGCAATTGATAATGTAAGGTAACACATACCTAATGAAATTATAAATGCGCTGATGTCGTAATTTAAAAAAACTATCTCGATTCATGACATTGCCTTCTCAAATAAAAATAAGTCTAAAAATACCGAAAAGTTCTTTGAAAACGAGTGTCCGGCAAAGAGAGATGTTAATTCAAATTCACAACAATCAGAGTTGCTCAACAACAATGGCAAATTGCAGTTCTCATCCCACTCAAGTGTTTGTAACAGTGCCAACTGCATCGCTAACTTTTAATTTAATTCAGTCTTCTTTATAAGTTAATTTTATTTAGAGTCAACAATGAAAATGACGACCGGACCGCCTAACTGATCGAAGCATGTTATGTTCTCATACCGCTAAATCATATCTTTTTTTTCGCACGCTAGTGAAGAGATACAAGCATGTACACTTCAAGTATACGTAAATTCATATCAATAATGAAAAACGAAATCTGCGAATTTTCAATAGACAAATCATTCACAAACATAATTTTCGCTCACGATTTTGCATGCACGTTTTTGTAAAACATGCTTTTTATATTTCCTTTTATACATATTTAAGAGATCTGTAGTTATGAAAGTTAAAAGCGGACTTTTTCTTCCGTCGGGGATTCAGAAATGAAAAACGAAAATGTTCGTGTTGCAATGTTTTTGTTTTACTCGTGGGCAACGGCATATGTAATGATCGTCGAATATCGATAACCTGTTGTTTGATGTCATGTTGCTAACTAATGATTCAATGGAAATTTATCATTTTATATATAATAAGTAAAATAAGAAGTGAACCGTTTCTTTTCATACTAGGTGTTTGTTACATCAGATGCCTTATTCAAGAATCTGTAAACCGTAAATGAAACATTAGTTTTGACATGACATTACTCATTATGGCAGCAAATTTGTACTAATTAATATGAGTGAATATCATCATCAGCTTATGTATATTCAAACTTGTTGGCAATTCGTTTATAATATGTGATAATAGCCAGTAACTTAATTCGTTAAGTTGATATACATAAAATAATCGGTGTTCAAATGATCACATTTCTTAAGTAAAATAAGTGCATGGTTAAATATGATCTTGTTGTCAATCTAAAAGAACATTTTGTATTAAATCTGCAACATTTAAATGATCATTCATTATATTATCACGTCTTACAAAATTTAATCATCGTAACTAAGAAAAATGCACATAAAACAGCGCATTCAGTTATTCTAACTAGCTTTCGGCGGCCAGCTTTCAGATATTCGTTAAGTGCTTCAGTATATGAGCAAGCTATATGAAAAATACATCATTGTTGTCCAATTGAATGAACATTTCTGTATTAAATCAGCAACATTCGATTAACCATTAATTATATTATCACATCCAATCAAAATAAATGGTCATAACTAAGTAAAACATGGCGCTTTCGGTAAATCGGGTGATCATATTTGCCTACCGGAAGTAGAAGTAACCGCGACCTGATTATCAGCAAAGGGAGATAACAACACTTATCGGAAAGGACTATTGTAACAATAAATAACATGAACGATTTTTTGGCTAAGCATGTGTTTTATCTTATTGTTTAATCACTATTGCAAGACTATATAATATGAATAATATTTTAGATAATTATTTAATTGTTAAATTGATATTGTCAAAAGATTGTTTAATTTATTTGCATGGAAATAGATGATGGGAACAAAATATTGAGTTGTGCTCAACCCGGGTCTAGGCGGCGTGGGCAGTAATAAGCATTTTAATTACTGCCCATGAATAGGCTCAATCAAACCGAGCCTGCAACATTTCATATTTGTCGTGGTCGGGGGTCTTCATAGTTCCCTTCATCAATTTCAATATCACAGTAGCGTTGTTTGTGCCGTGTGGCGGCTGTAAAAAGTCTTCCCGTACATTCAAATCAGTGCTGTTATCAGTTACGTCCTTTGAAGGTCGTCGAGCACGATATTTATGTACTATCATGTTAATGGTACTTCTAAATTTACTTTTTGTTTTTAATATTTCGGCTAGTTTAAAGATGGGTGGTTCAATATCCCAGCCAATATAAATTTGGATATTGTTCAATCACCCCCAAGGATATACTTCCTGCTTTTTAAATTTTGCCTTTGGCATTGTCTGTGATATGCAGGATTTATATTCTAAGATCCCCTCTAAAAATTCTATTCTGTTTAGTTCCGCCCATTGTTTTCTCGTTTAGGGCAAACCCATTCTTTTATCTGGGGACCATACGCCGCTAAACAAGGAATGGTATTAATCTGAAAAAACCGCAATGAAGGTTCCATGTTCACCGTCATGTGCATATCATCGTTTGGGATGGATAAAAATTGTAATGTTTATTAGTGTAAAAATTGAGTTGCGCTCAACCCAGGCTTGGCGGCGTGGGCAGAAATAAGCATTTCCATTACTGCCCATGAAAAGGCTAAATCAAACCGAGTCTGCAATATTTTCATATTTGTCGCGTCGAGGGTCTTAATAGTTCCCTTCATCTATTTCAAAATATTATATGCTTAGACATTTGACTTAGATATTAGTATTTAAAGAAATACGGGATAGATATAAGAATAAAAGATACATTTACTAGATACGGAACCGCGCACGCGCGGTCTTAGAGAAAATTACCGATTTACATAAGAAAGATATGACTGTAGTGAAATGCAGAAGGACTTCGCCTAAAAACCACTACAATATAATTAGACCCCCACTCCCACACACACTAATCAGAGCATGTTTTAAAAGAACCAGATACATGTAGTGTAAATTGAGACTACTCCACCAAATAAACCACTTTTTCAAGTCTTATGAGTGGTCGCAAAAGCGAGGTTTATTCGTATTGTTTTAATAATGATAACAGAACATGACAAATCGTATTAAGTTTCAGAAAGTCCACCATTGATACAACACATACATTTTGATGAAGTTTGTATTAGTCTTATTTTCAAGATGAAATGAAAAGTTCAAATGTCAAAATAAGATTTAGACACACCAACAGGAAATTGTCTAAATTTACGGTATAGAAACAGTGTGCGTTACCTGGGATCGAACCCTGGCCGATTCCGTAGCAGGCTAGCATTCGACCACTGAAACTTACAATACATGCTTGTGAAGTTGTTATAAAAATACTTTTAACGCAATCTATAAAATAAACGATTACTCTTTTACGTAAAATAATAAACAGTATCATTTTTGTTGTAATTTTAAATGTAATAGGGTCAGTGTGATTGTTATGCTGTACTGCAGTAAAAAATCTTTTCAAAGAGTGAAAATGAGACTGGCTTGTAATCGTTCTATTAAATTTACAAAATGAAGCTAAATCTATATGTAAAATAAGTTTCTATTTAGCCTTAGGTATTTTCCGGTACTTTTTGTTTTTTTCTTTATTAACCTACATATGAGTGCTTCGCCGACATAGAACAGAATAGCTTAAGATCGCGCTGTTTCTCCGACAAATCGGCGAAAAAGTTCTGTTAACACTATGTCCGGAAATCCGAAATTGACCATTTATACTTCTTTTTCAGCACAGTCATGCAACTCATCTCTGACTTCCAACTTACCGGACGATCAGTTCTATGCTTCGTCGCAGATCAACGACACTCATAAGGCAAGCTCTGCAAAGAAAAATGGAGGTAAAAGTCTTTTTTTATAATAAAATTATGTAATAATATCTTAACAGTTTATCAATATACGGGCTATCATTTTGAGAGACAAGATGTTCATGTTATCTTTGATTGTTAGAAAAATAAACTTATTTGCTGACAAAACAGTTAAGTTCATACCGTACACCGTTTCTTAGCAATACCTACTCTTTATATATTTAAAAAGAGTTAAGGTTATATCAAAGAGCTGAATTGAAATGGGTGTGTGAAATCATTATTTCATAAATGCTTATTTGTTTTTTGACTTGTAAAGTTCTTGAGGCTTCTCATATATCATTTACTGAACATATGAGTTTTTAAAGTCATGCAAAAACAAAATAAAAGTGTAATTGGTTGTAATTTCTTATATTCAGGATTTATATTCTAAGATCCCCTTTCAAAATTCTATTCTGTTTAGTTCCGCCCATTGTTTTCTCGTTTAGGGCAAACCCATTCTTTTTTCTGGGGACCATACGCCGCTGAACATGGAATGGTATTAATCTGAAAATACCTCATTGAAGGTTCCATGTTCACCGCCATATGCATACCATCGTTTTGGATGGATCAAAATTGTACTGTTTATTGGTGTAATTACTGAGTTGCGCTCAACCCGGGGCTAGGCGGCGTGGGCAGTAATATGCAATCCCATTACTGCCCATGAACAGGCTCAATCAAACCGAGCCTGCATTATTTTCATATTTGTCGTGTTTGGTGGCTTTCAAAGTTCCCTTTTCATCTATTTCAATATCACAGTAGCGTTGTTTGTGCCGTGTGGCGGCTGTAAAAAGTCTCCCCGTACATTCAATCAGTGCTGTTATCAGCTACGTCCTTTGAAGGTCGTTGAGCACGATACTTATGTACTAAGTTAAGAGTACTTCTAAAATTACTTTTGTTTTATATTTCGGCCAGTTTAAACATAGGTGGTTTCAATATCCCAGCTAATGAGGTTTTGGATATTGTCCAATCACCCCAGGATATACTTCCTGCTTTTTAAATTTTGCCTTTGGCGTTGTCTGTGATACGCAGGATTTATATCCTAAGATCCCCTTTCAAAATTCTATTCTGTTTAGTTCCGCCCATTGTTTTCTCGTTTAGGGCAAACCCATTCTTTTTTCTGGGGACCATACGCCGCTGAACATGGAATGGTGTTAATCTGAAAATACCTCATTGAAGGTTCCATGTTCACCTCCATATGCATGCCATCGTTTTGGATGGATCAAAATTGTACTGTTTATTGGTGTAAATATTGAATTGCGCTCAACCCGGGGCTAGGCGGCGTGGGCAGTAATATGCAATCCCATTACTGCCCATGAACAGGCTCAATCAAACCGAGCCTGCAGTATTTTCATATTTGTCGTGTTCGGTGGCTTTCAAAGTTCCCTTTTCATCTATTACTTTGAAAGCAGACTTTCTGTGGGAGTCCAAACTTCTTATACTTCCACTTTTGTCAACAATAACTGATATACAAAGACAGACCATAATAAGGACAACATTGTCATAGAATTTTATTCACTAAGCAACAGCTTAAATGTACAAAATCAGCATTCTCAAAGTGACTTCACACTAAAATTTGGCATCAATGTTTGTTTACTAATTTCTCAAAATGCAAGGTATGGTAGGACATAACTTTCAATGTTATTACTGAATTATCTGCCTTTTGAAGCGAAGGTTGAAATAGTACTGATCTGTTAACAAATAAAATATGTATGACTAAATGAAATGTATTTAATTAAGGATTGACTCGATAGTTGATGGTTTCCATTAGGGTATGGAAAACAGTTGGGTTGTTTAAAGTGTGTGAAGCCCGAAGGGCTTCACTCGTACTTTAAACAATCCAACTGTATTTCATACCCAAATGGAAACCATCAAATACTGATTCAATCCTCATATTTACACCCATTAATAATCCCAATTATACAGAAATAACTAGAATAATTCGTAATATTAAGGCTTTTTCCAATGGCTGTTGGAACAGCTACGTTGACGACAAAGTAAATGACGGCACGCTTTTTCGCTGCAACTCGTGGCAAAACTTGCGTGCAAGGCGACGTCACACGTCAAAACATCGTGTAACGTCCAATAAATTGTGAACGGCTCTACTGTAGCCACGCCTTTAAAATAATACGTCACACTGTTTACCATCAGAACTTATGATTCGTGATATGAACAAGACTTCATCGTAGAGGATGAAGTTGAAGTGTAAATTTTAATAACGAGTGTTTTTGAAATATGTAAAATACAAATAATAACATAATTAGTATAAATAAACAGGAATAATGTTAATAATTATAATATCCATAATAATTACATTTATAAAGGGATGAAGAGTTGTTTTCATATGATTATTCATAGACACAAGTAATAGTCTAATGTCGCAGAAAAGTGCTGTCTTTTCGTTATTTAGTAACTCACCTTTATAAAAAAAATTGCAGTTATAATAGTTTTTAGTATTCACAAAAGTCTGACAAATAGAACTGATTCAAAAGATTGTGAATTTTAAAGGGCACTTTCAGTTATTCATCCCAACATCAATAAACTGATTCTTATTTCACAACTTGTGAAACAGCGGTCTTTTTTAAGCAGTTACATGATTTCCTGGACTTGACATGACACTATCGACTTTCAGACACCTCTGTATTGAATGTATATAACACTTCTTGTCTATCTTGAGACCACGTGTTTATTGCCATTTTCTTCATAGTTTTATATCTGTTGGCCTCAGTAGATCTCTGTTAATCACTCATTTTCACAGAACATACGCAACTTATCGTCGTCAAGCAGTGTTTTGAAATCAGAATTAAAAAATATTTTATGAATGTTACATCACATGTTGGTACCACAAAGTTTCATAAGAGTTACGAGAGTAGCCTTACAAACAACGCAATGGTGCATTATTTTCCATACGAAATAAAACTGGAAATTCTTTGAAAAGTAGTCCCATTTACGTTGAGCGATTTTGCCATAGAGACTGCCATTTTCTTATGAAAATATGAATAGCAATAATATTTGTAAAATAAATGCAATATAGCCAATCTGCAAAATCAGAAAGTTTCTTTGTTTTTTTGTACAGTTTAAAAACAAATTGTAGCACGTTTTGCAAACGTTTTGAACATCCTCTTATACCTTATTTCTATCCAGCTATAGTAAAATCGATTACTTATATGTTATTTTTTTAGACTGAAAAATACTTACAAGTATTATAATTGATGAAGAATTCCAATTCCAATACTATGTAGAAAACTGTGTCCTGTAATAAATAAATATTCCATATGTGGTCACAAGTAAAAAAGGTTTCTAGAAGGTGGGTTTAAACATTGGTGAGAAGTATTTTTACAATGCATAAGACTGTGTACATAATTTACCTAATAATATGTTATTATTAGCCTTCCAACATTTCAAAAACACCTCTTATTCTAGTAGAAAATATGTTTCATTTAGTAATTATTATTTGGAATGTTAACAGAAACCTCGAAAAAGCTCTAAAGTAATGTTCTATATTGTACACCATACCTTCAATTACCAAGTGCAAACAAATGTATTAAAGACAAATAATTCTGTTGGAAACAAAATTAAAACGGTCCCCACCACTAACAGAGAAACAAAGCTGCGAAATGAATTAACTTCTGATTTGAAAGCGTTTAAAGCCGCCAGTAAATTAGTGCATCCTATGGAGAAATCATTAAAATTTAATGTAAAAAGAACAAATATTTTTAAAAGCCAATATACAGGAAGAGTAAAACGCTATTATGTGGGTGGAAACCACCCCGATTCAACAGACGGCGGCCTTGAAGAATATCTGACAGAGCGTGGAATAAACCCAACAGAGCTTTCGCTATTTGAGAGTAAACGAGGCAACTTGTGTGCAAAAATAACTATACCATACTACGAAGCTTATATTATTGAAGACCCTGAATTCTGGCCTCGTTTTATGCGTTGCCGTCAATTGCGAACCAAAAACATGTGGAACCAAAGACAGACAGCGGACTACTCACACTATGACAGTCACGACAAATATGACAACTATAACAACGGAAGCTATGAAAATATAAGCTACGCACGTGATGACTACCGTGATGTGGAATAACGTAACCAGTACAAGCAACACTCATGTTAGATATTATAATAGATGTGATTTGTGTTTTGTTACTTGGAACGTTAGAGGTATCATGTCCTCGGCAGCTTCACTCAGTCAATTGCTGGATGAGAATAATGTTGATGTAGCTTTTACTACTGAGCACAAATTGTTTGAACACTCAAAATCTTTTATCGACTCGATCAATAATAAATATAATCATTATACCGTTTGTGATGACACGTATGATTAATTTATTTTGGACCAATACGCTGTGGTGAAGGTGGTGTATCGATAGTATATAAAAATGAAATTGAATTTTCAATAAGAAAATTAAGCGAACTTGAAAGTAACAGAATAATAGGAGTAGAAATACACTGTAAGAACGAAATAAGAATATTTGCCTTTGGAATATACATGCCACCGGTAAACTATTTGAACGAAGACGGATTGTATAAATACATTACAAGCAATAGCTTACGCTTATTCCGAAATAGGAATATAAGTATCATGCATGAGTGTGAGGTGAAGATGGGAAACTCTGTCACCGAGGGTTAACTGTTTTGCGGGAACGAGGCTCTGCCGAGTTCCCGCCAAAACAGTTCACCCGAGGTGACAGATTTTTCTATCTTTACCGAATTTCTTATGCAAGATACTTTTTCTTGCATAACTTTTATTATTCATAACATTTTTGAGTAAGTATACAAACTTATTTATTTTCATTATGCTGATATATTGACGTTAAAGCAATCTTTTTTATAAATGACGTCACTAACTTGAATATATTACGTCAGGTATTTGAAGACGTGGCGTCACTCACGTGACTCATTCTACATGGGGGGTGTAGGATCGAAATTTCCTACACGGGTGAAAACACCGGATGACCTGATCTGTTCTGCAAGAATAGTCATTTTTTCCTTGGAGATATGAACGCTGAAGTACAATCTGAGAGTAACAATCGCAATGTTTCATTTTGAAATAAAAACTTTACTGAGTTTCTTAAACGAAATGATATGATTTCTTTAGCCCAGTCTGAAAAATGTATTGGTCCTAAATACACATACTGTGTACCACAGAAAAATATTTAGATCATATAGTTATGAACTTAGCTGATACAGACTAAATACAAACAACGAAAATACTCGAAAATGATCTATTCTCGGTTTCAGATCATTTGCATGTCTTGACTAAATTAAAACTTCCCGTTACTCTTTTTAACATAATAAAATCAAACATAAGTTTTGCATGGCACAAAATTTACCAAAGTCACATTGATGCTTATCAATCAAACCTTAGGACTTTATTGCGTAAAATAAGTAAAGCCGATGTTGACACTATGTATGAAAATATTGTCTCATCTATTATCACGGCGGCAAACACTTCACTTAAGATAAGTAGTTACAACAAACATGCAAAACCATATTGGACCTCAAAAGTAAAAGAGGCACATACGAATCAAAGGAAAGAGTAGTCAAGGACGGGAGGATAGTACTCGGTGACCCCTTATATATTCTATATAAAACCGCCATCTTGGAAAATCGATAAAATGAGTCGCTTTTTAAAACCCGCTATTGCGTAACCGGATCAAACCGGCCGCTTAAGCAGACGATGCTTTTCCGCTTTAAAATTTTCCAATATCCCGCCGCTACATCGGCGCCGCCATTTTTTAATGTTGACGACCGCTTTAAATTATTGAAATACTATTTTTTATCTGATCTACCTTTTAATAGTCTTACACAGTGCGCTACTAACTCATCCAGTCATAGTAGCAGACGACATTTTTTGCCAATAGTCCGCCATTTTATATCATAACCCCGGGCGCGGTTAATGTAGTATTTTTAAACCTTAATATCAGACGACATTTGAATTTTCCAATAGTCCGCCATTTTTATAGGATACTGTTTCGTATAAGGAAATGTAAAAGATAAACTAAATACAAGCTTCAGCAATTTTATCACATTGATTATCAACTTTTAAGGAAAATCACTACATACAACATAAAAACATAGTTAAAATGTATTCATTGAGTATAAGTATATTTCATCATTGAAAGTATACATTTTAAAATGCAAAACAATACAGATTATCTATATAACAAATTTAATACACAGGCAACAATATATTTCACATTCCATAGGGCACAGTATGAAAATCATTCTGGATTACACGCTTATCAAATACAATTCTGTAGTCTTTGTTTTCAGTTTTGGTGAGAATTTTACATGTCTCTGGATTGCGTACAATTTTATTCTTATCAACAACTGTAATAGGATTAACTTTCCTGCCACAAGTAACCATTTTCTTAACTGTATCGAAATTAATATCCACAGCATTTTTAAAATTCAGTGTTATTCCGCGCACTATGCAAACGGACAACTGTCCCTTTTTATCAGGATGTTCGAGTTTGAAGGCATAGTTTTTTGGTCCACCGGTGACAAATTGAGTGATGTTATTGGATGGGGTTTCGTCTGTTAAATCACCAAGGTTGTCTCCTAATGGAGGTTCCCATTCTCCTGATTTCGCGGTGAAGACAACAGAATCCGTGTCACAGTACAGGACTCTATCATCAAGAGGTTTGAGAATACTGTAAAGCTTAAGACGTGCTTGGGCCGTTGTGTAAGCGGCAATGACTACGTTGGTTCGAGCGGAAGCTTCAACAAATTCGTTGTTGTTCACCCAATCTTATTGTACAGCCTGGTCGTTAATGAATCTAACGTTTTTTGACTTCTTGGCAGTCTGAGGTCATCATATCAATGAACAGTTCAGGACTATCTGTATAAGTTGTTTGCGCGAGATTACAGCGCTGGCCAAATTTGCCCGAAAATGAGTTAAGCATCAGTTTTGCTAGAGAGCGCAGGCCAGGGTTTTCTTTGATACTGTTATAGTCAAGTAGAATGCCTTCCTTTTCATAGTAATTTTGTGTGTACACTTGTTTAAGTTGCTCATTAATGCACAAGTTCGGCCATCCACTGCCTTCCTGTTTCACCTTTAGAAATGTCTTTAAAGTGCCATATTTCGTAAATCTATAAAACTTCATAGCCAACGCGGATTGCTGCTTTCAATTCATCTGACACCCAAGTCCCTATAAAAGCCCTCTCTTGTCTGTCATGCAAACATTCAGTTTGTTGATAGTTTTCACCGCATGTTCTACAGAGACTGAATAATAATTTGCCGTTACATTTTGCGGGCAACACCGGTATATAGAGACCTTTGGGTGGAAGCACTTTGCATTTTACCAGTCCTTCGTACTGGCTGAGGTCATCAAAGTTGTCAGTAATGATTTCAGGGTGACCAATGAGTATTTTCCCTGTTTTGTTTATGAATGGGTATAGAGAAGTGACATCATAATACTTGATCTTCTTATCTGCAGTTGCCTCATCATAAAGTTTGAAAGCCTCTGTACGCCCTCCATAGAATGGGTCCCTTGGTTCCAAGGGAGTCGTTATTTCTAATTTATCAATAAAACTTTTCATATAACTTCATTCGTTTTTAATTGTTTTTAAAATCACATTCCTAAAGTGCCGTGTATATGTAACCTTCAGCTTCAATGTATTGCCGTTTGATTTCAGTTTGCGCGTACAATTCGCTCATACTCTTATTGCAGACAGGGTTGATAGTAGACCGAGAGTAGCATTTAGGACAACCGTGCCAAAAGCACCCGTGGAACTCTAAGACATGACATCGACCGTCGAACTCGTAATACCCATCTACTTTATAAGGCCCTATTTCTTTTTCCCCCATATTTCGACCGTGTTGAATGTATGTTTGTTTTTCAAATGCGAGAAATGATAACCACTGGTAAGCTAATACTGACTGCTTTTCCTGGGGGCGATAGCCTAGGTTAGGAATGATACCTATCGTGTCCGGCTCTAGAAAAAGGGTTCTGAATACCAGATAACAAGCCGAAGCAATCGTTATGCATTTCTCAAAAGGATCCACACCCAATGATTTCTCGCTTCTCGTTAATTCTATAAAAAGCGCCCTAAATTTTAGACAACACTTCCTCAGAATATCAACGTCAGACCTACAGTATCGTAAAAGCTCTTCTTGGAAGTTGAATTGATCATTTCTGTGTTCTTCATACCATGTGATAAATTTCTGTCCTTTCTCAGCTTTCATTCCATCAGAAAAGTAAAATCTCATATCGGGCAGATGAGAAAGTGTCACATTCTGATTTTCTGCACGGTTGAAAAGATGTGGAAAATATCCCTTGGCCAACTCTTTTTCGCCAAACGCATCCGGGCATGTCCCCAAAAGCCATAGGTATAAAGTTGATTGAAGCTAGAAATCTAATTTTACACTTTGGTACAGAGATGGACATGTATTTTGATCCTGTTGTGATAACTTCTGGAAGGATGGCATTGTCGTGAAGATATTTCAATTCAGGATAACTGTCATACCCTTTGAAGTTATGGCATATGACTGTTGCCCCGAAGTTTTCTTCAGAAAAAAGCCATTGACAGAAATGTGTTGCTGTTTCAGGTCCTGAAAAAACATGCTCATTGAAACCGCATTTCTCACATGTAGAAGTAGAATTTATGTCTCCAGTCATACAAAGACTACAAACACTATGAACCACGCAGAGATTTGGTCTGTGTGTTTAAAGGATCCACAACATGACGAATGACAGTCTACACACTTATTAGTCTCTCCTGTTAAGTATCCATCATTACATTCCAGACGAAAATCTTGGGTACACTCAAAGTCGAAAAAAATGTACTTTGTTTCTTTAGGTTTCTTTTCACTAGTTGAATGGCTATGAGTATTTTCGTCTACCAGCTGCATAAAACACTGGTGACCTTCTGTGACATACTCTTTGCAAGTTTTACAATACATTTCTCCACAAATGTGACTGTGCTTATGTTTTGAACGGTTGATAAGTTGTCCACAATCAAGGCATCTGAAATATGATCCACACATAGATTTTCCTGTTTCCGTTTTTTTCGAGTGAAGCTCATAACAAACACTGTTTTTAAACTTGCAGTTGCACAGATTACATTGTTTCCAATCCTCTTCCTTGTTGGCATGTAAATGTCTACAGAAATGACATGGATTATTGCAGGAATGTCTTTCTTGGTGATCATAACCCTTTTTACACTCTGTACAGAAGTAGCTTCTGCTGAGAAATCCCGTCATTGTCGTTATGACGTCAAAGTGCCTATTATGTTGGTATAAATATATCGGAACACCTCCTTCTGGACCACAGTATATTATCGCATTGAAGTGGTCTTTTGACAACACGTGGATTTGGAAATTAGGCAGTACAGCTTGAAAACGTTTTATTTCATCAATGCCACACTCGCCTACCGGTATATCAGCTTTCTTATGTAACTAATTGGCCAATTGACCTTGAATGTGACGACCTTGGCGAATGTTATTCCATTGTGGGTGATTCTCATGGCGAGCTATGGCCGTCACTAGAGCTCTGGCACAACACAGAACATCATTGTTTTTTATCTGGATGATGCTTTTCTTATTCTCAAGCACCTTGGAAATGTCGACCACTGGTTTCATCTTGTATCCCCTTCCTGATGTCATTTGAACGTGTACAAACTCAATGCCAAAGGTTTCATCCACCACAAATTGTTCGTTTGATGGTACCACCCGCTCGATTTCCGATAAAAGTCTGTCCACTGTCAATAACGATCTCCGCATGAAAGGTAATATTATTGGAAAAGTCCAATTCGGGATTGTCTATCGTAACTCTAACCAAATTATTGGATGGTATATCTCAAGCCAGCTGTTCTAATATAGACTGAAAAAGTTCTGTCAAGTACTTCAGGATATTTGGTAAATCCTTTACTTCAACATCCTTTACATGGACTCTATAGTAACTTGCAACACTTTTAAACTTGTCAATTTTCCTTTCACTAACTTTTCCCAAGACAAACACTGGTTTAAGGTTTTCCATCCTTGGTCGTTTTTTTTGCCCCATGGTCTCCTTGATCATCAGCAGAACGCGTTACAGCCCCGCTGCCATGTCGCTGTAACATATGCCTGTTGATAGCTTCTTCACTAATAAACGCCTTCAAACAGTCTGGACAGTGATGACTGTTTTCGCTGTCATGTTTTCGTTGATGCCTCTCTAAATTCTGTTTTCTGGAAAACGACTTCTTGCATGACCCGCAGCGATGTTTCCAGTGATTCAATGTTGGCTGAGTTTAGGGAAAGTAGCAATGCAGTGTTCGCACTGGTAAGAACCCATGATGACTGTTTTATTTCTGAAAATATAATAAAATGATTGTATTAGTCTCGGTTTTATAAATCAAGCGAATTAGAACAACATTGAATAAAATAATCAATTGTTTATTTAAATCGTAAAAAACTACAAAACATGTTCCCAAAATGTCTTCCTTTTTTCACAAAAATAAGTTAGCCACCGGAGAGTCAACATGTTTACTTCACAGTGTCCCGACTGTCATAGAAGTTTTACAAGAAGGGATAACATGACACGACATTGGATTCAACTTCATAAGGAAACCAATGATGCGTATCCTCCTCCTCCTCCTCCTCCACCACCATCACAGGAAGCAAAAATGGTGTTTCAACATCCATTTACCATGATGATTTCGGGTCCCACAGGTAATTGTTTGATACTATTTCACCATTTTTCTGATCGTTTAATCACTGTTTTTGATAACTTTTTATCATAAAGTTTGCCTTTTTACGGATTTATTTGTCCATTTTTTCTTTAAAACATTCTGAAGATTTTTAGTAAAGTTTTTCAACATTTTTTTTCAGATTTATTTTGAGATATTTTTGCATAGTTTTTCAACAATATGGTTGATTTTAATGTATATTTTTCGACTTTTAAACACATTTTAGGGGATGTTTTTCAACATCGTTTTTTAAATAAAAAACTAATAAAAAATTCAACTTTTTCTGGTTAAATTACTGTCGTTTTTTTTTTTCTTTAAACTGTTGCAATTTTATTACATTTTAGGGACATGTTTTGTTCCCTTTTTCCTTAAATATTTATTTGTAGCACATTTATCGAAGACTACTAAAACATTATCTCTTTTTTCAGCTTGTGGAAAGACGACGATGGTGAAAGATTTATTACAGAATCACAACTCAAAAATCCAGCCTGGTATTCAAAGGATCGTGTGGTTGTACAAACGATGGCAACCGTTATACACTGAAATTCAATCATCAGTACTACCTCAAGTAGAATTTATAAAGGGCATTCCTACTGACTTGGAAGATGATGATTTCATTAATCCAAGAATGAACAATTTACTGATACTGGATGACTTGTTCTCTGAAGCTGGCAAAGATAAACGCATTACAGACTTCTTTACAGAGGGTTCCCACCACAGATCTCTCTCTGTTATTTCTATCAATCAGAATTTGTTTGGTACTAAAGACCCTACACAGAGAAGAAATTGTCATTATATAGTTTTGTTTAATAACCCAGTTGACAAACAATCAGTGATGACACTGGCTAGGCAAATGTACCATGGACAATGCGATACACTTTTGAAACAATTTGTCAAAGCTACCAAGTATCCGTATGGACATTTATTAGTGGATTTTAAACCATTTACACCAGAGAATCAGAGATTAAAATGTTTCTGTCAAAAATATTCAGAATCCATTAGTCACATGACTCCAGAACTTATAAAAGAAGACATTGTGCCAGAAGTCAATCATTCTGCAGTTGGAGTTCAAACGGGTCACATCGAAAATATGTCAGAAAATAATCTAGATAATAATTTAGAAAAAATAATGGAAAATAAAGGACACGCTTGTGACGATTGCGGACAGTTATTTGATACAGTTCATGATGTACAAAGGCACGTAAAAAGTGGTTGGTGTCCTGAAAACAAGGACCATAAGAAACGTAAATATCACGAATTAAGTGATAGTGAAGATACAGTAGAAGATAATGAGGCATATGTCCAATTGTGGAAAAGAGCACGTGAAACTAACGATCAAAAGTTCGATCAATTGTATAAAAGATTTATGGACAATGGTGAAGAAAGCGACATTGCACAAGAAATGGCAGAAGAACGAATACAGCCCTATAATGAGAAAGAGTTTTTCAGCAAATACACATCGCTGATAGACAATTATATTCTACCACTTACAAACAATAAGTTACACCAGGAAATAATGAACAATATAGACAAACTTATCTCAAAAGGATATAAAAAAAACACCACATCAGCAGTGACGAAGGTGTTAAAAAATATAAGAATTTATTTCAAGATTTATTTGAAATGGAATTTACTGATGACGAAAGTAGTGATGAATAGGATAAGGAATCTTTCGATGACGTCAGTGGGGAAGAAGAAAGTGACTCAGAAAACATATAAATTAAAACATTTTGTCTAAAGTTGTTTATTTGTGTTGTGAACTTTGAACAGTAAACATGGCTCCTTGGGAAGATTATTTAAAAACTATTTATTACGATCCTAAGTACCCTGGTGCATTTTCTGGGCCACAAAAACTATATACAGTGGTAAAATCTGAAGGCAAATTGGACATTGGTATGCACAGAATACGTAAATTCTTTCATAATCAGGAGTCCTACAGTCTTCATAAACCTGTTAGAAGACGTTTACGTCGAAATCATGTTGTGAGCGCAGGTAAAGACGATTTATGGATGGCTGACTGGATCGATATGGTAAAGTTCGCCGACTGGATTCAGGGCTACAAGTACATCCTTCTGGTAATAGATACATTCTCCAAGTACGTGTGGTTACAGCCATTGAAATATAAAACTGGCGAAGAGGTTGCTAAAGCTTTCCAGAAAATATTCGACACTTCAAACCGATCGCCTGCCAAACTTATCACTGACAAAGGTAACTTTTTTGTCCTAATATAAAATTGTATCTATATTATTTACACCGCTTTTAACTGCTTATCTATCTTAATGTATGATTATGTTTTACTGACAAATACACTAACCACTTCAATTATATTTTCAGGTCAAGAGTTTAAAGCTAAGAAAGTGCAAGATCTCATGAAGAAAGAAGAAATCCATTATTTTCCTACCCAAAATGAAACAAAAGCGAGAACATCGGAACGGGCTATTTTAACAATTAAAACCAGGCTTATGCGTTATTTATCTTACGACGAAAGCGGTACATGTCTACCAGTGTTACAAGATATCGCTAACAGCTATAATCATACCTATCACAGGACTATCGGTATGAGACCCGCAGATGTCAAAGATACCAATCAGGAGGATGTGCGTTTAGCTACTTACTTTGCTCAAAACCCGAAACCAGTAAAATCCGTAACAAAACTAACGCCCTTCAAGTTTAAAGTAGGCGATTGTGTGCGCATTAGTCATCTCAAAACCGTATTTACTCGAGCTTACAATGAAACATACTCCGGCGAAGTATTTAAAGTACACAAACGTTATCATAGAGGTACATTACCGATCTACAGACTACGAGATTTACAAGACGAGGACATTAAAGGAACTTTTTATCAAAGTGCAAAAAATAACCATTGATCCTAACCAGACATAGAAAATAGAGAAAATATTAAGGACCCGAGGCAAAGGACAAAATAAACAACTTTTTGTAAAGTGGAAATACTATCCGCGAAAATTTAATAGCTGGATAAAATCTTCAGACTTAAATTAATCTTACCTAACTGTGTTTATTGACGTTATTCTTAAATGTATTCTGTTTTACTTGATCATAATGTTGTAAATATTGTCTATGTTCGTTTAAATATAATGTATATTTTTTAAAGCAATTTTCAAAATAAATATAAATATAAAGACGGTGTTGTTTTCTTTTATAAACCTCAGCCACTTGTAAACTTAAACGGTGTAAAAGGTTAAACCTTTACAGTTAAACGTTCATCTTCAGCTGTCAAGTGTTGTAGTATCAATGTTGACTCTCCAACGGCTAAAGGTTAAATGAGATGAAAATAAATCCAATACAAGGTACTGTTATATGATTGGCTAATCGATTGCCGCTATCAGTTAACTTTGTGATAATGAAGTGAAGCTTTCTCTTTTCGATAAAAGAAGTATTTCACTGTGAAGTGATCCGTTTTATCGGTATTGTAGTATAAATGATTCGCACCGATGTGTATCTTTCAGTGTCGACAGCTGTTACGTAGTGAAATAAAATTATTTCTAAAGGAGTTTAAACTACATCATAACAGCGGCGATATCGGAAAAAAAAGAAAGTCGTCTGCTAGTGCCACCGGTTCAATCCAGTTACGCCAGAGCTGTTTTATTATAAAATTGTCTGCTAGTCCACCCGCCAATATGGTAGCGCCCAGTATAGACCTATAAAATGGCGGACTATTGGAAAATTCAAATGTCGTCTGATATTAAGGTTTAAAAATACTACATAAACCGCCAGTATGACGGCTCGCGGGGTTATGATATAAAATGGCGGACTATTGGCAAAAAATGTCGTCTGCTACTAGAAGCGCACTGTGTAAGACTATTAAAAGGTAGATCAGATAAAAAATAGTATTTCTATAATTTAAAGCGGTCGTCAACATTCAAAAATGGCGGCGCCGATGTAGCGGCGGGATATTGGAAAATTCTAAGGCGGAAAAGCATCGTCTGCTTAAGCGGCCAGTTCGATCCGGTTACGCAAGAGCGGGTTTCAAAAAGCGACTCATTTTATCGATTTTCCAAGATGGCGGTTTTATATAGAATATATAAGGGGTCACCGAGTAAATTGTGGTCTATCCTCCCGTCCTTGACTACAAGCTAGAAGGGAAAGGATAAATTAGGGCAGACCGAAGGTCCCCAGCAATAAATACTATTCGAACTATAAATAAAAAAAAATATGAATTTATTAATCTTCAGAAAAAAGAAATTCAAAATATTGAAAACTTATTCATTACACAGTTAGAAGATGCCGCCGAATGCGTCAACAGATTATTTTGGAGCTTGATTAAAATGAAAAAGGGGAGAAAACTCCTGACATGTACACAAATAGAGACAGAGAACGGAATAACCCGCGACCCAGATACAATTGCGGATACTTTTCGCGACTTTTATAAAAACTTATACTCCCCATTGCAAGAACTCCATTTTGATGAACAATTTAAGATTAACATCGAAAATGCAGTACAGCAAATTAAGTTTACAAATAAGCAACTACCAGATTGTCCTGAAATCTTACCATGCCCCAGTGCAAATGTCGTTAATAAGCATGTTAAAACACTTAAAAACAATAAAGCACCCTCGTTTGATATGATCTGTAATGAGCATATCAAACTAGGGGGATTTCAACTTCTAGAAACGCTTGCGGAACTCTTCAACTCTATCATTGAAAAAGGCATAATCCCTCAAAATTGCAAAAAGGGCATGATAATACCAGTTTTCAAGGATAACGGAAAATTAAGAACTGATCCCAAAAACTACAGACCAATTACGTTACTACCTTGTATCTATAAACTTCTCGAAAAGTTACTCTATGAGCTTCTTAACAACTGGATAAAGGATAAAAGCTTAAAATTCCCCAACAAACAACAAAATGCTTATCAACGTCATACCGGATCTATAACCGCGTCATTTAACCTTCAAGAGACAATTTATCTTAATTTAGAATTGCATAGCAATGTGATAGTCTGCATGCTTGATACCAAGCAAGCATTTGATACCGTGTGGTTAGACGGAGTTTTCCACAAATTATATAATATATGTGTTACTGGGAAAATGTGGACATTCCTAGTAGACGCACACACCAGTATGTATAGTTGCGTCGCTGCAAATGGTATACGCTCGGATTTCTTTAATGTTAAACAGGGAATTCGACAGGGAGGAGTTATTTCGACCTGGATCTATAAATTATTTATAGATTGCCTTTTAAATGAAATAGAACAAAGTAAAAACGGTACATTTTAGCTAAATAACGCAACTGGTAACACAACGTTAGCAGACGACATTGCCCTGTCTGCTATATTACCAAACTTTATGCAGCAAATGCTTAATATAACATGTAAATACACTCAAAAATATAGGTATGTTATTAATGCTAGTAAAAGTCTTTTCATGATATTTGGTAATAACTCAAAATCCCAAAAAGAATTGTCTTTCAGTCTTGGTCCTGATAAAATCATCCAATCAAGAAAAACCAAGCATCTTGCAATCTAATTAAATGATAAAATGTCGGACAATGATAAGTTGAAAACGCTCTACAGAACGCCAAATCTTCTTTATTCTCATTGTTATCGGTAAAAATAGACTCGTATCGACTTAATCCAATCACATCGGCTTCGTTTATTAGCAAAGTTTGTTTACCTCGTTTACTATACGGATGTGAATTATGGAGTAATCTTAAAAAGTTTGATTATAACCGCCTAGATAGATTTCAGAGATTAGCTGCTAAGAAAATACAAAAATTTCATATTATGACAAGAACAGATATGTGTCTTAGTATGTTAGGTTGGAGAAATGTTGAATGTGAAATTGACCTAAGAAAACTTATGTTTCTATGTAGATTATGCAACATGCCTGATGCAGTACTATCTTATCATGTATTCAATGCTAGGTTAGCACAGTTCGTTTGTTCTACCGAAAAGCGACAGAATGGTTTTATTTCCGATGTTGTTAAAATACTCCAAAAGTATACACTTTCACATCACTTAGTTGAATACCTGCAAAGTGGAATTTTCCCAACTCATCGAATTTGGAAGTCTCTAAATACTCTATACGTACTTTTGAGCATAACAATTAGAGTGCGAGAATAAACGCAGACGACTCTTTTTGCAGGTTTAAATTTTTAAAAACAAACATTGAACGGTCTATTTTGTGGGAATGCGCAAACAACACAAAAAGCTTATATCATACGTATAAGATAAGCAAACTTTGGATAAATAAACCTTATTCTCAATCGGAAACCTTTCTGTGTGAATTATGTGGAGTTTTAACAGATGACGCGTTCAAACACCGTACATTAGAATGCTCTGAAACAGAAATCAAAAGAGAAAAGTTTTACACTCTAATCTTAAATACTTTTGGAAATGATGCATTATGTGAGCTTTTAAGTGGTAACAATGAAACCATGTTCCAATAATTAATAGGCAGACGATTATTATCTCTTGATAGCAAAAAAGCACACAAAAATTTTCAAAGTTCGACTGAGATCATTTCATTAAAGTATTTTCACATCAAAAAGATCAGGAAAAACACAGTATCTTATGTTTAGCAAATAGATAAAGATATACTAATAAGTACAATTTATTAGACAATAATAATTTTATCTAAATAACATCAATTGCTCTATTCTGTTCCGTTACTGTACAATTTTATGAACTGTTGTCCCCACAGGTGTTCGGCATGTTGGACCCAGTCAAACTCCCTTTCCCTCACACTACTACCCTCCCTTGAAGAAAAAAAGGCTCTAAAGAAAAAAAAAATTTGATATATATATATTTTAATAAGGTAGATATCTTCACTGTTGAAAAATGCATATCTATCTGCTTTGAGCCCTGTAACTCTTTGAAATACTGCTCAATTGTCACAAACTATGGCTCATATTTCGTGGGATAGATGAATTAGCATATACAATCACAGAAATCATTTACTTTTCGTGTAGTTTGGTAGAAAACACATCGCTAACTCGAGAAATGCTTTGGTCGGCTCTCGTCTGACCGATACGTAAAGGCCAAATTTACGTCAGTAAAACCATATATCGGCATGGCTTTAAGTATATACATTCATGTGCTTTACAATGGTACTTCAAGCTGAAAGAAGCTTTGCAGTCTGAGAAACAAATATACGTAAAATTAGGATCTGACACATCCCACCCACTTTTGCTATTCCATGACAAATGATACCACCTTGAAACAGTGTAATGACAAAATTAGGCTTCATTTTTACAAATAGATTTGAGAAAAAATCTGGCCGGATTTAAGTAAAATATTTTCATTTGAAGCAGTATTTATGATTGTATGTTAAGTCCAGATATAATAAATACCCCTTTTACCAAGCAAACACTAGTAAACCAAAGAAGCAGGTTTGCATCAGAACTCTGAAACTTATGAAGAGCTGTTTTTCCCGTGGCTGTATTTACGTTTGAATGCTCACTTAGATGAATGTGCTCCACTTATTTAGTTTAAAACAAGAAAAAATCGTTTGTGTCAAAACTCTTGTATAGTCTTTATGCATAGAAAGACAATACTTATATTAAACATTTATTTTTCAACATTATAATGGCGAGGTCTTTCCAAAATAAGGTCATACTTTTCAATAATAGAGCAAAACGGTGTGAAATTGAAACCGAACGTAGAAATAAAAACGGACTTCCTCACATTTTGAAAATCCTGACTTTCTTATATTTTAAATCTTAAATTATTTTGAAAAAAAGGCCAAACATATTCTTGAGTAGTGTTTATTTAACACATGTTTATAACTAAGAACAGAAGAATATACGAATTTCAGAGTTCTTATGCAAATTTAACGATATTTGCTTTTGCTTGAGTGTGTGCCTGGTAATTAAAGCAGTATGTCGTCTGAAATCAGTGTGCAAATGTGAGTACAACTGCACATTAAACAATTCATCGCATAAACCAGACATACAAACTTTACACGTAGACGGTTCAGTTGAAGTTATCCAGTTCACTTCCATATGCACACCATTGTTTGGGATGGATTGATAAACTTCTATTGGCGTTTACTGGTGTAAATATTGAGTTGCGCTCAACCTGGGGCTGTGCTTGAACAGCCTCAATCAAACCGAGCCTTCCATATTTTCATATTTTTAGTTTTCTATGGCTTTCAAATTTACCTTTTCATCTATTTCAATCTTTTTTTAGCTGGCTGGATTGCAGACACCAGCACCAGCTTCCAGTATCTCCAGATAGACCTGGGACGGATATTTGAACTTACAGCCATTGACGTCCAGGCAGCGGATACCAGATGGTACATTTATTCCTTTCGGTATGATACGTTTTATTGCTAAACATTACACACCATATAATGTTCCTACTTTGTTTAGCAGATTAAAGAACAAGAGCAACGAAAACCGGGATATATACGCCCACGTTAAGTAGGTTTGGATCAACGACCAATAAAAATCTCCGCACCTCAGATGGCAGTTCCAACAGTTATCCAGTTAAAGATTTAAATATAATATTTTAAACCTAATACAATCATAACTGTATCCGTTTAATCTCAACATACTGGAATTGATTAATCCTCGTCAGAATCTGTACAATGCTTGATGACCATAGGTCACAAATTCGTCCGTTACAAGCCTAAAACCTCCGCAATACCTAATTTATAACAGCTAAGGGATTAGATAATTGCAGGAATAAACAGATGCGTTATCGTTTTTGACTATGTTTTTCATAAAAGCCGTCTGTGTTAACGGACAAACTACCTACTAATGATAATTTGGTGACTTTTTTCCCCGTACCCTGATTGAACGCATTGGTATCTGAAGGTATGCGAGAGTTTGAATGGCAATCCATAAAACGAAGCGAACATGGTGAATATCTATTTAATTTAAAGACTATATTTTGATTACATGTTGTGAAATTTAAAATATTTGATTAGGGCAATTAGAAAGTGGTTATAATTCTGTGTAATTTGTTGCATTTTTATTTGCGTTGTAGAATCAGTTACAGTTCAGACGGTAAGGTGTGGTTTGCATATAACACCCGCTTATCTGATGACCCCCTTGGTGAAATATTTGAAAGGACGGGTACAGTTACAAGAGTTACGTTCGCTCCAAACATTCAAGTATGACACTTAAGTTTTCCTTGTTATTTTCTGTTTTACAATACATTTATTGATAAAATATATTTCAACAATCTATATGAAAAGTTGCATTAGTCATAATATTATCATTATTCCTTTTGTCGACTCAGGGCAGTTAAAACAAAAAAAAAAATGACATATTAATTACATTTGTTAGGCAATAGAAAAAAATATTTTAGATTCACATCCCCGCCTGCCCCTGTCCAAACCACCCGCCTCAAAAAAATATTGGTAAAAAAATCGGAACCTATTTTGTTCAGGATAGAACAAGTTTTAGACCATCCCGAATATAAAAAAACGTGGCCGACAAGAATAAAATAAAATGTTCATCATTCAAAGCTTACGAAAGGTGATAGTGTCACAATTAAAGACTGGTACGGCGTTTTAAGCAAGAATAGGCACCAACCTGCTACTTTTGTAAGTTGTTATCATGACTTTTGAAAAAAAATTGAAAAGATGGAAGATTATTCTACACCGAAGGTATGGTAACTATAAATGCCATTTTCTCAAAAGTTTAAGTTAGTTTTTTACTTCTATTCTCAGTTATTTCGTTAATAAAAAAATAAAAATTACAAAAGTGTCCATCCGTCCTTTTTTCCCAAAATCCGGATGAGAATCTAACGTTTTTTCTCTGGCCTTACAGTAAACAAGAAATATCTTTAAAAAAGATAAACGGCGTTGATGGAAAAGATTTATATATACATGTATATAAGAAAGAAAGAAATACAGAGAGGCAAAGCAGACACATTTTAGTTATTTTATTTTATTTGTTATAGCTGTTGACGAACCCTCCCTGCCTTCTTAGTATGACTTAGAGATTAAGCGACCGAATCATGACAACTCATAAATTCATTGAAAGTGTCTTTCAAAAAAAATATTGAAGCTGTTGCAACAATTTCATACAGTGATAACAAGTCGATTAAAGAAGCAAAATATTAAGTTTCAATAAAATACCTCGTGTAGAGTGAGAATTCATGATGAATAAATGTCCTTGAAATTTAATAAATATAAATAATACCAGCCTGTTACAAGAGCGAAATCTACCAACTTTTACGTATATTAAGTTTAAAAAAAGTGTCCGTCCTGAGTATTGAACCCGGGGCCTCCGCTTGAGAGGCGAGAGTGTTAGCCACTACACTATAATGTCTTGCGAACTTGAAATTAACAATCAGTATCAAAGGAACTAGAAAGGAACCAGTAAGAACACTTCTCTTTCGTTTTACACTGTGTATTGTATGCAAGTGACACCCAAGAATATTCCATATAATATTATATTTAAGCCATCAATATTGACTTAACTGGTTACTTAAATCGTAAATATGTTTTTCCTCCAATACAACACCGACTAACAACCAATCTAATTAATCTATTTGATTTTTCCGCTGCATAATAATAAAATCCCACTAGATACCTCTCCAGCCTGCTAGATGCCTCTCTGGTGTAAATAGCTACCAATCGAAATAGTTTATTTTATTTTCCCTCTGCATAATAAGAGAATACGAGTATTATTTACAACATTTCATTGGTCGAAAAACTAGGTCAAAAGTGAGCTTAGACAGCTAACGCCGAAAAATTAATATATTAAACAATAAAAACAAACAACAAGGAGAAGACACATTTCAAACTGTAAATTGAAGCTCATCACAAGGTTTACTAGCACATAATAATCAAGAGTCCACCTTGTCCTACGTATAAGACGCCGTGTGGTCAGGTTTTTATCCGAGCCGTAATTACTTCCCATTAATGTAAGTTTGCATATTTGGCTAAACCTCTTAGGAAATATTTTCAGTCTTAGACAGAGGAAAGCACCTTTTCCCGTAAGTAGTTTGAAATAGATAACGTTATCATATAATTTGTTTTCATGGTTGTAAATGTCGACAACCAGAAATAAACGTTAATGTTTAGGTAACGCTTCTGTCTCAGTCTCAGAATTGTATTGTACAGTTGTTTAGGCAGTAGCGGATTTTGGAGTATGGCGGATAGTGTTCGTCTTTCTGAGGTGATTCTTTTACTTTTTAATATATACCAACGGAAATAGTGAATTCTACCCTTCACCTTAATGTATGTTGTTTTGATTTCAAAAAATGCAATAAAAGAATATCTTAAAAGAAGCAAAACGAGGAAATTTGAAATAGACAACAGCCCCGTGTTTTACTCAATCAAAAGAACAATAAACAGAAAGTTTTATAATAGAAGCCGGAAAAGTATCAACATATATGGTTTGGTTTATAATTAAACCTTTTATCACTACTAAAAAGCATTTGTTTTTAAACCTGCAAGGAATCTCCTAACAAATATATAAATAACTACCTTGCAATTTAGTCAGTAACCACACTACGTAACTGGCGCATGTAACAGCCGATCTGCTTAAAATAGAAAGTAATCGACAGTTGTGTAAAGCATTCCACATTTATTCATATTTAACAGCATGTATTTTTCAAAACCAATATTTAAAGAGTAGAAGTACGATGAGCATAATAAATAAGTTTCGAGATCGCACAACATGTAGTTTTTAGCTCTTACTTATGCTACATGTGCTAACAGTTCAGTCATTGACTCTTCCATTGCTAATTTATACATGGTCAATTACAGGGCTTTTTTTTCACCATTTTGGGAATATGACCCATACCCCTGGTATTGGGAAAGGGATCCACGAAGGCTCAAAATTGGCCTAACATTATCTCAAATTTTCAGATTTCATTGACATCACTGAAAGTTTGCTTTTTATTATCTATAATAATTGTTTTCTTGAAAAGATAAAAAGTGAAGACGAACCCATAAACCAAAATCAAAAAATAAGTATGTCAAATGTGTCTGAAATTTGAAAATGTTTGCCAAAATGCAATTTTTTGTTAAATGTTCGTCATATTTTGGTGATTTTCATATTGGGCACAGGCTTCGACCAAACTAATTATAAGAATTTTCTTTGTATAACTGTGTGCTGAATTCATGGTCAAAATTTGATTTTGGTCGAGAAGTGGGCCTATATCAAAAACCTCTAAAATCTGCTGTGAAAATGGACAAAAATATGAATTTTTGCACATTTTTCTCATTTTTAGCAATTTTGATGGCCCCTTATCAAACTCCTTTCTAAGCAGTAATCAACATAAAATTTCAAGATATGAAAAGTATAACTATGTATGTATTCAATGGCATTAAAATTTAAGATATGTAACAAAATTTAAAATATTACATTTTTCAGCCAATATTAATCCTTTGTGAACCTACTCCTTTATCGTCGTTTTGCCAGAAATTTGTAATTTTTTAGCATCATTGGGGAATAAGAAGTGTTACTGTTATCTGCTGTTTTTTAATCATTGCCATCCATATTTAAAATTGTCAATAATTCCTGGCTTAAAGAGCAAAAGATGCAGTGCTGATGCTGTTGTTTTTCATCAGAAATGTTTGTTTTGATTCAATTGGGAATTGTTCTTCTCAAATTGGGAAAAAAGTATATGTTTTGCCATTGGGAACATGACCGAATAACGGCTATAAAATCAACTGGAAAAAGCCCTGAATTATAATATGTTTCCGGGTCCTTCCTTTTCAAGAAGTCTTTCATTTCAATGTGTTAATTTTTCTTAATGATAGGTTATTGTCGTTGAAATCACAAGTTTACCATTTGAGCCATTTGACTTCAATAAGCTGAATCGTTAAATGATTGTTTAAAAGATGTGTACCCAGATTACCATTTCGTAACAATAATTAACATAAAACACAAGATCCAAATTCAATATCAAAATTTAATTTGGAAAATCGCCAGAATAGCACTTTGATATACCGAATGAACTCTATTAACTATACCATTTGCAATGAAATCATAGATTTCTCCAGACATATATTTCTCTACATATAATTGGCAACAAATATCGTAAAAAATACTTTAACAAATGCATGTTATGGCACCGCAAATCATGAATCTGTTCACGAATAACTGAATTTGTTTGCTATAAGCTGAACAGATTTTATACATTTGAAAATTCAGTGTATACACATCGGTAACCCAAAGCTGAATGACAACCCTGCGATATACAGGACGAATCTCTCGTGCGAAAACTGCCATATAGCGGTTACTTCATTACAAACAAGGGCAATTAATTTTCCTTTTATTCGTACCTCAAACTTAGAAAATTATATTATTACACTGCAAAGAAATTTCCTTGATTTTGATTGGTTTATACGCCGTAAATGTACGTCCACATCTACGGCCGAGCCGTAGATAAGTTGCGTGTTTTCCCCCATTTGGTGCCCCTTTAAAACATAAACAAAATGGCGGCGTAATGTGCGTCGCTACGTTTCAAATTCTGTTGATTAAGTATATAAAACGAATTACTTTTGTGAAATGAATGGTATGAAAAGCATTATGTTTTCGAACTTTTACTTAACCCATCGTAAGATATTCATAAAAAAAGAGTTCTAACGGTAAATATTGCAAACTGTCAATCAGCCCAATACACATGACTGGCGACCTGTCAAAAGTGTATCCAGTATTAGCATAGCACGCGGAGCAAATCTTTGAGGCTACCAACTGGCGTGTTATACATTAAATAAAAAATATTTTGTAAAAAGTTAGTTTTTTGGGAAATATATGTCAATTGACAAGAAATTGAACAGTGAATATTTAATAGAAAAATATTCATAAAAAAAACAAAACAGACACCACTGTAATATAATATGCAACTACAGCGATATCAGTTCGTACTCGGTGAACCTGTAAGAAGGTCGGTGTGTCAGTGAAAGCTTGCACTGGACACACGGCCTGCGGATAGGGTCAACCGGTGTATCGCTGTGGTTGCAAACTAATTGTGGTCACCCTAGTGGCATGGTTGTGGTCTAAAATCGCAATCATTGCCCACTAGATGAGAAGAGGCCACCTTGGATTCCTATCAAATAATTTCGTTGGACACAATTTTCGTCGTTGGATTTCACACAATTGCATATATTTATATTCATTGGACCCAACATCAAATCGTCAATTCGTCGTTGGAGACAGTATATATTGTGTGTGTTTTCTCATAATAGTTAGTTAATTAAAAGTATTCCATCGTCGTGGACCCAATTTCAAAACGTCGTTTTCCTTGTGTAAAGTATTCCATTCGTCGTTGGAAACTATATATCTATATACTGAGTGTGTTCGTCATCATAAACTTTTATTTCGTCGACCGCAAATCTACATAAATTTTTTTCCCATATTAAATTTTGCATATTGTTTATGCAATTCAACTTTATTACTATTGTTTCATTTGCTTTTCTTATGTAAAATGTTTTATCTCTTGCGTATCATTATTATGCTAAATATATAAATAAATAAATAACGCCAAGGAGCCTAACGTCGTGGGTAACATACTTTTTTTTTCGATTTTTTTATATAAACAATGGAGATATTGTAATATAATATGCAACTACAGCGATATCAGTTCGTACTCGGTGAACCTGTAAGAAGGTCGGTGTGTCAGTGAAAGCTTGCACTGGACACACGGCCTGCGGATAGGGTCAACCGGTGTATCGCTGTGGTTGCAAACTATTTATTATTACAATAATTATATAAACTGGCCTATATATACTGGAGTAGCAAGGCAGTTGCTAGCCAGATCTAGAGAGTGGCAGTCTTAGTAGCTCGTCCGAGCGACCACGACGAGGGCTCCTGGCCGTAACAGACTTACACCTTGTTAGTCTCTTCTATGCGGTAGCATAACGCTACAACCACCAATAACTGTCGTACACAAAATTAACTACAAACAATATGCGGTATAGTCCTATGGCAGAAAATCGTCGTCTTTAAGTTTTTTTATCGAGAGAGAAATTTCTTTGCAGTGTAATAAAACAATTATTTGGTTTCTTGACAGGGTGTGCTCGGGTAAAACGGCACCTAGACAGGCAATGTATCATCACACACCCTGTCAAGAAACCAAATAACTATATATTATCCGCATAATATGACTCTTTCGGAACAAAATTATTCGTCTGCTGATCAACAGTTCATGTTTTTGACATGTTTTTGAAAAAAAAAAATTTTCGAAGAAGAATGACATGACCAGTCAAACTGTTTTTTTTTCAACCTGAGAATAAATATTAATTTTAGCCAAGCCGCAAGAAAAACTATAATAACTTCATTTACTTGCAGACTCGGTACATTGCCATAAACCCTAAGACGTTCTCGTATAATCCATCGTTGCGAATAGAATTGTATGGATGTGAAAAGGAATTACCAGTACCTTCACAGGCAGTTACTACCATCTTAGCTGACATTGAGGTAATTTGGTTTCCTTAGCATGGTACCAAAGCTCAATTGTTTTAATTAGTGGACCGTTTTCTGTAATAAATGTTGTGATCTTTCGGCCACGTATATTAACTTAGACCGTGTGTATTAAGGTAGCTGGGAAACGTTTTGTGTATGCCTAGTACATTTTGTCGAGCTTCAATATTTGAAGAAATTATTTTTTTCTGTCATATTTTAGACCGATACAACATGGATCCCGAGTCAGAGCCCTATTGTTATTGACCGTCCAGTGGTTGTTTATTCATCAAGCAAGTTAACAATTCAGCCTGGAGTCAGTATTATTTTCACTACGGAAAATGCTGGCATACACGTATACGGTAGTATAAATATTTCCAGTCATTTCGCCATTCTTACCAATCTATGCTGTCCCTTTCCACTTATTTGTTTCATCCACGTCACACCATGCTTATGAACTTTTTAGGAAGTTGTCGCCAGTCCACGAAATATATCGTGTTCGACGGCTTTCAATGTGCAAATTTGCCTTACAGTACCGTTGTTTTTGCCGTGAGGCAGAAGTCAAACGTCTCCATGTACACACTGTTATCATGGACCAACTTTGAAGGCCGTGAGAACGTTATGTATGTTTATGTAGCGCTCAACTCGGGGCAATGCAACCCGGACAGTAATATGCATTCTCATTACTGCTCATGAACAGGCTCAATCAAACCGAGCCTGCAGTATTTAGATATTTGTTGTTTTCGAGTGATTTTAAAGTGCCTTTATCTATTGAAATAAACAAAAAAGAATGAGACGACGATATATTGTATTATAAATTTGCGATCAAAAGGTAATTTTCGTCAAACTGCAACATTGCCGAGTTGATAGGTGGGTTGGAGTTATTTCACAAAGACTGTGAACTCAGTCTTGTTTGTTCATGTACTCTAGAACCTGATTTTGCCACTGACCGTTTTAAGGCCTAAATCTCTCTATTTCTCACTTTCGTTAATTGTTTGTGGTGTCTGTTTTGAAATTGATATTGTTCATGTTTTAAAACATGCCCTGTCATCCTCTCTGCCTCTTGGCTGTGTTGGTAGGCTATGTCTTCTAGATGTAGCAATTCCTGATATCCATATTTCACGGTTTTGATGGTAATGGGAAAACGATAGAAAATTGTTTCTTTCCAAAAAATATCTGAGTCAGATATATCACCGAAGAAAAAATATCTCCCAATCAAACCCAATTATATATCTGTTTACATAGTCATCTTCTTCTCGCCAATTTGAATGTGATCTTTCCATAAGACGTATAAGGTCTACACCAGTCTTCCAAAAAGCATTCGTCACTACCGCCTTCCACTTCTGCACATGAACAGGCTCAATCAAACCGAGCCTGCAATATTTTCACATTTGTCGTGTTCGGTGGTTTTCAAATTTTTACTTTTCATAATTTCAATATGTAACAATACGATTTCTTCAAAGCATTTAATGAAGCATATTTAAAATTAAACTCAATACATTGAAACATACTTATCAAGTATTTTGGTTAAACAATACATGTAATTTTGCTGCTTATTGTCGTGAAACTTGTTACAATGTAGCACATGGTTATGTTTCAGGTAGGCTATCAGCAGAGGGTGTATCCGGTCTAGAAGTGTTATTTTCATCAGACTCACCAGTTCTATCGGCAAAGTCGAATTGGCAGGGGTTAAGTCAAGAAGTAGGCGGTGAGTTCATGTGTGCAAGCTTGAAACCCAAGCTTAAAAGAGTCATTGATTTCACAAAACTGTGATCAAACCTTCAAAAAGCAATATATGATGCATGTATATTGATTTATACCCTTTTGACTTGACAATATCTGGAAAGTATTGTAGCATATACCTTTGAAAGTATTTGAAAGTATTTTTGCTATGGGCACAAAACCCTTGAATGTGTAATCTGCACTAACGAAGCTATATTTAACAACAAGAGTGTCGGTTGTTGCTAGCATTTTGTTTTGCTTCTTTCTAAAACTAGGTGTGGCTTCTGATTAAGTAATAAAATAAAATTTGATTTATATCATTGCTCTATTTTATAAAATCATTACTATATTTTATAAAACTCTCCCACATTTCAACTTTTTGTAAGCAGGCGACGCATGTGTTCTAGCAATTTAAAATAACTTTGCTACCTATTTTCACTTAAAATCAAATTTACGAATATATTGTTGTTTGTTTTACCCTCAAGTGTAGTTAAAAATGATGTCCCATAGTAATTTTCTAATAACATTTACAGGAATTATTATAAATAATTATATTTAACTTGTTAAGTAACAAACATACGTTCCACATGGAAGCAGTTATTCATGCTTCAATAATCTTTCTTTTCTTACAGGGATTATAATCATGAAGCATGCTACTGTTCGTCAAGCCCACGCCGGAATCCAGGGTCATGGCTCTCGAATACAACTTGCCACGTGTACAATTTTCTCATGTCAATACGGTCTCCGGTTGTCAGGTGGTCTGGCACGTAGCTACAGCAAAGCCGATGAGATACCTGAAAATGATATAAACTTGATGAGATTAAACGTACACAACAACGAGGACGGGATGATCATTCATGGAATGTTTGGCGAGAGAGCATTTATTATAGGACATTCGAAGTTTGAACATAATAAAAACAATGGCATAACAATCAGCAACTCGGCGTTATATAATGGTTCTCTGGCAGAAACGGATTTGTTTGTCATTCATACATCCCTGAGCTTCAATAAAAAAGTAGGCATATTGGCGGATTCATCTCTAAAATGTAATTGTATTATACACAACTCGTCGTTTGTTGGAAATGAGGGATACGGATTTCTTTTCTCGGGATATAACGTGAAGTATACATATGGCACCATTACAATATCTGATTCAGTGTTTTCTAACAATGGCTATTACGCTTTCGAAATAGACTGCACATATTTCGATTATTTCGAGATAAGTAATGTTTCCTTGATCAATAATCATTTCAGTGGACATTCCTGGTCTTCTGTGAATATTAGAATATATATGTATACGTATAATACATGGCATTATACTGTTTTCTTTTTTAAGAATAATACATTTGTTAACAACTATCGAGGAATTAATGTAGATTTAAGGAGTAAACGACACGTCGACTCAATTATTGATGGAAATGTATTCACCCAAGTTCGATTCCCCATAAGAATAACAACAAACGATATTGATACGCCAAAAGCTGTAATACACGGAAACAAGTTTACCGATATAACATCTACATCAAGAAGTGATATTGCTGTTCTTATCGAAGTTCCAACAGCAGATATTACTAACAATACATTTGTCAATTGTTCTATCAGTTCCATAGTCACACTTACACAAGGATACGATCACTACGTATCATTCAATACGTTTGTGAACTCTTCGTTATCTCCTTGCTATGTGACACTTAAACAGGATTACCACACATCAAAATTTATAAAGTTGGACCAGAATTACTGGGATACATACGAAAAGATGAACGTAAAGATCAAGGTCTGTGACTTTTTCTACGATTCCACGAAGGTTGTAGCTGTCATTAATAACTACTCATCATCTCCACAAATGGATACCATTCTGGCATCTCCGGATGTTGATGCGTTTAGACATGAAAGAGATCAGAAAACAGGAGCGTATATAGTCGGTGGAACTATTGAACCAAACATGGACCTGCCATTTCAAGATGGCGACACTCTGATAGTTAATCGTAGCATTCTTATACGCAGTTCAGCAAACTTGGCGTTGGGACAAACAGTTCTCAATTTTACAGCTTCCAGGGGTATTGCTGTTTACGGTATGTTTATTTAATTTTTCAAAAAGTGGTGTTTTAGGTAGGTTTGAATCTACATGCTCTTCACGTCGGTTAAGTTTTTCATACTGATGTTTATTTGTGTTCTAATTCATTTTGTGGGGGGTTATACAACAAAACTTTGACATGTTTAAATACAGAAAAATGGCACAAATTGAACAAAAAACGGTAAATCAACAAATATAGTGCCTCTGGCTGGTAGCGAACCCGCACCGTCACGGCGACAGCGCCTAGCCCTGCAATTCCTGCGACGCAACCAATTGGGCTAACCGAGTAAAGCTCATTTATTATCAATCTTTACTAATAAACTTATATCACATGTTTTTTAAGCAAAATGAAATGAGAGAACAGTTATGTTTATTGTAAAAAGTCTTAAAATAGATGAAAAGGGAGTGAAGAAAGCCACCAAATACAAATAAAAAATAGAAACTATTGCAGACTTTGTTTGACTGAGTATGGTTGATGGGTTTAAATGGAAATGCACGTCGCCTATTCCCTGGTAGAGCGCTACTCTATATTTACACCAATAAACAGTACAATTTTGATCCTTTCAAAACGATGGTATGCAAAAGGGGGTGAACGTGAAAACACCATTCCATGATCAGCAGCGTATAGCCCTCAGATAAAAGAATGGGTTAACACTTATTTAACGCTTTTCTCTATATATACAGTTTTTATTTTTATGGTGATTTCTGACGTGAAGATGAACATTGTAGAACCAGATCAGATGGCTTGAATGTACCGGCTGATTTTGATCTAAACCGGTCGCCCATGTGATTAAAGGCAACTTTATAAGAAGTAAAGGGTGAACTTGAAAAACACATTACATCTTGGCAAAGAAAAATATACGTTTAAGTTGACCATAAACTTCAAAGCAAAAATGACAAAAACGCTTGTCACATTGATTATCTTTAAACATTTGACTACAATTTGTCTTCGCTTTATGAGGCAGGTAGCCTTGTGATTGGAGGAAAAGCCGGTGTGACATACTTACAGAAAAATGGCACAGATGACTGGAATGGCATTGCTGTAATTTCTGCAGGCAAGTAGAGTACAGTGTTTTAGATTTTTATATCGTCTCTTTTCAATATAACTACAAATTATCAAAATAGTTAAAAGGGAGCTATAAAATCATCGGAAATGACAAACATGAACATCTGGTTGGGTTAGTTTGCTTGGGAATGTTCAGCGGCAGTAATGGAAATACACATACATGTAATTACCCACAACGCATTGTAATTTTACAGAAGTAGTCACCCCAATAAATGTAAGCCTAAATTAGCTATCCATTTCTGTGGTTATAACACTTTAAAAATTAAAAAATATTTTAAGAGGTATTTTTATTAGTTGAATGCATGATAATTATTTTATGTAGAACTATGCATTCAATAAAGGTTAAATATTGTTTTAGAAAATGCTAAGGTTAATTGTGTTACTTTGTATACATGATGATGATGATGATAATGATGATGATGATGATGATTGACCGAAATATTGAAACAAAATAATGTGTTTATATTATATTATTAAAAATTTATTTCTTTACAATTCCACATTTTCCTTTTGCAGAAGTTGTTTTGAAAACTACAAAAGTGGCTGACACCTCAAAGCTTTTCACAGTTTTTGGAAACAACACAACTATTTCCATCGACACGCTAGTGATTGTGGAAAATATCCAACAGCTTATTAGTGCGGAATATTTGAATGGACAACATTCTATAACCGTTTCTAACTCCTCTATCAACACAATGTCAGCATTGTACTACGTTAGGACGAATGACTCAAGGATCTTAAATTTAAATATTGACAATAGTATCATCAAAAGTAATGAATACATTATTGATGCCAGAGAAATAAACAATTGGAGCAATAATGGACAAATAATTTTGAACGTTACAAACAGTTCATTAATTTCTACAAGAGAATGGCTATTTTATTTTTTAATTTGTAACAGCCGTGCTTCTTTTACAATCGCAGATTCAATGTTATTTTCAAGGAGTTTATACACATATCATGGGACAATTTATATACGATCGCCATCTATACATTTTTCTGCCAAGAGAAACCGGTTTAGTGACACAAGGAGAGCTATGGATATTCAGTTGTGTGACACCTCAGAACAATTTCATAACTACAGTCATATTATTGATATCGACAATAATGTGTTTAATAGCTCAGTTGCTGGGAAAAGTGTTTATTTCTATAGAGGGTATAGAAGCGATTTACCTCACCACTTTCGTATTGCGAACAATATATTTGACCATGGACCGATAGAAAGCAATGCTATTGTATTCAATGATCCAAATTATCAAAGTTATACCCTGCACACATTAATTGTTGAGTCAAATTTATTCAGAAATATGATTAGTAGAATCATTCAAATAAGCCATGGATTTGAACTCCTTTCGTTGAGAAACAATACGTTTCAGAATAATTCACAATGTATTCATTTGTCGGGACATTCATATTTGCAGGATATAAATGACTTGAAAATTGTGGGAAACATCTTTGTAAACAATACAAACCAAAACGGAATAATATTTCTCGACATACAGGAACATTGCAAGAACAATTTTAATATCACTAATAACACATTTGAAAACAACTTGGGTATTGTTGTCGCGTTTAAATGCCCTCAAATAACAATTAATTATAATTTCTTTGAAAACGACAATGCACTGTATAACTTGAAAAGTTTGCTCAACACAAATACAAAGTCCGTAGTTGTAAACGCTACTTTTAACTATTGGGGAACAACAAACATTAGGGAGATAACTAAGAAGCTTTACAATACTGATAATAACGGGAACATTGTAGAAATTGTGCCTAGACCATATCTTGGATCGAGAAATTTCAGTGATATTCGGGACGATGATTTATCACATACTTTTTTGACTGGAAATGAAATAGGAGGACACGTTGATGGAAATATAACTCTCATTGTGGATAACAGTCCTTACCTTGCAGTGGCAAACATTGAAGTGGACGAAAATGATACTCTGATCATTGAAGCTGGTGTTGTAATAGCGGTACAGCAGGATGTCGGTATAAATGTAGTAGGTAAGCTATCAATCAATCTGATTAAAATCATTTGCTGAATACCGCTACGCTATCAGGATCTGACGACGAGTAACTAAAACGTGCTTTTATCCATAACCCTTTGAACCAATCAGATTGTCGCCTACAAAATCGCAAAAGTGAAAGTAGACATAGTATTTAAAACCATGGGAAGTGTTGACAGCCTATGTAAGACACATTTCACTGAAGATATATGTGCTTGTGTAGTTTTACATTCATTTCTAATGTAATGACATCTTCAGATCATTTTGCGAGCGTTATAAATCATGCTTCGTGTGTTGACAATTTCTAAAAAACGTAATCGGGGAAACCGCTATAACGTACACACGGTATCTGCGGGCTGTCATCAGATCTAACATTTTGTTAGATCTGACTATAGTCAGATTGGTTATCAATAGACGTCACAATCGTTTATATATGTACTTGCCGTTTACATTCTCAGTTGCCCTACTTGTAAAACAAAATGCATAATTGTTTCACGAGCTACACTTGTTCTAGCAAGTATAATATATAATCATATAAGTATATGTAAGACATTGTTAATTATTGAACAACCTCAAATAAACCAAGGCCTCAGCGAATTCTTCATCGTTTACCCACTCATTTTTGCGGAGGTTCTTGACTCATCAAAATTTCTTATTTTCCACTCATTAAAGAAAAGTTTCTTATTATCTAGTAAGTATGTATTGACAATTCCTTTTAGATCAGTTAACAACTTAACTCGTTTTATAAAAACAGACTTCTTATGGCGACATTGAGAGCATAGCTGATGTTTCACATTTGATTACAAACGATGAAATTGGTTTTTTTTCTTGTTAGATATGAGCTGTGGTTGTGGTTTGCTAAATTTATTTCAATTTTATCAAATATTTGATGATCGCCTGCTTTTAGAAGTGCTTTACACTTAACAGGTCGTCTGAACATTCTTGGTTCGGCCGAAAAACCAGTAACAATCAAGTCCAATACAGTCGGTTTGACATGGAAAGGTATAATCATCGACACAGACAAAGGTAAATGAATAAATGCAATTACAAACTGTACACTGTGTAGGCCTTTCAGAGGTTTCTAATTCAAGACAAAGGTGAATGAATACGTACACTCAGTGAAAATGAATAAACATCGACACGGACAAAGCTTAAATGAGAATGCAATCCAGTACCATGATTACAGTCGGTATGTTACAACAAATTTCGATTTCAGTTAGATTTTGGCTTGCAGCCAAAACATGAAACACCAATTTGCAGTGACATATATTGTCGTGTAGAAGTAGAACATGAAAGTATAATTGACAGAACGCAGTTCATTGTTAATCACGCCTTCAGGTTGCTTTATTTTAAGCCACACCTTTTGAAATTGTTTCACCATCCGCAAGGGAATGAACCCACAGTGACAGAAATTTGATTGACAGCAAGACCTCATAAAGAAGCAAACTACAGCGTCTTTTAATTGAAGCGGCAGTTTTAACATTTGGCGCATGACAAAAAAAAACGGCGTCTTGTGAAGTGCTGCAATGCAACAGGTGTTTATGGAGGTTGCTCGCTAGGTCAAAATCAAATTGAAACCGAAAATTGTAGTCATTAGAAATTGACAAAAATAAATGTACACAAGTATATTCACCTTTCACTTCCTTTGAAATCCAGGTGACACTCTATGAGCTTGTCTAAACAAAACAGACTCGTACATGTATGCAAATAATACTTGTGGTGTATTTTGATCTTTTCATTTTGTTAAAAAGGGTGTTATATACGGTGTGCCAATGAAAACGCGACACTGTTTTTGGATTATTTTTGATGAGTGTTAAAGTTAAATAAATTGGCAAAGGTAAATGTTTTTAATATCAAAAAGTAACCAATCGATACATTTATTATCCACTGACTTTTTTTCTTCTACAGTTACCCCGTACAAACGCATTAGAGTTTCGTTTTGGCATGTAGCCTTGCATAAATAACCTCAAAACAAGTCCACTTGTAAACCTTTACCAACGGCTACATCCCATCTATAAGTTTTAAGTTTTACTCTATACAAATGTGAAAATGCCAAGAGATTTTGACAACCAGCGACATGAGGTTTTAGGCATGTTCCAATGAGGTATGTCTCGACGTGAAAGCGCTCGTCGAATGCATTGTTCACCGTCGACAGTTGCTCGCTTAGCCCAACGACATTCCCTGTAAAATTCTATTTTGTTTAGGGCCAATTGTTTTCTCGTTAAGGGCAAACCCATTCTTTTATCTGGTGACCATACGCTGCTGAACAAGGAATGGTATTAATCTGAAAAAAACAGCATTGAAGCTTCCATGTTCAGCGCCATATGCATACCATCGTTTGGGATGAATCAAAATTGTACTGTTTGTTGGTGTAAATATTGAGTTGCGCTCAACTCGTAACTAGGCGGCGTGGGCAGTAATATGCATGCACATGAATAGGCTAAATCAAACCGAGCATGCAATATTTTGATATTTGTTGTGTTTGGTGGCTTTCAAAGTTCCCTTTTAATCTAATAATCATTTTAAAAGACATCTATTTTTGCAAATTTATTCAACTTTTCCACACATCGAAAATATTCCAAAACGTTAGGTGTTGCGTTTTCATTGGCACTCAGTATATTTTATGGATAGTTTTACATTTTCAGGATCAGTAATACGTTACCTTGTCATCAATGATACGCAGCAAGGACTGACTGTGAAAGGGCCTTTAAATGATATTCGGAATACCGTAGCTATGTTCTCAAAATCTGTTGGAATAACTGTTGACATAAGTAGAATGTACTCTCTAAAACTAACAAATATCTACGTCGCAGAGAGTATGCGGAGTGGCATCTACGTAACCGGTAATTCAAAATATAAACAACAGGTTTCGTTCGTCATGAAAGACTGTATGGTAGACGGAAATTCTCGTCATGGAATGTATATCGACAGCAATATCAGAGTTGAACTTAAAAACTGCACCATACAAAACAACAAGATGTCCGGAATCGAAGTTCGATTTACTAACAGTGCTGTACTACATATAAACGATTCTGTTATTTCTAGCAATTTTGAACGCGCCATAGATGGATACATTACTGATGGAATTTTTATACAGTCGAGTATAATAAGAGACCATAATTATGGCAATTGGAAATATAATTATTGGTTTACAAGTGCGTATATTGTCCTTACAAACAGTTATAATTTTTATGACCGGAACACTTCTGTTGTTATCAGAGATTCACAGTTTCTCAACAATATTGCAGACGGTATTCGTATACACTCGAGTAACAATGGATTTCAATTTAACATTGTTCTCGAAGGAAATCGATTCTTTGGAGGAAACAAAACATTTACCTTTACAGCAGACGACTACTACCAGACTATTATTCCGCTCTCCTTTGAAATGACTAATAACATTATAGAATATAATAACGAGTCTGTGAGAAGCAAGACGAATAGGCTTTTTGAGTTCAGTATTGCGAAATCCAAACAATTCATCATTAGAGACAACCGTTTTAGAAACAACACAGCTGATACAGGATTGTTCATTATGCAAAGTCGGACATCTAGTGATCTTAGTTTTGTTGAAAATGTTTTCCTAGACAATAACTTCACCAATGATGTGCTTCATATTTTCAACCAAATGAATGCTAACGTCTTCTTAAATAAGTTTAAGAGCCCACTATCTCCGGAGTGTATTTTGCGAGTCCCAAAATTTGATTTGCGCTATTTTATCAATGCCACACATAACTACTGGGGAACTGGTGCAGTGAAAGATGTTACAGAAAAAGTCTGCAGTTTCGACAAAGATATGGATAAGATGTTTGTGCAGTATTTACCGTATTACATAGATGATAGCTTTTTGGAAACGTCACAGGGAAAGAGCAACAATTTTAATATTTCCGGAGTCTTCGGGGGAGAGATCGACAATGACCTGACCATTTCTAAATCACAGTTCCCACTTGGTGTTCATATTGACAGATCCATGATTATCAGGTATGTATTTGATAAAACAGATTGAAAGGAACTTTGAAAGCCATCCAACACGTCACACGTGTAAATATTGCAGGCTCGGTTTGATTGAGCCTGTTCTTGGGCAGTAATAGAAATGCATATTACTGCCCACGCCGCCTAGCCGTTGATCAAAACTCTATTAACACCTATAAACAGTATAAAACAAATGAAATATGCATATCAGGAATGGCCACATCCAGCATACACAGCCTCCCCACACAGCCAAAAAGTAGAGAGGAAAAGAGAACATGGTATTACAATAATCAGTTTCATAATGGACGCCACAAACAAATAACGAAAGTGAGAACCAGAGGGGTTGCCGCCTTGGAACGGTCAGTGGCAAAACAAATTGCCACTGGGGGTTTAAACCAGGTTCTAGGGCGCACCAACCCCACACCCGCCTCAACAGGCTCCCGCACCACAAAACAAGCACAAACCGCCCCGGCGAAACAACTCCAACCCACCCACCAGCCCAACAATGCCGCACGCAAAAGCACACAAACACACAAACACAAGAACCCAACGACAAGAACCCAACGATCAAACGATGGTGTGCATATGGCAGTGAACATTAACAAATATACTATTTGAAAAAAAGGAAAATTCATTTGAAAAGGCGTCTTCGATACTAAATGCATAAACTGTACGATTCAAATTCACTAACCGTAATATCATATTAAACATTTTTATATACGATTCATTGTTTTCAATACATCGTGGGTGCAGCGGAAAAAATCTGGAATTCCTGTTAAATCGTGAATTATCGATTTATTTTGTTTTATTAGGTTTACATGCCGTTAGCTTCCAGTATGTTCAGCCGTATCTAATCTACTGTCATCTTATCCCATTCCCACCTTTCCCTTACGCACTTCGTTATTTCTTGCAAATGGCGACTTTATTGACCAAACACAAACATGCGTATATTGCATTTTATATTTTTAGGCCTGGTGTTACTCTGACAATTGAAGATGGTGTTAGCATTTACTTTGCTGTAAACAGGGGCATTTATATACAAGGTACGTTTAGTTTGTATCCTCTCGAGTACAAATAGTCTTTAATGTAGCTAAGAATGTATAAACTATGTGCATTAAATCTATTAAATCATCATTTAGCCAGATCGCAGGAGTCTATCTAGAGCTACTACCTGTATTTCCGGCTCGACCTCGGAACAGCGAAGAAAACTAAGTTAAGCCGTTTGAACGGAAGTTCATGGTTCTCGCTTTCTCTAATCATTGGATTATTAAATAGCAGCTAATCAAAATCGTTGTTTGCAAAGCATCTAGGCAAAATCGGAGTTTCCTTGGCCTGGGTTATCTAGACGCTTAGACTGGTAGACGCTCTGATTTCGATACATTACGGACCATGAAAATTACGAACCAGACATGTCCCCAGACTCTTACTCAGTCGTTATCAGTAAATAAACGACTGTTGTAAACCAAACCAGGCCTTTGATTGGCTGCTGTAGGACGTTTAAATCTCTGCCTGTATCTATTTAAACATTTTTTCTTAGGCTTATCCCTCTTAAAAAAAAACACGATATTTATTGTTTGTGAAAAACAAAAAAAGGTACAGCTTATACTTTATTAAAACAAGGCAACTATAATGTGTAAATAGCGCACTGAAGGACAGGATATGGTAAATTATTTTGTAAATTATTTTGCAGAATTTTGGCAACTTAAAATTTAACAAATTTCAGTATAGTTGGTACTTCAAACATACTGTACGACAGTTAATCAGTGACCAGATTAAGTTGCACCAAATTGTTATTTGCAACCTTGTTGAGATAAGTTCAACAGGCATCTTATAATATGATATCCATTGTATATTTAAAATATACTTACTGGTGTTATGTTGTTAATCTCCGCCTATACTTCAACATCAAGGAAAGATAGCTTATTAAACTCGCTAAGGATTCTCTGGCTGCTATATTTGCCAGACAAAATTGGTTTACTAGTGTGAATTTTCTGCAGAAGTAAAGACATGCGAGTTGAAACAGTCAAACGTTTTCTGGGATATTCGTCCCTAGGTAGTTTCGATCCTAGTTTTAAGTCTCGCACAGTTCTCCACGCACCGCTGATAAATATTAAAGAAAATTAAAAATATTTTTCTCTTGAAATCTTTAGTAATGAAATGGTATCTAAGTTTAAAACATATATTATGTCTGTAACCTTTCGTTGTATGGTTGCATTGCAGTAAGTGTTTTCTCGGTGTGTGTATGAAGGAAACTCTGTTAAAGGTCTATGGGTGCAAACGAAGACATCATATGTCTCATATAGTCTCATCTGATTCTATTCAATATGCTAAGCGAGCCGTCTACTAGCTTTTTTAAAAGCTATCCTTGTACAATTTTACCTCGAAACGCATAAAAAGCGATGTCGTCTGCTCAACTTTGTGACATCATTTCTAAAAGTGCCGTCTGTTTCACGCATACACCGATTGCAGTGATGCGTAAAACAAGACATCGTTAACTAAACCCCAAAACTTTATAAATACAAAGTAAACTTTATAGACAAATACCTAAGTTACGAGAACATGTTTTCTAATTTTCTTAGGCACTTTGAAAGCGATGGGAGAAACAGAACATGTTCGCTTAGTAAATGAAGCAATCAGCAGTGTGTGGTACGGAATCGTTTTTAACTCGACGTATTCAGGTATTTCTTTCAATGACGTATTCAGATATTTCTTTCGATGATGTATTCAGGTATTTCTTTCAATATGTACCGAGACACAGAAAGTTACATAATACAGCCGAAAGTACATGTACATACAAAAATTCAGTTGGGGATGAAGACGATCAAACATTAAATATACATAAATAGATGGAAAAAAGGAACTAAAGGTTAAATATTGTTATTAAGGCACTTATAAAGTCACTTAAGCCGACAAAAATCAAAACATTTCAGGCTCTGTTCGGTTTGATTAAGCCTTTTCATAGAAGTTCATATTACCGTTCGTGCCGCCTAACCATGTGTTGACCGACACTAGCTATTTCGTATTGTCTTGTTTAATGACTTTTAACGTTTGCTTTTCCTCCTTTTATCATTTTTAAAATTACTTTATTAAATAGAAAATTAAATTATACTTTTTCATAGAGCGCTTTCCAAATATCGCCATTATAGGTGTCATATTGGATGAAATCTAGTTATTCTAGATACACATGCGTTAATTCTCGTTTCTCTTTTCAGACAGAGATTATTCATTGCTTTATAAAACTGATATTTTCAACACTTCTAATGGTTTAATCGCTCACACAAGGAATTTGGAAATTCGACGAAGCCATGTAATGAATTCAGCAAGTAATTGTTTAACCCTGACTCAAGATTCTTCAATGAAGATTTATGATTTTGAAATGACAGTTTTTGAAGATTGCTCAGGTCACGGTATTTACATATCTGAAGCTGGTAGCTCATCCATTGTGAATGCAATCATTCAAAATGCAACAGTGGGTGTAGGATCGAATGCATCTTCAGGATTGCTTGAAATACGTGCATGCAATATCAGCCACACAAGACTTGAGGCTGTAAACATTTCATATTTAGACCTTGATTTCTCAGGAAATATTACTGTGGAAAGCTGCAATATTGTTAGCTGCGGAAAAGGTCTTGTATTGAAGTCTAAAAATCGTTACAGTGATAATTATATCAAGGTGTCAAGAAGTGTTTTCAACGGCATTAAATCAGATGTTCTTAACATTTCCTATCAGGAGAATCGGCAAAATAACGTCAGCATAAAAAATAAATATGTATCCATATACTTAAACGAAATCCATGACTCGTGTGGAATTTATTTGGAAACATGGAACAACGCAAATTTGACATTTAAAGACAATGTACTCTCAAACTCGAGTTGTTTTAATGTAAACCAATGCTATATTACCGGATTTGCAAATGGGAACGAGGATACATCTGAAAGACTTTTTGAGGTCTCTGCAAACGTCATACAGAATATAAGTGGCTTTTGCATCGTTCATTTGAAGACAAATTCATCTGAGAAAAGTCTTGATGGCATGTTTATATACAATCAGATTTTGTTCAGCAGAGCAGTCAGCGGTGTTGTTTTCCTAGAGGCTACGCGGTTTAAGGTTACCAATAATATATTTGATAATCCAGTCAGTCCTGTTGAAGTGTACACAGATATAAAAGGTGAAATCTCCGTTTTCAATAAAATAGCATATTGCTTTAGTTAATGATAATGAACAGTATTTTTTATACTACTCACTTTCAATTATTTGACATTATTTATAGCTGCTTACTCGTGATTCATGTATATAACTTTTGAAATTCCTTGATTTCTTCTTTTATTTTCATACATCTAAAAGTTCTTTGAACGGTAGGTAAAACGAACGCTTTCGCCGTGACGGTGCGGGTTCGCTCCCAGGTAGAGGTAATATTTTCTATAATTTTTGTATGCCAGGTTCGAACTCTGTAAACGTTTCAAGAAACTGGTGGGGCAGTTCGGATGCCAATAGAGTATATCAAAGAATATTCGACCAGACGAGAGATCCTAGCCTCATTTTGTTTAATGTGACACCGGTTTTAACTGAGAGGCACGTCGGATGCAGCGGAGTTAATAACTGCAGTAACCATGGTGACTGTATCAGTCCTAATAGATGTCGGTGCAATTCCGGTAAGGCCTTAGATGATCATATGCTCCAAAAAGTGACAGAATTTGAAATTGAATTTTTTAAAAAAAACTGAAATTTACATACCAGTGTCCAAGGTTATAAAACTTGAGTTCATGCTCCGTGCTCAAAACTCAATTTCATTCTCAAAGCCTGTGAGTGAAATTTACTGATTTATACTGCTTAAATTGCTTTATTTGAATTCTTTAATGCATAACAACATTGTACCAAAACAAATAATTAACAATAAAAGTTTCTTTTCCTTGTAAGCAAAGGAACACAAAATTGAGTTTTGAGCACGGAGTTCAAACTCAAGTTTTATAACCTCGGGGCCAGGAATGGCCACATTCAGAAGAGACAGCATCTCCAAAAGCCAAAAAAGAAGAGAAGAGAGTGTGGTTTATAAAATTATCAATTTCGAAACAGACGCCACAAGCAATTTACAAAATTGAGAACCAGAGGGTGAGCGTCTTGGATCGGTCAGTGGCAAAACAATTTGCCACTGCGGGTTTAAACCAGGTTCATTGGTGCACCAGTCTTACTCTCACAATAGAAAAAGGTTAAATGGTGTTGCTAGTTTTTGTACTATAAATGACTTATAGGTTTGCATTTTAACGAATAACATTACAGTCATTGCTGGGAAAATGCAAAAAGTGAAAAGTCTATACAAAAGTCCATACATACTTTACAGTTATATTATTGGTAACAATTTTTCGATTTTGATGTAATTAATAATTACAAAATAATTGCACATGATAATCAACAATAAGACACGCGCTATATTCGCTATATTCGTCTGTGAAATGTGTCATCTTTTCTTACTTGACTGTTGAATGATTTTAGGTTGGAGTGGATCATCGTGCTCAGACTACGAATGTGCCGCAAAAAATGATTGCTATGACAACGGTTTATGCGTTGGGCCAAATAAATGTGACTGTCATATAGGTTGGAGCGGAACATCATGCACTGTTCCTTCTTGCAAGTATGAATGATTTTAGCTCGACTGTTTGAACAATACACGCCCCGGTGCCGATGTCCATTAAATGTTTTAGCACTTGGTTCAAAACATCAAAACTACGTTAGATACAACATGAAACTAGGAATATATATTCATCGCCACTTTCTACATCATTCGCAGCATGACCAATAACTCTACTACAAATATTTTCAAAGTAATTCCCCGTTTAAGATTTTGGGCTTACGTTTAGTACACTTGCCCTATAACTTCAGATTACAGCTTCAAACTTTGAATATATATAATCTTGAATCTGCTTGTAATTTTAAGTATTTGCCTCATAGGTGTTTTATTTGTTCGCCATTATATAGTGCTATTTTTTCAAAAGGTTTCTCTTTCATCATTCATTTTTATTTGTACATATTATTTCTAATTTTCATTTGGATGCTGAGCTATTGTTTTCTATTCAATCTTTAAATTAAACTAACTTCTTTCTCAAGACAAGTCATTTGCAAAATTGCATTTATTTCTATCTGTAGTATTAATAACATGCATTCTCTTTTGACTGATCTTGTATTAATCGTTCGTTTTTAACATTTGTATCAAAAAGTGATTCGTTTCCAGTTCTTCGCAAATGTAAATCAAGTCTGTATGTATTACTTTACTTTTATTATTCTTACATTTGCAACAGGTAACATTGGCTTTTGAAAAAAAAGATGTAAATGAATAGATGAAAAGGAACTTTGAATGCAACCAAAACACAACAAAAATTAATTTGTAAATAAATGGGAATTCACAATACTGCCCACACCGCCTTGCCCAAGGTATAGCGCAACTCCGTATTTACACCAGAGAAATTAAATCATGTATATTACAGAGAACGTGAAAGGCGAAATTTAAGTGTATCCTTGGGGTGATCGAACAATGTCTAATTCTCTATTTGCCTGGGATGTTAAAACCTCTCATCTTAACTGAAAGAAATATTGTAACAAAAGTAATGTTCTACTTGTTTTTTAGCAATGTGAACAGCTGCAGTGGTAATGGCATCTGTGTTCGTCCTGACTTTTGTTCCTGTGCAGCGAAGTTTACAGGCAACGATTGCAGCAGTTGTGTTGACTTGCACTGGGGACCTGAATGCAGACCTTGCCCGGACTGTCAACACGGAGCCTGTGACTTAGATTCTGGTAGTAATGCTTTTTAATTATTTGAATACATTCGATTACTGCTTTCTGCTTACCTTTTATTTTAAACATTCAGTAATTCTGAATAAACCTACTTTATGCTATATTTCTTCCGAGAAAAATCATTAATCAAGCGTTTTAAAGATTATTTGTTATGAAGTAGGGATTTACAAATTGTATTCAATTAGGAGCTACTATGGTTATTGTCATGTCATATTGACTTTTCATTTTTAATTAAACAGGTATGTGCATCTGCGACGGTAACAACTGGTCCGGATACCTTTGTGATAAATGCAGCGACAAGTTTTACGGACCGAGCTGCCTTCCTCTTATAAAAGTCTTATATGTTTTGCCAAGCGAAGGCTCAGACAAGGGCGGTGAGCTAGTACACGTCTGGGGACACAATTTTCCAGAGACGGTTAATCATGCATATATATGCCGATTTGGTACATCTTTATCAAATGGAACTTGGGTGACAAATCTTCACGTAGTGTGCCAGACACCGAAGCACCAAGAGGGCAAAGTTTTCATTGAAATATCTTCTGACGGAAAAAACTTTACGAATGACAGGGTAAGCTATAGTTGTTATTTTATTACTTTGGTTTGTAAATCACAAGAGGGAATGTGTAAAACATCTCGTTTATAAATACCTCGCCCCTGAAGTCTTTTAAACTGCAACAAAATATTTGGACTACTTCTGGATTTCGGTGATAAACTTTTATAGAGAATTTTAGTTTGTGGTACCAATACCCCGTGTGTTAGTTTAACTGCCTGTATTATACAAATGAAACACTCGCCTAAAACATTCCAGTTATATTTATTCAAAATCGCGTTTTTAAACATAGTAAATATGATAGTGCCAATCAAATGTTCGTACTCTTTATTAATTTCATTTTATTTTATATAGTTGACGTACTTTTTCCGTGCTACATGCCCCTCTGAATCCTGTGGCCAGAATGTCACGCCGTCACGGGGCCAATGCTTATTCGGCTTATGCTCCTGTTTCTTGCCGTGGACAGGAGAGAATTGTAGCACGGAGATGCTGGCACCTAGAATTACTAAAGTAACTGACGAGCAATCCGTTGTCGAATCGTCTAACTATACGCTACAACTGTCGTTGGATGAGGTAAAAAACGTTTTGCAGATTTATTGCTTGATTTACGTGAAAGTAATAGACAAGGTGTGATAAGTTCCGCTTCTTTGCAAAGTGAGGTATAGTGGTGAAATATTAACCTGCCCATTTTGCATACATTATTCGGTGGTTGGTTGTGATATTTTTAACCTTTTCACCAAAGCGTGAAAGTCGTCATTACCTCAACGGGAAATCCATTACTCATGCAGTATATAGGTGTCTTCTTTCCGCTAGGCAGGTACATGCATGAAAGCGGAATGGCTCAGTGGTAAAGTGCAGCATTCAAACGCTGAAGGTATGTGGTTCGAGTCCTGCTAGTGCCATTTTTGTTTTATACTTTTTTAAGTTAAAGCGTTTATTTATATAAAGTTTCACGTTTTTGTTATTTTCCACGTGGAAATCGTTGTTAATTTCTACATGTATGGCAGATAATCATTAAGAAATATGTAGTTTACACAACGTGTATACGTTTTGAAATGGCTGAATAATCAGTTATAGGGCATCTCGGCGCAAAAGCTAAGCAGATTGTTTTATAAAAAAAATATGATAGGTCCAAGTACGACTCGAACCCGCGCCAAGCGGCAAAAAAAAAATGTCGTTTGCTATTTTCTGCCTTCCTACCAACTCCGCTATAGACGCATGTGGAAGTGAATGCAGTTTTAAAGATATACATAGAAATGCAAAAGGCCAGTCCAAAATAGCAAGGATATCCCCGTCTCAAAATAGCACGTTCAACCACCGTGTAATGTATGCACAATGGGCAGGTTAATATTTCACCACTATACAGGTAAATACTTGCATAAAAAGTGAAACATGCTCTCAGCGACACTCAGAAAACACAGTCTCTCCAAGGGCCAGAAATCAGAGAGAAAAGAGAACATGGATTGATAAAATGCAGTTCCAAATAAGACACCACTGAACGATGGAGAGAACATGAGGAGATACTGCATTAGAAAGGTCAGTGGAAAAAACAAGTTTCTAATAAACCATAGTTGTACTAAAATGCAAATTTAGTGTGTAGAATACCTAAATATATGTATTTTGTAAAAACGACTGGTAAGCATCCGCAAAATTTGGAAATGATTAAGGTCATCGTTAACCAGGAAAGATTATCGCCACCCCATTAGGTCTACAAATAGATAATTTACCATAGTTGCTATTTAAACGACACACAAGATTCTTACTTAAACACTTTGTCGAAAAAAAAACATATTATAATGAGTTTATATAGAAATGCCATAAAATTTTCAAAAGTATCTTAAAATTTTAAAAAATGTTTTTTTTAATGATTTTTCTTTAAGGGGCACCGGCCTGTCCAATGGAGACTTATTAAAGGTCCAGCAGGACTTGAAGTTGATGAAACGGGACTTGTGTCTTGGAATTATGCTTTTGCCAATTCAACAGCCTATCACATTGAAGTCCAAGCAATAAATACCATAGGCAAAGATGTTTTCACGTGGTTGTTACATGTTCCAGCGTCATACACCGTTGAAATAGAGAGAATCGAGCCAAGTGGGGTTATATCATTACCACGCCCTATAAATATCTACGGATATGTGATGTTTTCCAACACAGCAACTCCACATGTTGTTTCAGTGGATGTGATGTAATATTCGTTTTTATTTTATGCTTTTCAGTGAATTATAGAATTTTCTCGGTGAAATAAAAGTGGTATTTCACTGTTTTCAAACAGTGGGATATCATTTTTATTTTCACTGATTTTTTTACGGTGGTACCCAAACTCACATAACATACCGAATGAGAACGTTAAGAAAACGGGCTCAAATTTGTATATTTGACGTTTTGACTTCACGTCATACACAAGCGGTTTTTGCGCCTTTTTGCAACTTTTCTGTCAAATTCACGCAAAGTTTGCACTAAATGCATAAAATAAGAAGAAAATTTGTTTTTAGCAGTAAAAATTGAAATATATTTCACTCGTGAACTCAGGAATTATGTATTTTCACTCGTGGCTTCCGGAGCTCACTCGGTGAAATATATTTCTATCTTACTCTGGTAAAAACAAATATCTTCTGTTTATATCTGATAAATATCGATTTTAAGCATTTGGCCTACATTTTGATATAATTTAAATGTATTTAGTAGTTAGCAATTAAAAGTACTATAACTTTAATATCAATCTATGAACTGAAAGAATATTCCCGATTATAAAAGATTCGACCAGAGGGGCTAATGTTGGTCCCAAAAAGTGAGATTATGTGTCAAAGTATAAATGCAAATGTTCATATATTTTAATTCGTCCGTTCTCTTAAGCAATTCACTTGTGAATTAGAGTTAACATCACTCTGTGAATAAGTCATGCCTTAAAAGACTAAACATAAGTTGAAACTTTTTTTCGATGACCGAATCTTGCCACCTGTTTGATTTTTTTCTTTTTAGTGTTATCAGCAATCGAACTGGAAAAGAATTTAAACTTCGTGCTATGACGAATTCACTTGCACCGAATACGTTTATTACCCAATATACTCCAAGACCGGATGACGCAGGCGCCTTTACTGTGGTAAGCCAATTTGAAATTTCGCGTCTGTAATGAATAAAACACTACCTGAAAAATCTGTCGAGTTAGGTACATGGGCGAAAGGACCAGATATTTATATTCTCAAAGATGTGTTGGAGAATGTTTGTTTTTTCTTTTGTCCTAAAGTATTTCAAATGGATATATACAACGATGCCATGGCTTAAATTGTCGTTTTTAGCTCGAATATTCAAAGAAAATGCTGAGCTATTCTGCTCACTTGGTCATCGGAGTCACTGTCCCGCTTTGGTTAAGTTAGCGGGACACCTTCTTATATCTTAAAAACATCTTTAACAACAGCTTTTAAACTTAGTACACTTGTTTACCATCACGAGTGTGCATGTCAAGTAACATAACTCTTACTTTTTTTTCATTTTAATCAAATTTTGGCCATTTTTCGAAATAAAAGTTTGCGTGCAAACAGGTGAACAAAATCATAACTTCCATACTTCTTTTACTACAGCTATGAAACTTTCAACACTTGTTCATCATCATATCCAGAGTTTGTATGCCAAGAGTCATAACTCGAACTTCTATTTTGTCCAAATAATGGCCTTTTTCGACTTAGAATTTAAGGTCAAATATTTACGTTTCGATTTCCTTCATTATTGACATTTGTGTTTGTGTGTAAACAACTACGTGTATTCGTTTGAAACACGTTAAGCAAACATATTAGTTCTTCCTTTCTGTTACGCCAGCGGTCTGGTCGTCCAGGACCATCCGATTCCAGACGAAATTTTACATGGTCTGTACTAGGCTTACAATGCAGTCCATCTAAAGTCGACGTCTCAGAGAGGATTTTGTCGGAAAATAGTACGGTCATCATCAGGAATCTGTCTGTCCTACTGAACATCGGGGAATTTTCAGTAGAAAACATAACTTCTAAGGTGAGCCTCCCATCTTCAGCATAATACTTTATTTTGTGTTGTTTGTGCCGTGTGGCGGTCGTAAAATGTCTCCCCGTGCATTCAGTCTGTGATGGTATCAATTGTATATGTTCTTCAAGGCCGTTGAGCTCGATACTTAGATTTGTGTAGTAATTGCGTTACGCTAAACCCGGAGCTAGGCGGAATGGACAGTAATATGTACTATTGTTACAGCTCAAGAACAGTCAGTCAAACCGAGCCTGCAGTATTCTGAAGGTGGCTTTCAGATTTCTTGTTTCACCCCTTTGATGTAGTTTTTTATGCCCCCCACAAAGTCGGAGGCATATAGAGTAGCGTATTTTATTTCAAACTTGCACAGATGATCAAGCAGAATGTGTAGATGATCGTAAAGAAAGTATTTTTTCCTGCGACCATTTTTACCAGAGTTATGGCCCTTTGTTAATTAGAAATTATGTTGAAGTATTGGGGGCATCAGTGTCCGAGTACAGATTCTTGTTTCAAATGGTTTACTAATGCAACGTTATATAAAGAAAAGGCGAATTACAAATTTCAAGAACTTCTTAAGAACTGTATTTGACAAATAATTTTAGCTATATCTTTTGTAGGTGGATTATTTGCCGGGTGCATTTATTCGAAAATATGCTGCTGAAGAAAACTCGGTATTTTTCCTTCCAAAATTATCTGTAGATGATGCTGTTCATTTCGACCTTGTTATTCCAAATGCCGCTCCACTTCATGGCACAATCTATGTTTTGTTTATCTCGAAAGGTGGAACAACTACTCACTTACGTGTCGGGATTAGTTTGTCAATTTCAAAACCAGTTCTGGTATTCGCTCCTTCGTCAGTAAGAGAAAACGTACTTCGCGGCACACAAAAAATTCTGAATATACAGATAACAAACATCGGCGAGGTTGATGCAAATCGTGTGCAGATCAGTCTTCCTAACGACAACAGATTGGCTTTAGTTTCATTCAGCACAGGTCGAACGAACAACGAAGTTACAATTTCTGGCGTAGCAACGAATGCCAGTATTACAGCTGGAGGATCAGCATATATGACATTATCTGTTACAATTCCAAAGACCGCGCCGCTAGGAGAGATGATGGGTACAATATATATCGATTCGGAAGTCAGTTCAACGCCATTGTCCTATAGATTCTACATAGTGTCATTGCAGAAGTTTAATTTAACATTCAAAGTGAAAGATGAGTTCACATATTTTGCTGCAGGCTCTCCACTTGTTAGCAATGCCATTGTTAAGCTCGTTAACCCGAGACAGGGATATTCAGAGACAAAATACACAACAAATGCAACAGGTATTATTTTGCTTTTGTTGTTTTAACGTTGATGCTTAGAGTAAAAGTACACAAGCAAAGATATATATAAATATGTATAATACTTTATCATTTGACAGGGATATTGAAAAAAATACACATGAGAAAGGCATTACGTTATTTTCACAAATAGGTAAGTTTACTACATTAATATTCATGTCTATTACTGCCATTGAAGATGCCCAATCAACCGAGCAATATTTATACCCACGCTTCGAAGAAGAGGGGGTAAACTGTTTTACCCTTGTCCGTTCTTCCGTCCGTTCGTAACAAAATTTCCGTCGCAGTTTTCTAAGCAACTTTAACATGTAGCTAATTTTTCGCATATTGTTTTATCCTTTAGTCCCATACGGTGTAAAGCGATGTTATGCTCCTTGCTTATCAACTTTTTACCAACTGTTTTAGATTGTGTTACTATACAGGTGTGCTACAAAATCCAAAGAGCATGTTTATCTATTTATTAAAAAATGCAAATTACACTTTGAAAGTCATATTTCTCAAAGACGGGGTATCACCAGTGAGCATTAGCTCACATATATACTTGTTTGATTATTTGTGGTGGATTTTAAAATTCCTTTTTATTTATATATCACAGTTGCATTTTTTTGCCGCATGGCGGCTGTATATTTAAGTTTTCCCCATTACCACTTACGACGTTTGCGCTCAACCCGGGGCTAGGCTGCGTGAACAGAAATATGCATTTCCATAACTGCTCATGAACAGCCTCAATAAAACGAACCTGCAATGTTTTTAATTTTGTCGTGTTCTTTGGCTTTCATATAGATGGAAAAGGCACTTTGAAAGCCACCAAATACGACTGGTTCCTTTTTCATCTATTGAGACATCGGTCAGATACTGTTTCTCGTAATGTGCTTTTACAGATGGCCTTCTGTTTGAAGATATAGTTGAAGATCAGTACACCCTATATGTTAAAGCGGACGGACATACACATTACAGCGCAGTTATCTTAGTAACTGGGGAGAATACTCAGTTTGACATCTTTCTGCAGAGAATTGCTGTAAAATACACATGGACTGTCACACCAACTGATATTGAAGACAAGTACGTCATCACACTGGACTCGACATTTGAAACCTATGTAAGAACGTAAATTCATTTACAGCTCATTATACAATGAAATATATAATAAATAATATTGAAAAACGGTAAATGTAAGCCAATGTGAATAAAATACACATTAATTTTTCATGTTTGTGTAATACATTTCATGAAAACAACATTAGTCTCAAGCATTTTTGTAAAACATTAAAATTTGCTATTATTTAATGTTCAACTTTCGGTTTCAAAATATTGCGTTTATTTCGGGAATAACTACATAAAAAAACAATGCATCCGCACCCAGACAAAAAAGTAGAGAGGACAACAGAGCATGTGTTCATAATATGATCAATTTGAGAAAGGCACGAAAAGTAAATAATGGAAAGGAGAGCATGAGTTGATACCGCCTTTGAACGGTCAGTGGCAAAATAGTAGAGGTTTAAAGCCCCAATAAACTTGCCAAACAGCATATTTTTTATTAACCTTAACATTTTAGATTTCACCTGTATGCATAATAACACAAAAATAAACCTTACAATAAGAAAAGGGAATTATCTTATTGATTTACAGCATGTTTTGGGCGTTTTTCGGATGTTTATTTTGTTTACAAAACAAACAGCAAATCGTTCCGAGCTGATTTTCGGCAACTATCGGCAGGCGAAGGTCGCTCATTATACAGAATGACGTCACCGTGTTCTTACGGCCCACTTACGGAAAAAAAACGATAACTTTTCGCCGAGTGATTGTAAACATTGGTTAGTAATTTTTGTGGGCTACGAAAATACTGTTCGGACCGGGTCTCAATGATTGGGGATTATTTGAGGACATAAATATTTAGTCATTTATACTTTCTTTTGAAAAGGGTCAACGTGGTGATTAAATTTTCACAATGAAAAAAAACGTTTTTGCAAGTTTATTGGGGCTTTAAAGCAGGTTTTAGGGTGCACCAACCTCACACTTGCCCTAACAGGTTTCAGTATGGACAAACACGTAAAAGTTGTCTTGGTCAATTTACACCAACACACTCATCAACTCGACAAATTGAATGTTGAATACAAACCCACTCAAACATACAAAACTTAGAAAGAACAAGACATTGTCAACTGCTAAAGGTTTGTACTCAATTACCACACTAAGTGCACATTGATTCCTAACAGCAAGAACACGTGGCTGGAATTTAAAAAAAAAGCTATTTTCTTTTTCGACTATTCGGAGAATAGGGGAGCTATCCTACTCAGCCCTGCGTCGGAATTCGCGTTCGCGTCTGCTACCGTTTAACAAAAATTTGCACTTTGGTCCATTACTTTGAAACTATCAAAGTTATCACCATGAAACTTGGTACGTATATTCACTTTCAAAATCTACATCATTACCAACAAGACTCATAATTCTGCTACCAATATGTTCAAGTGTTTCCCGTTTATCACTCACTGTTTGCGATAACCAAAATATCCACTTGGTCCATTACTTTGAAACTACTTCAGTAATCAACTGGAAACTTTGGAATATACATTTACCATCAAAATATTTGCTGTTTTGACGTTTGGTTTCTCTTACTATATCAAATGTAAGGATAAACCGAAGCCATAGAAATGCGGCGGCGTCGCCTAACCAACCATGCAAGAGACAGACACTGTCAATACTGTCCGTATCTACAGATAAAGAATAGTTTAAGTATGATTGTCTAGTTACAGTCACCACATTGTCAGACATGCAAAACACACAAATGAACTACTTTTTGTAATTATTTTTATTATCAGAAAGATTTTTTTTTCATAAAATATCAACATGTTAGTCATATATTCCTGTAATTTTCTGACCTGAAAAAAGACCACCTTAGTTACAAATTCTTATTATCGTTCCAATTTTGCTTATCTTTACTAGAAAATCAGATTTTACACTAACACCTACTTCCATTTATCAACCAAGTCTGATGTAGATCTTGACTTGCTGGTTGAAACAACCCATGACTAAGAACTTAATTTAATATTTTAATAAATGTGCCTGGTCAAGTTTCAGAAGGAAACTAATATGCTTTTTTAAATATCAAAAAGTATTACTAAAACTGAAGAATAACTGTAAAAAAAATTAATTTAATTTAAAAACGATCTACGTACAAATAAACTATTTAATAACCTTTTTTTGATTATTATCGTTAAAAATCAAAATTGATTGGATATTATGAATTATACGATTTCGCACTCCTTGTTTATTTTCATAATTTGATATTTAATTTGTGTCACGGATGAGAGAGAATGTGCAGCCAGACCAGGACTTGAATCCTACACAGTGACTAGATTAGTTCCTTGACATTGCTTTTATTTAATTGCAGTGATTTACCTGCTTGTGTAGAAAAAAAGTGAAATATTCATATCAGGAATCGCCGCACTCACAAAACACAGCCTCCTCACGCAGCGAAAACGAATAGAGGAAGCGGGAGGATGTTTGTTATAAGTTCGTCATTTCAAATAAGACGCCATAAAAAATAATGAACCTTTGGGGATGCCGCCATGGAACTGTCAGCGGCAAAACAAATTACCACTGGGTCCAGGTTCTAGGGTACACCAACCTCACACTTCAACAGGTTCTCGTATCACAAACAAGCACAAGTTGTCAAAGTCAAATAACTCAAACCCACCCATCGGCTTAAAAACGTTGCATGCAAAAGCACACAAACATAAACATATAAAACATAAGAAGCTTATAGCATTGAAAAGCCAAAGGGACGGGTACTCAATGCCCTGACCGAGACCAGTTAAATCAGCAAGAACACGAGGACAGGCATAAAAGAAACACAATTTGAGCACTTAATATCTTTTACGTGTTTGCTTTTGTTTTAAATAGGTTCCGATGCCCGTTGTAACTGTAGAACCAGCAAAAGTGAACACTATACCATTTGAGCTTGGCGAATCAGAAACAATTTTATTCAACATTACAAATCATGGATTGATTCGAGCTGATAACCTGAGATTCAATCTACCGACAGACCATCCATATTTAATATTTGAATCGGTATTTATTTATATATTTCTATAAATCTAGTTAATAATTTATATAATGTCCATCAATAATCAAAAATATATTCGATCAGTAGGCCTTTGAACGCTTTTTATTTTAAGTTCCATGTTAAAAAGTTTGTACTTGTTATTAAAATACCAAATCATTGAGAAAACTTAATATGAAAAATGTCTGCTTTTTCGTAATTCTATCTTATTATCATTTTAAACCTTTGAATCTTTTTTTTGTTTTCAGACAATTGATTTCTTAGGAAATTTAGATGCAAATACTTCCATAATCGTTCCGGTAAAAACGATTGTAAGGAACAGAGTCAGACGTGATGTAGGTGTGGTTTGTGGGATGGGACTTCTGTATGACATTTATTGCGGTGGTGTAAGGACTAAAGCAGTCGGTATCACGCTAACTCGCGAATACCCAGGAGCACCACATCTACCATGTTATACTAGTAGTATTTGGTCATCTGGACATGGTAAACTAAAATTACCTTTTATTTATTATATACCCATGAATGAGTTTAGTATAGTGAATCCGCAAAATTGATACAACTCGGTCAGATTTGAAATTCCGTATCGGACAATGTCCGATTTCCATTTATTTTGCAGCTTCTCATGTTCTGTGTGACGTCATATACTACGTCACACTAGGCTGTCATTACATTCCGGCACATAACTCCATGTCCGATAGGAGAACAACAAAGTAATGCCATGATCAATAATGTACCCGAACTTAGATACAATGTTAAAACATGATTTATAATGTCCGATAGGAGCACATCAAAGTTATGACATGATTAATAATTGTCCACTAAGATAAATACAGTGTTATGCCATGATTTAAAATGTCCGATAGGAGCACATAAAAGTTATGAAATCACAAATAATGTCCACCTAGTTAAATTATGACAAGTTAATTTTTTTTTGTTACAACAAGCTTAAAACAATTTGTCTAAATATTGAATTGCGCTTAACCCGGGGAGAGGCGGCGTGAACATTTATATGCACTTTCATTACTATTCGTGAACAGGCTCAATTAAACGGAGCCTGCAATATTTTGCTATTTGTCGTATTTTGATGCTTCCAAAATTCCTTTTTAAAGGCAGTCGCTACAGTTTCATCAAAATTTTCCCAATTATCAAGTTCATTCAAACTTTGTGTATGTCAAGAACATGATGTTATGAAATAAAAACCCAAATAAAAATGGGACCTTACCGGGGTAAGATGTTTGTTATTAGAAACCACAGATGTCACATTTTTAACAATTTTTACGATTTTCATAGACATCTTTGTCGGCATGAAATAATAGAATGTATCACAAGAATATCATAAATAATTCTTTTTTTCAGTTTAGGACATTCTACATTACAAAATAATTGCTAAATATTGCAATTTAAATAATGAAACACATATAAAAAATTATGTACTACCTAATTTACGACATAGGGTTTTTCGGCAAATCTTTTCATTCTAAGGGATGATTTTAAGTTTACTAGAATTTTACATAATAGAATTTCCCCAAAAATACCAATATATTCACCAATGTATAACAAAAATAAAATAATAAAAAGAAAAATGTAGATTACCATGTTAATTTGTTCTAAATGGCAATTTCAAAGGGGGGGGGGGGTGTAATTATGTATACACACAAATACTTAAAGGTTTATAGTGTACATCATTAATGATTAAATGTTTGGCATTCTAATTATTATGACGACAATTTATGACAAATTTAATGAAAATAATAGATAAAAAAGCATAGTACTGATGTTCAATGTCAATTTTTTATCTGCCGCTGAAATGAGAGAATCTGCTTACAGTTAATACGAAACACAGACACCGGTCAATATTCCTGTATATATAAGCATTTTATATTGAATATTAACTTGCACACCAATAATTTTGTTTGGACATAATAAAGCACTAAGCATTTTAATTTTTATGCAACTTCTGCAGATAAAGACTTTATCTGTAATCTTGAGAGGCAGTAAGCACCTTGATCAAGGGTTTCATACAGTGTACGACAGGGCAAGTTCGTGTTAACAATTAGTATACATTTTTAATTTATTTGAAAAGTGACCAAGTACAACGATTCTTTGGTCTTTCAAAACATCTTCAGGGACATAATTAACATAAGACCCTACATCGGGGACAGCGCTATCTATCACAATTTCTCCCACTTTCGGTCCATAACCCTGAAACTTGTATCATTTTTGTCGGACGAAACATTCGACTGCCAGTTTTTCAAACGCGCAGATGACAGAAGTCCTTTTACACAAGCCCTTTTCGATATAAACCTACCCCTTTTGGCCCTCATTATTCATTTATTATTGCAAAGTATCTTCAACGAATGTTTCACTTTATCCACGCGTGAAACGATTTAACGAGAATAACGCATTTAGTATAAAACCCCGGTCGGACCGTGAACTGTGTTTTAATCATTGCATTTAGGCGGTGGTACAGTAGTTTAATACTCGTTTAAAAAACTGTAGCGACCGCCTTTAATTTTTATTTAAGTTTCGCGGTAGCGTAGCGTTGTTCGTGCCGTGTGGCGGCCGTAATAAGTCTGTCCGTACATTCATTCAGTGCTGTTATCAATTATATAGCACTTTGAAGGCCGTTGAACATAGTACTTCTATATGTGTAAATATTGAGCTGCGCTCAACCCGGGGTTATGCAGCGTGAACAGTAACATGCATTTCCGTAACTGTTCATGAATATGCTCAATCAAACCGAACCTGCAATATTTAATTTTTTTTAATTTTGGTGACTTTTAAAGTTTTTTCTTTTCATCTATATATCTAAATATCAGGTAAACCACTATGCAAAATGCAAGTCTTATAACTGTTTAATTGTTTGGTTTAATTATTCATTATTTTGGGGATAATCTTATTTTGTCCTTGCATTAAAACGGAGTTAACAGAGCTTCGCATAATATGAAAAATTATAATTAAATAAATGTAACAATGGCTTATTTATTTGTAGGCGGTTCAGGTGTTCTTTGGTCTGGTTCCATCACATATGCAGCTACAACACCTTTGACTTGTGACTGCGCGAAGACATTTATCAAAAGCTGTGTATTGGGATTTAATCCCATATTCGCATGCGCTTTTGCTTTAGAGGGTCTTATTTCCTTAGATGTAAGACAAATTTTATACGCATTGTAATGTTTTAAAGGCAGAAAATAGAACAACAACCTTCGTGGCTCGTTACTAAATCTATTCTAACCAAAATAATTAAGTACATGATATTATAGAGACATTGTATTGAAGGCGGAGTTTTCATCATTTGTCAGTTCCATTCATATACATTACATCGGCGCTTTTCTTTAAAGAAACAATGGATGTTGAGATTAAACATTCCTGAAATGAATGCAATTAATGATGACATATTTGAAATATTCAATGTATCCATCAACAATATTGACATTACAATGTTGTTATACCCTTTTTAATTTCTGGCGGTAAATTTAATGTTTTAATGCTTTGTTATTTTTAATTTTATAATGTCAGTTCTCATTTGTATCAACTTTTCTGTAGAACTATTGTTGTTGTTTTTTTTATAAACGATAATATGGCCTAACTTAAGAGACATGTCTAAACAGAATTTGATTGAATTATTTTTCAGTTTTATCAGCACGTTGTTTCATTTTCTGCTTCTCACGTTTGCTAAGCGCTGCGCTTTGGTGAATTGTGAAAGTTTATTTTTGGTTTGACGGCCAAACAATAGTTCCGATGGTGATTTATCCGTGCATAGGTGCGAGGTTGTGTGAGAAATTTTGTAAGCTAGTAGAAATTTGTGAATTTCTATTTTCCAGTCTATATTCTGCCAATTTTTATACTCCCGTATTTAATGACTGACCGAATAATCTCGTCCTGGGCTGAACTGTCTGAAATTTCTTGCAAAGTCGTTGCTTTTGGCACTGCATTTTCACACACTAATTGTACGTACTTTTCAGAAATTTCTGATTCTTGGGAATTTTCATTTGCTTTTGGTGAACGAGAGCAAAAGTCGGACGGATTTTAATGTCCTGGTGAAATTTTTTCTGTAAACTTGTAGCTTCCAAGTCCTAAAAGCCATCCCTCGATTCTTGTGGGTGATTGATGTCCAGGTGTTAATATGTGCTCCTATGATCACTGTCGACCGTGAAATTTTATTCATTAAGATAAACAATTTCATAGAGTACTGCTAATGTTTTTTTCGTTCTATCTGTAAATGGCGTCGCTCCACATCGCTAAGCGTTCTGCTTGCGTATGCTACTGGTCTCAACTGGCCATCGGGTTGTTTATATGACAAAATTTCTGCCACTCCCACGGGTGTTCCATCGACTATAACAGCAGTTTTCACTTCTGGATGATAGTATGTAATCATTGATGCGCTTGTTAATATATACTGAGGTTGTTCAAAGGCCCTCAATAGATATTTTCCCTAGTTAAAAGTTTCGCGTTTACGAGTTAATTTCCAAATCGGTTCTGATATTGTAAAAAAAGTTTGCTATAAATTTCGAGCAGAAAGATACTAGTTCAAGAAAGATTTTAAACTCTTTGGTGATGACGACGGTCTTGTTTCGAGTGCTTTAATTGTAATAATTTTTGAAAGAAAGTAACATTCATTTTCCGGGACGACTAAGCCCAAATGAGCTGTATGGAAACTTAATTTTGATTCCCCGATCTCGGAGGGTTAGATAGTATAGTGATCGTCTTGTCCTCCCGTTCGTCACAAATCTGGTTTCCAGAGTACATCTGATTCAACCACACTTCGTTTAAGTGTTGGACTATATTTCAGAGTTCCGCGTCCAAGAATAATGGCCTTCATGTGGTATGCTCAAAAGACAATGCGAGGTCCTACCTAGCACACATGCACTTTATTTGCATGCATAAGCTTTGAATCGGACATGAAGCAGCATGCGAAGTCCTACCAATTGGTTTCCTAAGCTGCACACAACACAACAACAAAGTTATCTGTACTCTTAACATCTTGTCTTGCAGCTATAAAAGAGCATGTAATTAGGTATTGCGAAAAACTACTAGCAAAAATGTATTTTGGTCTATATAAAAAATTCAAATGACGTTTTAAAGAAGCTTAAATCAAATAATTTCAAGGCGTTCTGTTTGTCTATTTATAATTTGTCAACAATTCCCTACCTCATAATGCTAACAAGTCTCATTGAAAAAAACTTTTGCTAGAGAAAATAAAAAAGTTGTCGCTTTGTTATAACATAGGGCAATCTTTACAGATGGTTCTTATGATAATTATACTTCAGTATAATATAGTCTCCCCGTACATTCAATCAGCGCTGTTATCAGTTACGTCCTTTGAAGGGCGTTGAGCACGATATTTATGTACAATGTCGATTTTGTTTAAATATTTCTGCAAGTTTATAGATGGGTCGTTTTAATATCCCAGCAAATAAAGATTCGGATATTGTTTAATTACCCCAAGGATATACTTCCTGCGTTGTCTGTGATATGCAGGATTTATATTCTCAGATCCCCTATCAAAATTCTATTTTGTTTAGTTTCGCCCATTGTTTTCTCGTTAGGGCAAATACATTCTTTTATCTGGGGACTATACGCCGCTGAACATGGAATGGTATTAATCTGAAAATACCGCATTAAGGCCTCCATGTTCACCACCATCGTCTGTGATGGATCAAAATTGTACTGATTATTGGTGAAAATATTGAGTTGCGCTCAACCCGGGGCTAGTCGGCGAGGGCAGTAATATGTTTTTCCATTACTGCCCATGAACAGGCTCAATCTAACCAAGCCTGCAATATTTTCATATTTGTCGTGTTCGGTGGCTTTCAAAGTTCCCTTCTTATCTATTTCATGGACCTGTAAAGACCCTATCCAGGCGCTCACATTGTTATTTGAGATTTGGTATACCTATTTATAAACAACTAATAGGAATTCAAATGGGTACTAATTGTGCATCCGTTGTTGCTGATCTGTTTTTATACTGTTGTGAAAGAGATTTTATGTTGTCTCTTTCTACCGAACATGAGGATGACATTTATTACATCTTTAAACCTTGATGATTTGTTGAATATAGATAATAATCATTTTCCAGCTCTGGTTAATAAAATTTATCCTAATTAACTACAACTTAATAAAGCAAACACTTCAGCTAACCAAGCAAACTTTCTTGACCTTAATCTTTCTATTCAGATACGTCACTTCTAAAATATATGATAAAAGAGATTATTTCGATTTTAATATAGTAAATTTTCCATTTTTAGACGGCGATGTTCCTTGTGCAACATCTTGCAACGGGGTTTATATCTCACAGCTTGTTCGCTTTTCAAGAGCTTGCAATGATGTTAATTATTTTGATGAACGTAATCTTTGCATAACATAAAATCTGTTGAAACAAAGTTATCGGTATCACAAATTAAAGAAAACATTTTGCAAGTTTTATCGCCGATACCCAGATTAAATTTAAAAATACAGGTACAGTATAAAATCACTTTTGCAACAAGTTATTTCAAAGCCATTTTAATGATTTAATTTATAAACTTCAGACAATAAAAGGCAATGTTAATTTCTCCCGGTTCTTCGTAAAAACCATCTGTAAATTGAAAAAGAAAGGTTACCAACATGATATTCCGCAGCGCTCTGCAGGTCTGGTGATTAACCCATCTACAGTTGATCATTATGCTTACCTCTTTGGTTGCACGACGGTGGCAGGGTTTAAGAGTTTTTGAAGGTTTTTAGGGAAATCTTTTCAACGAAAGAACATAGTAGCTTGATGTGTTTCTTTTATTACTGTCATTGCTTTCTTGCTAATTTGACTAAAGGTGCTCTGGTCTCGGTAAGGTCATTGAGCACCCGCCCCTTTGGCTTTTCAATGCTATTAGCTTCTTATGTTTTTTAATGATTGTGTGCTTTTGCGTGCAACATTGTTAAGCTGGTGGGTGGATTGGAGTTTTTTTTTCACTAAGACAACTTTTGCTTGTTTTGTGATATGAGAACCTTTTGGGGCAAGTGTGAGGTTGGTGCACCAAAGAACCTGGTTTAAACCCCCAGTGGCAATTTGTTTTGTCCAGACCATTTCAAGGCGTTATCCCCAAAGATTCTCTTTTTCTTTCATTCTTTGTGACGTCTTATTTGAATTGGCATACTTATAACAAACATGCTCTCTCTTCCTCTTTCCTTTTTCGCTGTGTTTTGCGAGTGTGGCGATTCCTGATATGCATATTTTACCGTTTTATTATTTCTTATATAAAGATTGCCTACTGTTTTGTAAGTTTGCAATATTTGCTCTCCGATAATGCATTGTTTCTTTGAATTAAATGCTCATTTTTGTGTTATTAAGAGTAACGGAAGCGATCCACGTAGTACGATTCTGGCGATAGCAGACATAGTTTTTGGTTGTTTCCCTATCCCAGCACCGTATGGAACAATCTACACGGCGATCAGGTATCTTCTTATTGCATTATTTTTTTATAATCAGACAGTTCTTACATAAGATCATGTTTTGATTTATTAAATGCTTAATCAACGAATAACACTAAGTCTAATGAATGTTTTATATTTTTTAATACTCCAACAGATAAAACCAGAAAAGGCCAAGTTCAAAGGATATATTTTTACACTGATCAGGTAAGGTCAAGTTCAAAAGATAAAAAAAAAATTATCAGAAAAGGTCAATTTCAAAAGATAAATACACTGATCAGATAAGGTCAAGTTCAAAAGATAAATATACTGATCAGGAAAGGTCAAGTTCAAAAGATAAATACACTGATCAGAAAAGGTCAAGTTCAAAAGATTAATACACTGATCAGGAAAGGTCAAGTTCAAAAGATAAATACACTGATCAGGAAAGGTCAAGTTCAAAAGATAAATACACTGATCAGATAAGGTCAAGTTCAAAAGATAAATACACTGATCAGGAAAGGTCAAGTTCAAAAGATAAATACACTGATCAGGAAAGGTCAAGTTCAAAAGATAAGTACACTGATCAGGAAAGGTCAAGTTAAGAACGCAGCCTTCTGCTTCAGCTAACAAAAAGTGATACAGATAAAGAGAGCATATAATAAATGTTATGACAAGTTTTTCTATATATTTTTAGACAACACATATCAGAGAGAGAGAGAGAGAGAGAGAGAGAGAGAGAGAGAAAGAGAGAGAGAGAGAGACTGACCATCATTTAAGTCTGATAAGTCGTGACATGTTGTTTAACCTTCCATTTACCTGTTTCAGACATTACTTGCGATCATATCTTAAATGAATTTACATACCTGCATGTGTAAAAAAAGCTACATTGACTGTGTAGTTATCCAGTAAGGTTATTTACAGTCATAGTTCTTTACATCTGACATGCAATTAACTATCCAATAAATCCAGACAGTTCTGCCTTTAATGCTTCCTTAACGTTGTCTTTCCCTCCGAATTCGTGTATGTGTATTACTCAAGTTCCTATAGGTTCCATATATTCCTAACGCCAAACATTTTCTTAAATTTTGTCAGCATTAAGGTAGAGCAACTGTATTGCTTTCCCGCGCAAAAATTTGCGACGTCATTAAACATCGGCTCGCTTTCGGTGACTTCCGACGCTACTCGTCAGAGCCGATAGTAGCCGAAGCAACATCGATTATTGTCGACTGTTAGTGACAGTTCACCGAGTATTCCCGACGTTCGAGAAAAAAGCGCGGGAAAGCATTACAGTTGCTCTACCTTAATTTGAAATTGTCGTTACTGCTGTTATTGAACAGTATATGGTTACAGTTAACGTCTATTCTTGGAATGACGTCATACAGTTGTGCAGTCGACATTCCTTTTACATTCGACATTTTGCGGTAAAACTAACATTATGTAGTCATAATATGTATAATTACATAATAGTTATAAGAAAATAACATACAATTGTTAAGTCATTCCAGAAATACAAATTAAACAAAAATGTCAAAAAATATTTTACCAAAAGTACCTTTTTCCAGTGACGTGTCCCATATCATTTTAATTCCATTCGTTATCTTCATATAATACATATGTTACTATATATAGTAACAAATTTACGTTGAAAAAATATTATTACTCGGCCTCGGCAGATTTTATCGCATAATTGCCCCGCACGTGGAGGGCAATTATGCGATAAAAGCCCTTGGAAAAGACGTACGTGCAACGCTTGGTTTTGCATGACGTCATTAGCGGCATTCCCGACAGCAAAATGGCCACGGGTGAGCGTACGCTGGAGTCGCTCGCAAATAGAATTCTAGATTTAGATGGAATTACTGCTAAGTTGCCTCAAGAAAACAATCATTTAACCGAGGAAGAAGCTAGACTGTTATTGACAGTAATTTATCTAGTTTTGACACAACTTCTAACATAATTATTTCCCTTTGCCCTGCGGTTAAGGTAAACCTCGGATTTCACCGGTACAGTAATCGAGGGAAAACTGACATATGTATTATACAGAACAATTCATGGGTGGTCGGGGCGGATGTTGATAATTGCCCCGCTAGAGATAAAATGCCCTCGGGCTAAAGCCCTCGGGCATTTTATCTCTTGAGCGGGGCAATTATCAACATCCGCCCCCGACCACCCATATATTATTCTCTAAGTAATCCGTGTATACAAACGTTACGTTTGAATTTATTTTAAACGGAGTGGATTTTTATATGTTATACGTAAAAAACAACTAGACGATCATGTTTTCGGTTATTCTATAATATGCTGCATGCACATCTGTTTCACAAATTTCGAAATCAAAAGAACCTAAACCCACCAATTTACAATTAAGAGAATCCGACTAATTACAGGTGTTTAATGGACGTTAATGAAAAATGTGTCGGCGGTAAAAGAAAAAGAGAGGTCAGTTCAGATGTGGTTTATAACCTACTTTCTACAGCGAAGCAGGTAGAAAACTTTTTAGCGATGATGACCGAGATACAAGGAGGGGAAGAATTGTAAGATTACATTAATTTGTCATAACGTACTCAAATTCAAACGAAACTTTGCAACTTGTTTTCGATAAATATTAAATAATTAGTTCCAAAATTAACTGGATCGTTTCAGTTCTACAGTAAAACTTTCTAGATCTGATCTCAATTTTGATACTAAATATCTACACAAGCATTAAGAAAAACAGTTAATGAAAACACCGAAAACAAGTAGCACAGTTTCTTTTGGAATAAAGTACCAGTATATATAACATCCGTCAGACGACAAATACACTCTAAAAAAACATTAAACTTGTATACATTGGTGTTGTCGATTTTTAACTTCAATAACAAATAGAAATTTGAGTTTTAATTTGAATGTCAATATTTTATTCCAACACGTATGACATGAATACATAAACATACAAAGAAACATAATTTTAATGTTGACCTTTAATTTTGTTGAGTGTATTATCTGTTGTGAGACTTTTACTATAATATGCAGATAACTGATATTATCTGTCATAAGAATATATTATCATTTTAAAGGGAAATATATAATTTTTATGTAAATGTTTCACTTTTTTATTATTGTTGATGCCTTAATTGAAAATTTAATTTAAAATTACTATTGAGACAAAGTATTTCGGAGTAAATGTGTATCGTTGTTCTTTTAAGTGAAATATGCATATAAGATATAAGTATTACCACATTCGGAAAACACTGCCTACTCCTTCAGCCAAAAGGCAGATAGGAAAAGAGAAAATTTCGATTGTTACTTCTTGCAATGAAGTTACGACAGTCTTGCGTACAACCCTCGATTTGTTTATAATGTGGTCTGTTTTAAAAACGCCACCACGAACAATCCACGAAAAATAAGAGTCCTTAGGGTTTGTTTTACAAAATATAAAATACGTAACAACGGTCTCGAAATTACTTTCTTTAAATGTATGTAAACATTTATAGATTTAATAGTTAAATGCACAAGTTGTAACTGTATGCTGTTTACAATTCATTGAACTGCGAAATGATATTTATTTGTTTAGTGTGGTGGCCGTAATTATCTCAAGATGCTAATTGGTGTACCGTGTCATGCGGTGATGATTAGGTTGATAAGGGTTTTCCGATCAACCGGTTTTGGGGTTGTCCCGGTTAGCTTAATAGCGAACGTGATTGGCATCACTCTCTACCACTATCGCCTCTGTTATAGGCTAGGACTACTTTCAACTACTTTTACTTTAGGCCATAGAAAATTAATTCCTAGATTCTCATCCCCGCCCGCCCCTCGAAAATCACTCCGCCCGAACTTTTTTTTATTTTGAAAAAAAAAAAATATGTAAATCAAAATTTACCTTACGTTCATTTTTATTCAACGTTATTTTAATAATAGCATTTCTGTACAATGTCCTTAATTCTTATAATGAAAAAGAAAGTTGTTAAAACTTCAACACATGTATATAAATACGTTCACAGTTAGAATGAAAAATAAAAATTAAAAAATAAAACCCGCCCACCCGCCCCATTTTTTCCCAAAATTAGGATGAGAATCTAGGAATTAATTTTCTATGGCCTTAACTCAAAGAAATAGTTTCCGATTACATTTACAATAGCTTGTGTTTCTTCGGTTTTAATGAAAGATAGTAACGATTTATGTCATTTGTTTTACATGAAGCTTTCGAATTCATAATTATGACTGTATATTTACACTTCAACTTCATTCTCTACGATGAAGTCTTATTCACCTAAGGAATCATAATTTCTAATGGTAAACAGTGTGACGTAATAGTTTAAAAGGCGTGGCTCCAAAAGAACCGTTCACAGTTTATTGGACGTTTCACAATGTTTTGACCTGTGACGTCGCCGAGCATGCACGTTTTGCCACGAGTTGTTGCGAAAAAGCTTGCAGTCATTCACTTTGTCGTGAACATGGCTGTTCTAACAGCCATAAGAAAAAGCCGTTATATACGAATTCTCCTAATAATTTCGGGCTTCACACACTTTAAACAACCCAACTGTTTTCCATACCCAAATGAAAAACATCAAATATCGATTCAATCCTTAAATAAAATAAGGCTGTCGAGTTTGGTCAAAAATCTTAACATTGAGCCTTTCGCAGAGATGTAAAGTGAGTGTAAGGAACGACAACTCTGCGAAGGAGATTGGATTGGCATTGCATGGCTAGGCCATGTTGTCGCCGTACTGGTTCGTTCCCAAGTAGGAACAATATCAATGCAACGTGTCTCGTCTTGTAGGTCGTCAGTGGAAACATCATGGTACCAGGCTTTCAAGAAAACAGTTGGCGAAAACACAGAACTTGGTACCCTACTGTCTGATAGTGAAGCAACGTCCGTTTTAAGCACGCTTACAGACGAGGCTTCCAAAACAAAACTGCTGAACGGATTTCTCAAACGTTGGAATAATACAGGTATAAGACACTTACTCAATGTAATAAATGACAAGGGAGCAGTAAAAACAATCTTACTTGTGGCTGTTCATAAACAGTAACAATCTGATTAAAATCATCTCCTGAAAACCGTTACGCTATCCGGATCTGACGACGAGTCACTCTCTTACATTATCGGCTCAATACATTCACCTGTGTTATAAGCTGTAAGAACTTTCAACTACTTTTACCTTAACTCAAAAAAATACTTTACTTTAACTCACCAATATACATTTTAAATTGCTTGGGTTACTTTGGTTTGAATGAAAGATAGTGAAGATATCTGTCATTTGTTTAATAACAAGCTTTATCACATACCTTCCGGTGTGGGAGTGTAATAACACCCGTTATATATTTTCGATATATAACTAGTTATATATCGCAGCCGAATCACTATTCATCCGCGTAAACAGTGATCAAAACAAATTTATGAAAATGACTTACTTTTGAAATCTGACCCCTTCAGTCAAGCAATCAACTTCTATAAGGAACTTAAGCATCCCTTATATTGATAATATCCACGGAAAATATAACTTTCTGACACTTGTTTACTCCGTAAGATAGCAATAGGAAAGTTCATGATGAAATTCAACAACAGCAACAAAGCCATTTTCATTTCGTGTAAATCGAAAACAAAATGACCCAGACGCTGACATCGTTTTCAAAACATCGTCTGTGTGATCTTACAACATCCCCGAAACAAAATAAAAACACCAGAACCACATTTTCAATCCAAAATTTGAGTTTATACATCCAGCAAATTTCAATGTTGTCATATGCCGCTTTGAAAGTTTACACAAATGACGTCATTCAGTAGATCGATTTATTTAATAAAACACAACTTCAGAAGCCTATAAATGGTAGATTCTTTTAATATATAGACTCTAGCGCTGTTAATTTATTTTTTTATATTTACTTATTTTGGCAAATGGGTGAACGGTAGAGTAAATTCTTTGGGGACTAGCTTATGTATCACCCGATACGACCGAATTACACACGTTTTGACTTCACTCTTCTAGGCGATAGAAAGAACAATTCATGGATTTTGCTTGCTTTTTCAGGGTATGTGATAAATAGAATACATCATTCGTGATCATTTTATACTGAAATTATTAAACTCGTCATCTAAATCGATATAAAACTCGGCAAAAGCCTCGTTTTATATCGATTTAGATGACTCGTTTAATAATTTCAGTATAAAATGATCACTCATGTTGTATCCTCTATTTCATATTCATAATTATGACTGTATAAAATAAGGCTGTCGAGTTATGTCAAAAATCTTGACATTGAGCCTTTCGCAGAGATGTAAAGTGAGTGTAAGGAACGACAACGCTGCGAAGGAGGTTGACGACGAGTAACTAAAACGTGCTTTTATCACTAACCCTTTTAACCAATCAGATTGTCTGTTACAAAATCGAAGAAGTGAAAGTAAAAATAGTATTTTAAACCATGAAAAGTGTCGACGGCCTGCGTAAGACATATTTTACTGAAGATATATGTTTTAATGTAGTATTGCATTCATTTCTAAAGAATTGATGATGTCTTCTGTTCATTTTGCGAGAGTTATAAATCATGCTTCCTGTGTTGACAATTTTGACAAAACAGTAATCGGGCAAAACCGCTATAACTTATGTACGGAATATGCGGGCTGTCATCAGATCTAACTTTTTGTTAGATCTGACTTTAGTGAGATTGTAAACAGTAATGAAGATGTATAATACTAGACAAAGTACTTTCTGTGCCGCGTAGACCTGGGTTGAGTAGCTCGATTTTTACATTAAAAAAAAACATTATTTATCCTTCACATTTATAATGTGCATATGCTGATAATCATAGAACCATTTCTTAGATTTCTATGATTAGAATAAGTGGTATTTCATAATAAAGTGTTGCGTAAGTGACAGTTACGTGTAACGTAAATGCCTCTTCCGTACCTATCCACGAACTGATTAAAATGGATGGTGAGTTTGAACGAAACAAATACGAAGATATAACATTTGTACAGGGTCTAATTGAAACTGTTATTCTTACCTGTTTAAGTACATGTATGCAAACATTAATGCTTAGTACTGTTTAGACAGCATAGCCCTGAAATGAGCAAAACTCACATGCATTTTTTTATTCATACTAAACGATGGTGTGCTTAAAATGCAGAAAGTTAGCCTTTAACGTGAAAACGATAGATGGGCCTGAGCAGAATATCATTTTGTCAGGAGATTTGAATTTGTATAATAACCTACGTAGAATATGAAGAATAACATGTACAGATCTGACAGAAACAAGATATTAATGGGTTTTTGAACGCGTTTGGAATAAGCATTAATTAATCAAAGTTTATGAATACATCATATAATTAATTGAATTTAATAAATTATAACTGTAGAAAGAAAATCTAGTAATGTGCTTAAAAACTGCTGTGAAAAGTTGTTTGCCGCATAGTGTGTGGGTGACGTTGCTTGTTGTTCAGTTTTAAAGCAAAACGTTTTATGTTTTGTTCAATTCCAGCTGCTGCTTGGGAAAATGGAACTCTTTACGAACTAGGGAACACAGATCGAGTGATTAGTTTCACTATATTGAACACACGTCTAAAACGGTATTTCATTGATAACGACAGGTCAACTTCAAGAGGATTCAGTTCAATTTTTGATGAATATAATTATGCTGTGAAGGCATACAGAGCTGCAGAGCAGCAACAGGTAGGCAGAAATGGGGCGCGTCACGGCGAGATGTGAACAGGCGGAACCTTGATGGTCATTCTATTACCACTAACGATTTTCTAACCAGTTTTAATTGTTTTTATTTGTTTTGTCCCCGTACTTTCTGCCATATGTCGACAATTATTTATAACTGGTTTCTGTTACACGTAGAACATTATTATAACTGGTTTCTATTTTATGACAACCATTATTATTATTTTTTATTTTTACCGTATCGTTTTTACTTTTACCCGGTTTGTTATTGTGTATGTTGTTACTCTTATCCAACATCGCTTATATAAACTCCTTTAGGCGAAAAAAGGTAGCAAGAAAACTTGGATCTTATGTTGAAACCATTTTGCTAGAATATTAGTTGTTATAAAAAAAAGAGTATGTAGTATGAAGTATGAAGCTTGTGTTGCATCTTTTTCTTATTATGATTTTAAATTATAAATACGCAATTAAAAAGACGGTCAAGTAAATTTGGTTATCTTGTTTGTTTTTCAGATTGCTGTTGGGGGCTCGGAAAAGGAAGGCATTTGTGCACGAGTAAGAGTGAGAATTACACAAGATCTGATTCTTACAAGAGAAGCTTTCAACGCAAGACTTGAAATAGAAAATGGAGAGAACTTTGACCTGAAAAATATAGAAGTTTTGATTGAAATCAAGGAAACGCTTGGAAATGGAAAACAGCTAAACAATAAATTTTCAATCGGTAAATTTAACTGCCATAAACCTGTGATGCGAGCATGAAATTATATACTTATTACTATATAGATAAATCGTTTCAGTTACAAATTTATATGGTCACACACATTTATTGTAGATGTAAAGAATTTTGTCATTGAAATCCAAATAGATATTTTCTTTAAAATATATTAACTTTTAAACTTTAAAGATCAAACTTTACATACTTATTGTGTCGCCTTGAAAAATAGCGATCCCACATTCAAGCGGCGGCGCCGGTGTCGTTCGGTAGTCACAAATTTTAAAATGAAACTTACCGTTTCTCAAAACTATTTACTTAATACTTGGAATATAGCATCAGCATGAATAAAACCGTCAATGTTAACAAGAATAATAACCCGTTTTTAAATGTTTTTGTTTGAAGTTAAGACACTTTCAAATGACTTTAATATGAAACTTCATGTTGAGTTATGTGTTCTATAAACTTTATACTTGAATTTTTAATAAACCCATGAATGATTTTAGCATAGTGCATCGTTAATCCTCAAAATCGATACAACAAGTCAGATTAGAAATTCCGTACCGAACAATGTTCAGCTTTCCGTGTTATATGTGACGTCATGTATAACGTCACAGTAGGTTGTCGTAATTTTCCGGCACATAACGAACTCCAAAATAGGAAATTTCCTTCGCAGTTTTACAAACGTTACTGTATTTTTACGCCATTCATAAATTTTCTTCGCCATTCATAATTTTGTATAGCGTTACTATTTTTTTTCTGCTATTATGTAAACCACGGTTTTTACTAAAATTTTGTTGCTTATTTTATTTAAATTTGTTTTTAACGAGAAGGGCATATAATAATAGGAACATTATGATAGTATGCATTCTGTAGGTTCGTATTATTTCTCGTTGCGTATGTTACCACATCACCCTCGACCTTCGGTCTCGCACGATAATGTTTACGTACCCAACTCGAAAAATACGAACCTACTAAATTTTGAAGTACTTGTCTTATTAACTTATTAGACTCTGCATAACAAAGCCGTTTGTTAAAAAAGTGAAATAAGCGGATGACAACTCCTATTTGGCCATTGTTTTAGCTTTTTCTGACAAAAATATGACTAATTTGTGAATTATGCCCCTCTCAATCAGCAGGCGACAAAAGTGTTCCATGAAACACACAAATTCTTTTTTATTTATGATGTTGTTTGATTTCAATGTGTCCGATAACTTTGTTTTAAGGTAAGACCTGTGTAATGAATACCTATATCCAGAAGAGTATCCAAGGGAGGTAACTAATGTAGTAAATTAGGGTATATTTCTGTCATGCAAGAGGACCAGGGTTCAAATCCCACTGGAAGCTATTTTTTGTAAGCCTAGAGCTTAAATAATTGGCATATTTCTTTTTTTCCTGTGTAATTCTGTCATTGAATATAAAATTCTCATGATTTAAACTAAAATAAGCAAAATAATCAAGATTAAAGGGGTTTTCGCTATCAGAATAGTGTTTATTCAAGTCATCAATTTGAAAATTTGTAAAACTGGATGGTAAACTTCTCTGAAATTTTGTTTAAATTTTGTTTAAGGCATATAGTTAAAAATGGTAAAGTTTGGTATATTGCACCAATCAGGATTTTGCACAATTTTCATTAATTTAGTCTCGTGAAATATAAAAAATGCATTTTTTAAAATTTATTTGGTCAAAAAAATGTCATTTTAAGATAAATTCTGTATTTATATATTATATCTTAAATTGATTTAGTAAAATATAACATATTTTGGATAAACTGTAAAAAAATTATGGTTGAATGTATCAATAACAAAAAATTTTGTCACCGATTAAAGAATTTGGATACTTTCACGTTTTTTCTCACTTTTTTAAATAAAAAAGCTAAAAATCTCAAAAACTACACGGTGAACATCATTCAAATTTTGCATACAAGTCAGTGGTATGAAGCAGTTGATGAAAATATAATCAGATGTTGGATTCTTAATAGTGCCTATTACACAGGTCTTACCTTAAGACAAACTTTGCTACTTATGGCATATGTGGTTTCAGAACACAGCGTCTTGCCTATTATTTTTTTGTTCTGTTTTTGAAAATTAAGAAAATACAAAGGTTGGTTTGCATATTAGGCCTATTCCCGTTAGCATTTAAAATAATTTAACCCAAGTTCATGTTTTAAATTATAACTCATTACAATAAGATCATTATTTTAACACTTACCGTATCTGTTTTATGTATTTCTAGAATGCGTTAAAATTCTTTTCGTTGGCAAGGTAGTGATGCTCAATCATACATGTTTATGTCCACTGAAATCACATACTCCATGCATAATATTTTGTTTCTTTTTTGCAATAAAATTATCCTCCTTTCTTCAATTTCAGGTACCCCAAATTTAATAGGAATTACAGGTATTGACGGAGTGGGATGGCTTGGGAAAGGTTTGTCCGGGTCTGCAGAATGGCTTATCATACCGCATGCTGACGCCGCTCCCCAAGACGACACACTTTACGACGTTGGAGGTACAAAAAATTACACAAAATGTTTAGATTAGCCTTTCACATATGGGTAGTGTGTGCGTGTTAGTTTTTTCTTATATGCGATTTTTACCTTTTTAACTTTGATATAGTAAAATTAATAAATAGTGAATTTAGCATTATCCGTTATTCATAACAAGAGTTGGTACAATAATGTTTGGGAGTTATCCCATGATAAAATGATTAACATATTTCAGGATGACTGATATTTGTTAGTTTTTGGCCTTTATTTTTGTCGTTGAATAAGTTCTTATCATATTGTATTTATTTTAAACAATTTTTGAAAACAAAAGTGTTAAATATAAATACATGTTTGTTTAAGGTCGGCTATCCTACGTTGTCGACGGATCTCCGTTCACGGTTCCCCTGCTGCCAGATACAATTACCGTTAAGCCGAATCCAAGTCTTGTGGTGCATTACTTCCACGAGAAATACGTGCAAGGAGACGACGCGATGACGGATGAGGTTGAGCCAATAGTGCCCTTCAGTTTAGCTGTTATAGTGAAGAATAATGGCTATGGCGTGGCAAGAGCCCTCCGAATCACATCTGCCCAACCTGAAATTATAGAGAACGAAAAAGGATTGCTGATATCATTCAAAATAATTGCAGCTCAGTTAGGAGATTCTCCAATTACTCCGTCCCTATCCGTTAATTTCGGCGACATTCCTTCCTTCGCAACGAAAACTGCTAGATGGTTGATGACGTCGACGCTTGCTGGAACTTTTTTTAATTATAGCGCAACCTTTGAGAATATCAATCCAATGGGTGATCCCCAGTTATCACTCATAGATAAAATAGGCTACCACGAGCTCTTTCATTTGGTTAGAATAGAACTTCCTGCTTATGATGACAAATTAGACGACTTTCTTGTTAACGATTTTGTTGACCAAGAAGGTATTCCGGACAGACTATACAACAGTGCAAATGGCACAGATATTGCAGACGTTTATCAAGGGAATGTAACAGATGTAATAGTCTCGCAGGTTACAAGTACATCCAACAAAGTCTACACCCATGTGAAATTAAAAGTCAATGCTAACAGTTCCGTATGGTTCTACACTAGGCTTGAAAACACGTTCATAAGTTCGAAAAGTGAACAGTTGTTGTCAGCAACGGATGGAAGTGGTAGGGCATTATTTGTGGATAAAAATGTCTGGGAAACAACACATATTCTAGATAAGCATTACTTACATATATTTGATTATATTCCGAAAAACAACAGTGGTAATGACAGCGAGAGGATTGAACACGAATACTTTCTCATCTACGGACCACGTAATATTTACGCTCCGAACTTTAATTCAACGGCTTATAGTGCGACCGTACCATCTACAACTGGAGTGGGATTTGAAGTTTTGACAGTAAACGCCTATGATGTTGACAAAGATGATTTAGTTTTTCGATTTGAATCAAATTTTGACAGTACTTTCAAGATAACTAAAACAACTCGGACTTCCGCAGTTATTACAGTGAACAGAAGGCCACTAGGACCTGGGGAGCAAACATTATTACTAATAGTGGAAGATTTGGGTATTCCATCGAAGTCATCTAGCGCAAATCTAACGATTTTTATCACTGATACAAACGTTACAACACACATAACCATGTCTAGCACAACATCATCAGCAAAACCAATAAATACAACAACTAAAGCAGCAGCGGTAACAACAACAAACTCGTATACTTCTCTTACCACTACATTTACTTCTGTTTCAACGCTAAGCACAAAATTAACAACAAACTTCACAGACGTCACCAGAAGTCCTCAAACTTCTACAAATCGTTTATTATCATCAACGTCTTTGTCTCAATCTTCAGATGCAACGTCAAATTCTTCTTCAATAACTTCTTCGACGCAATCTGTTGCTCCAAGTAACAAAACTCAAAAAACGGAAGTTTCCAGTTCTTCAAATTTGTCTACATATGTGTTACTTAAAATTCTACCAATCTTTATTTTTATCATATACATAAACTAGCTAGCTTCTGTGGTATCACTTATTTTCGCGGGGACGAATTTTCACGCTAAAAGCTTCAAATGAGGTATTCGCGCTTATTATTTTAAAGACATTATTCCATGATGTGAAATTGTTAAATTCGCGTATTCGTCCTAACGCGAAATTTAAATTCGCGTGATATATAATGATATAACACACATACACTGGTTTTATCGCATTGACTTTCCTCATCACTGCATTATTCATGTATTATTCACCATATATCAACGAGATGGGGAATATGGTTCCCACGTGATACTTTCATTATACCCCCGTATACGAAGTATAGGGGGTATATAGGAGTCATCATCCGGTCGGTTGGTTGGTTGGTTGGTTGGGCGGTCTGTCTGCGTCAACAGTTTTCAAGATATCGACTTGAAACTTTAACCATATGTTCGTGACGACATTTGCGCGAACTATTTTTTTTTTCTTATGTGGATCAGTCCATTAATATTTCGGAGGGGAGCACGATTTAACAAAATCTTGTGACGCGAACTACTTCTACAGTTTTTAAGATATTGACTTGAAACTTGATACACATGTTCGGCATGAAGTGTAGATGTGTGTGACATATTTTTCGTGTGGATTAGTCCATTATTTTTTGCAGGGGACATGATTTAACAAAATCGTGTTATGCAAACTTCTAAATCTTGTGATGCGAACTACTTCTACAGTTTTTAAGATATCGACTTGAAACTTGATACATATGTTCGGCATGAAGTGTAGATGTGCGTGACATATTTTTCGTGTGGATTAATCCATTATTTTTTGCAGGGGACATGATTTAACAAAATCGTGTTATGCAAACTTCTAAATCTTGTGATGCGAACTACTTCTACAGTTTTTAAGATATGGACTTGAAACTTGATACATATGTTCGGCATGAAGTGTAGATATGCGTGACATATTTTTCGTGTGGATTAGTCCATTATTTTTTGCAGGGGACATGATTTAACAAAATCGTGTTATGCAAACTTCTAAATCTTGTGATGCGAACTACTTCTACAGTTTTTAAGATATTGACTTGAAACTTGATACATATGTTCGGCATGAAGTGCAGTTGTGCGTGACATATTTTTCGTGTGGATCAGTCCATTATTTTTTGCAGGGGAGCACGATTTAACAAAATCTTGTGACGCAAACTACTACTACAGTTTTTAAGATATTGACTGGAAACTTGATACACATGTTCGCCATGAAGTGCAGATGTGCGTGACATATTTTTCATCTGGATTAGTCCATTATTTTTTGCAGGGGAGCACGATTTAACAAAATCTTGTGACGCAAACTACTACTACAGTTTTTAAGATATTGACTTGAAACTTGATACACATGTCCGCCATAAAGTGTAGATGTGCGTGACATATTTTTCATCTGGATTGACAATTATTTTTGCAGGGGAGCTCGATTTAACAAAATCTTGTGACGCAAACTACTACTACAGTTTTTAAGATATTGACTTGAAACTTGATACACATATTCTGCATGAAGTGTAGATGTGCGTGACATTTTTTCATCTGGATTAGTCTATTTTTTTTGCAGGGGACATGATTTAACAAAATCCTGTTATGCAAACTTCTACACTTACTACGTCAACAGTTTTCAAGATATCGACTTGATACTTTAAACATATGTTCGTGAGTACATTGGCGCAATTTTTTTTTCTCATGCGGATCAGTCCATTTTTCAGAGGGGAGCACGATTTAACAAAATCTTGTGACGTGAACTACTTCTACAGTTTTTAAGATATTGACTTGAAACTTGATACATATGTTCGGCATGAAGTGTACATGTGTGTGACATATTTTTCGTGTGGATCAGTCCATTATTTTTTGCAGGGGACATGATTAAACAAAATCGTGTTATGCGAAATTCTACAATTTTTAAGATATAATAATTGAAACTAAAATTGTATGTTCTGCATGAAGTGCGCATGTAAGCGACATATTTTTGTGGATCAGTCGATTTTTTGTTGAGGGGAGCATTATTTAACAAACTTTTATTTTAAATCTTATGGCGCAAACTACTTCTCCAGTTTTCAAACTTTAAACATACGTTTGTGAGTAGATTTCCATGACATACTTTGTTTCATGTGGATCAGTCCATAATTTTTGCAGGGGAGTATGATTCAACAAAACCTTATGACACGAACTACTTCTACAGTTTTTTTTTAAATTAACTTGAAACTTGATACACATGTTCGGCATGAAGTGTAGATGTGCGTGACATATTTTTCATGTGGATCAGTCCATTATTTTTTGCAGGGGACATGATTTATCAAAATCGTGTTATGCAAACTTCTACACTTACTACGTCAAAAGTTTTCAAGATATCGACTTGAAACTTTCAATATATTTTCATGAGTACATTTGCACAAATTTTCTTTTCGTCTCATGTTGATCAGTCCATTATTTTTCAGAGGGGAGCCCGATTTAACAAAATCTTGTGACGCGAACTACTTCTACAGTTTTTAAGATATTGACTTGAAACTTGATACATATGTTTGGTATGAAGTGTAGATGTGTGTGACATATTTTTCGTGTGGATCAGTTCATTATTTTTTGCAGGGGACATGATTTAACAAAATCGTGTTATGCAAACTTCTACACTTACTATGTCAACAGTTTTCAAGGTATCGACTTGAAACTTTAAACATATGTTGGTGAGTACATTTGCGCAAATTTTTTTTTTCTCATGTGGATCAGTCCATTCTTTTTGGAAGGGAGCATGATTTAACAAAATCTTGTAACAAGAACTACTTCTACAGTTTTTAAGATATTGACTTGAAACTTGATACATGTGTTCGGCATGATGTGTAGATGTGCATGACATATTTTTCGTGTGGATCAGTCCATTATTTTTAGCAGGTGACATGATTTAACAAAATCGTGTTATGCAAACTTCTACACTTACTACGTCAACAGTTTTCAAGATATCGACTTGAAACTTTAAACATATGTTCTTGGAACATTTGCGCAAATTTTTTTTCTCTCATGTAGATCAGTCCATTATTTTTCGGAGGGGAGCACGATTTAACAAAATCTTGTGACGCGAACTACTTCTACAGTTTTTATGATATTGACTTGAAACTTGATACATATGTTCGGCATGAAGTGTAGATGTGCGTGACATATTTTTCGTGTGGATCAGTCCATTATTTTTTGCAGGGAACATGATTAAACAAAATCGTGTTATGCAAACTTCTACAGTTTTCAAAATATCGACTTGAAACTGAAATCATATGTTCTGCATGAAGTGCGCATGTTAGTGACATATTTCTTATGGATCAGTCCATTTTTGGTTTGAGGGGAGCATTATTTAACAAAATCTGATGACACAAACTACTTCTCCAGTTTTCAAACTTTTAACATACGTTCGTGATTAGATTTGCATGACATTTTTTTTTTCATTTGGATCAGTCCATTATTTTTTAGAAGGGGAGCACGATTCAACAAAACCTTCTGACGTCAACTACTTTTACAGTTTTGTTTACATCCGGTGAAAACCCAAGTTGCTATTTTTAAACACAACTTTTGCAGCAAATTTTCAGGATTTCAATTATTTTTCAACTTTCACCCATGAAAGATGCAAACATCATTTCTGTATACTCTGACAAAGCAGTATTGCGGGGGTATTAATCACCTTCAGTGATAGCTCTAGTTTTTTCACCGGTAGATGAAGTCAGTACACGCCAATAGTCAACGTGTGTCGTTGAAATCCTGCTTTTGCTCCCCTGATCTCTAATTTATCTTATTGTATTATTTCTTTTTGTAGGGTAATATATTCAGACCATTTGTAATGTAAACTTACCGTACATTTTAATAAGCCAGTTTGCTGATTTCGGTGAAACAAACACAGTAAATATGTAAATAATAGCATTGTGTACGACGAAAAGCCTCCCGATTGTACGAAGACTTGACAGTGTTGTGACTAACTTTTACATAGCAAACATTAGTTACAGTAATATTTATGAATGATTAGAATTCTGGTGATCAAATTCGAAGTGCACAGATTAATGTGAGTGTGAGAAATTATTGACACAGCAAGTTTGTTGTAGTGTTTTAACGAAATTAGTTAGACATTTTACAATATTGTCAGATTGCTGTGTATCTGTCTGCTACTCTCATTTGCAGCAAGAGTAACCCATACTTTTGTAATCATTTTAACTGTTGTAAATTGTAAATATGTATGTATGTAAATTGAGAATAACTTGGGATTGGTTGACAGAGCAAAATAGGAATATTTTTAACCATATGAGCTCCGCTATTTGTGTCGCCCTTTCGAAGAAATGGCGATACATAGGGATCGCTTTGTCCGTCTGTCTGTCCGTCCGTCGGTCCGTCCGTCCGTCACGAAAACTTAACGTTGGCTATAACTTTGCCAATTCTTAATATTTCTTCATGAAACTTGCAAATTATATTGCTTATGACAACACGCTGGAGATGATGCCAAATTCGCAAGGTCAATGTCACATTTGATGGAGTTATGCCCCTTTTTACTTGGATTTTTACACGTAAACTTAACGTTGGCTATAACTTTGTCATTTCTTAATATTTTTACATCAAACTTACAAATTATATTGCCTATGACAACACGCTCATGATAATGCCAAATTATTTGATAGAGTTATGCCCCTTTTTTACTTGCATTTTTGTTCCGACATAGCACCAGAGGGCGACACAAGTGTTCAACTAAACACCCATCTAGTTTATGTTTTTTCACACATTAGTAAACTTTCATTTTAACTCGACTATTCGAAGAATTTGGTAGCTATCTTACTCACCCCGGCGACGGCGTCAGCGTTTGCGTTCTCGTTCATGTCGGCTTCCATTAACCACAATACATGTATGCACTTTCGTCCATATCTTTGGAACTACTCGGGATGCCACCTTTAAACTTGGAATATATATTCACCATCAAAATCTGCATAATTACCAACAAGACCCATAACTCTGCTACCACTTTTTTCAAGTTTTGATCCTTTTTCACTTCACTTTTGTGTTAACTAAAATATGCACTTGGTCCATAACTTTGAAACTTGGAATATACGTTTACCATCAGTAATATCTAAATTATTGCATCACCCATACCTCTATTTTTTAAGTTATGGCCCTTTTGAACTTAGTTTTTGCATTAAAATATGCACTTGGCCCATCTGAAACTAAACATAAAAATCATTTTTCTTCCCTTACTCTTCACTTCTTAATATTATTCCTATTTGCACATGAATGATTTGCCATGTTTTTGTTTTAATCTTAAAATTGCATTTATTTTAAATGAATCGAATAGTCGAGCTATGACAGCTCTTGTTTCTTGAGCTAAAAAGATGAGACATATTGGTGGTTGTCAGAACTTCTTGCACGATCCGTTTGCTATTTGTTTTGTTTTCGAAATTATATTATTTTTGTGTTTGTCATAGATTGTACTTTATATGCAATAAAATATGTTTTAATCAGATATAGATCTATTGATGTCGTGCTCTGAGTCGGAATTTGAGCGATTTTGTTTTTAAAAAATGGGTTTATTCGTGGAACATGTGTCTCTGGCATCGGAGCAAATTCAAAGGGTTAGCAATAGATTTGCGTAACTCTGTGAAAAAATAAGGTTCTAATTTAAAGTGGATCCGCAGGTGATTTCATATATCTTGAAAATAAACAAATTGACCTATTAAAAAGTAAAGTAAACAATGTGTATTGAGAAAAAAAACATCCGATTTTTTACCGTAAGAAATAATATACGAGTTCACTTTCAACTTCGGAGATATTCACTGTTTTTAGATATTGAACGTTGAAAATCATTATTGAAGTAAAGCAATAATAAGGTTGCTTGAGTATTTAATGTCTTTTAAACAGCTTTACGAAATTTGTTAGAGTTATGTGCCATATACGTTTCTGCAATTTGGTAGTAAATGTCTGACCGTACATGTCACATGTTTTTACACAGTAAACCAATCATTATCACCATCGTCGTCTTCACCAGCAGCAACAGCGGTAGCAGTAACTTGCCCTCATCAACATCAACGATACATCATCATCATCGCCATCAACAAAAACAACAACACAATCGTCATCTTCATCATCAACAACAGGCAATATCCTGGGATGAGTACACGCCGCCTTTTATATTATATTTAATTATTTAAGATGACTACTTTAATAACACTACAGCAGTATTATTCTATAATTACTAGTAACATTTATACTAATTCTACTACATTGTAAGTTCTGCTGTTGCTGCTACCCAGCTTGTGATGACGATGATGAGGATAGCGAATGTGGTTTTACGATTCCGGCAGTATGTTGACTTTTTTATTGTTTTTTAGCTTTTCAAATAAACGGACTTCTTTTAAATTTAATAAAAATACACGTTGCTATTGCACATTTTGAAAGTGACGAAAACGTTTTGGTGAGCATAGAAAAACTAAATCCAACCGAATATGGCACATGTTCAAATTTCGGCTGAAGAGAGTGCTGCATTCCACCTAATATGTCCCACTTGTGACATATACGTACCGTCACATATATACGGTCTGACAATTCGTTACATGACGTGTTCATTGATTGATAATCGAATTGTGGGCAGACAAACAGATTTTAAGTAATGAAACATTAAACTTTGTATGTTCGTATAATGTAGATGATATTTATGTAATAGCCAACTATTATTGTTTTCATCAGGTTGGTAAATATCTTTAGTTTGCAAGAGCTATAGATAGATAGATAGATTTATTTCAGTATAAAATGCATATCAACATGGTTAAAATAACAAATATAAATTAGGCCACTGTTCGTTGATTTTTCGTTTCTCAGATCCCGCCGACTCTAATTTCTGCTAAAATGGAAAAAAAATAAAATTGAAAATGACCAAAGAAAGACAAATTTTCCCAAACCTTTTAGCGATTGACTGTTTCACTGCGCATGTCTGTACTTTCAGCAGACAGCGACAGTCGTTTATTTTCTGATAACGACGGAGAAAGAGTCTATTTTAGCGATTGTCCTCAAATTTTAGTGCAGTTTAACCTCCGAAAATATCCTATTATCACGACTCGATATTTTTCCAAGCACAAAACCAAGATGGATGCGCCCATCAACTCAAACAGTGAACAATTTAATGCCATATTATTCTACATTTATTCCGAAAGAACATAATCGTTACTTTTTTTTTAAATTTTATTCCCTCCTCCGACCCTAACCTTCTCCTGAAAAAATCTGAGAAACAAAAAATAAAAAAACAGTGGCCTTAGTTAACAATACAATAAATACATAATTAGATTAAGTCTTTTTGACATGGATAAGATTCACAATAAAATGACTTGAAATGAGATTAGTTATTATAATATACATGTATGTATATAAATATCATATATTGTTGCCATGTTAAATACATTAATACCGTGGATGACACAAAAAAAGTGAAAAAATATATCCCTTATTTCCATTGTGGAACTCAAATATAATAATGATAAAGTTTGCAGTCATAGAGAGGATGTAACACTGATTTCTAAAAACAGGAGTTTCTTGAGCATGGGTAAATATTTAAGTCAAAACGTTTGCAGAAAGTTCTGAGAATTTAACAATTTAAAGGTTTAACTCAAAGTAAAAAAGGCATGACAAGTTTAATAATAAAAAAGAAATACCAGAATAAATAAATAAAAAAAAGCTTATCATAATAAATTAAAATGAAACAAACATATGAGTTGTGAATCTCGTTCAGCTATAACAGCGGACACCCGTTCAAAAAAGCCGTGAAATGGTTTGCACATGTAATTTGTTTGTCTCACAGAAACTCTCACGTCGCTTGGAGTAAATTTGCTCAAGTATACGTGTGTATATAAATCCAATGCTATTACCATTAACAAACAAGTTATCTACCTTATTCCAGTAAATAAACCATCAACGATCAAATTTGAACGAATCGGCTAATTGAATCTAGGTATGTAATTTTTATGACATCTACAAACAATTGATGATAAGCATATATAAATCAAAAGATGTTCGTTTGAAATGCAAAGAAACGTGTAAAATTATACATTTTATGAAACTGTTGAAAATTGTTATAATAATTATTATTATTATTTTAATTAATAGTGCAATTATTTTGGTTGTAGTTGTTGTTGTCTTATCAGCTTCTTTCAAGACGTAACTTCGGTCTGAATAGATGTGTTAAATTGCTAAATTCATTTTATTCTACTGTAATGAAGTTAACTTATGTTTGTTTGAATTATTTGCCTTTGATGTATTTTCGTCCGTGTATAGAATGCACGTTTCCTAATTTCCCCCGTACAATTAAACAATTTTTCTTGTTGTTTTTTCATGCGGCTCGGATAACATACACAATATATTCTCAATATTCTGTCAAGAAATAAACTTGCTATATAGTCTTCGAGCCATTTATTTAAAGTATCTGACTGTTGCTTCCGGCCTCATTTAATTTATACAAAAAGTATGTTCAGTAATCCTACACATTTCTTTGTTACAGACAAATGGATGACGTAATGACACACATCATGTTGAATGCCTCACGTGGAAAGCGGAAAGCAGACGACATTCCGCTAGATCTGACGACAAGAAAAATATTCCGACAAACTCACGATAGTTTTGTCAACCAAGGGGACTTGAGAGCCGAAACAAGCGAAACACAGGATTCAACTGGAGAGCCTCTGGTTAATGGCATACATGTACATAATTCATGGGACATTATAGCAGTCAAGAATCGGGAAAATGAAGAATTGCGTCCCGGAACTATTTCTAACGAGAACTCTAGAAAAATCTCACCATGTTTAGATGAAGAGATCAACATCACAGAGGAACTAAAGCCGGTAATCCTGGGGCTGAGGTCCCACACTTTTATGATTGCCGAGTTGATAAGTAACACTGGTATTAAATCTCATAACTCACCGTCACGTGATGCTATCGTCTACAGCTCTTACTCTCATCCGGTCTTAGGACATTGTTCTGGTAATGACAGCAAGTTGTGCACAGCAAATATTACACCAGACGTTAACCAGAGAGCAACTCTGGCATTCTGGTGTCACACGTGCAATGTTTTGTGTATGGACTATCAGGATTCACGTGCACATCAATATCTGCACAACGTGCAAGGAGCAAAGTGTAACTTGAAGAAGTCCATGTTCTACCAGCACGGGTATGTTACCCAGCACGAGAAATTGGATGAAGAGAAGATGAAGTGTGGTCTCTGTGACAAGATTGTGGCTCAGTGTTTCTTTACCAAGCATCAGAGTCTGCATGACGGACATTTCTGTGATATTTGCAATCATGAGTTCTCCACCAACAGTCGTCTGCAAGATCACATGAACATTCATAACGGAAACACACCTTTCACGTGCACCATATGTAACCGGAAATTTGCCAAGAGATCATCCCTGACACAGCATCAACGTTACCACCGTGATCACCAGAGCTTCAAGTGTAATTACTGTGAGAAATTGTTCAGTAGCAAGTATGCACGTGCAGTGCACGAGAGGTTACATACTGGAGACTTTCCCTTTAAGTGTCACGTGTCAGGATGTACACGTGCTTTTCCTCAGAAAATACAATTAACTTTACATTTGAATTCACATTGCTAGTTTCATTTGCAATATTGCTGATATAATTATTATTAATGTTTTGTTTTCTATTAAAAAGATGATAAAAATCATTATTGTCATTCTTGTATTACATACATCTTCACTATTGTACACATTAATCATGTAGCAGTGCGTGTATTATTAATGAAACCACTACGATAATAAAAGCCCGCGTAAAAAAATGTAATGTAATTCAATTCAATTATTTTATTAAAGTCTCATTCACATTACATATACAATAGAGTTTGTACAATTAAATTATATAAAAGTAATAGTACATGCATGTGATTTATCATGATTGATTTATAGGAGACTATTTGATACGAAACAAGAGCCAGTCGCACGCTCGACTATTCGAATAGTCAGACAAAATTAAGCACACTTTAAACTGGTCTTCATTAAAACTGGGGAGTATTTCAGCAGTTTATGACACCCCCAACACACGCACACATGAACAAAAGTTTCTTGATCCAAGTTATGAAATCAATAATTACACTTCTTTTGTTCTTGGCATACATAGTCAGAGTCATGATGGTGAACAAGTGTTTTAAGTTTAAAAGCTTTAGTACAAGGAATATGAAAGTAACTAGCTTGCACGCAAACTTTAACCTGAAATTCTAACTCGAAAAAGGGCAATAATTTGATCAAAATCAAAGAAAGAGTTATGGTTTCTTGGCATACATACACTACTCAAAAGTTCTAAACCGCCACTTTTAGTCCGTAATTTTTTATTAGAAAGACATTGAATTCACTCTTTATTTATATGCCAACAACAGTCTCCAACTTAAGCTTTAATATTGGATTAATTGACCTTGGAACAGTTTGGCGCGACTTCTTCTTAATTTTGCTAAAAATGCATTTCTTGCATAAAAAGGTCAAGCAAACAGAAATTTCTCTAAATTCCTTGTTTTATTTAAATAGGTCCCCTAATTAGTAGGAAAAACAGAAAACATGATTAATCAACAGTACATTTGTTTAAATAAACCCTTGTCAAAGTGTCCAATTTTAAAATTACCTCCCTTTCAATTAAAGACTGTTCTTATTTTGACCTTACGGTGTAAGTAAATGGTATTGGATTCATTTAAGAAAACAATAAATAAAGATTAAAAAGACATTAAATAATTGGTTTTAAGAAAAAACAGTTCTTTCCACAACCTCTCTTGACCTCTCTTGACGTAGGGAAGAAACGAAACTAGCATATATTGTAAACATATACAATTAATGACCAATTAGAACTTTGGTTGAGTGTAGTTAGGGTCATGATGGTGACCAAGTGTTTTAAGTTTGAAAGCTATAGTACAAGACGTATAAAAGTAACTAGCTTGCATGCAAACTTTAACCTGAAATTCTTAGTGGAAAATGGGCCATAATTTGAACAAAATGGAAGTTCTAGTTATGGATATCGGCAAGCACACTCGGAATATGATAATAAACAAGTGTTGACAGTTTCAAAGCTGTAGTATAAGTAGTATGGAAGTTATATGTTTGTACAATAGCTTGCATGCAAACTTTAACCTGAAATTCTAAGTCGGAAAAGGGCAATAATTTGATCAAAATCAAAGGAAGATATATTGTTCTTGACATACATAGTCAGAGTCATGATGGTGAACAAGTGTCTTAAGTTTTAAAGCTTTTAATTAGTACATAAAAGTAACTAGCTTGCATGCAAACTTTAACCTGAAATTCAACTAAAAAAAGGCAATAATTTGATCAAAATCAAAGAAAGAGTTATGGTTCTTGGCATACATAGTCAGGGTCATGATGGTGAACGAGTTTCAAAGCTATAGTACAAGAAGCGAAAGTAACTAGCTTGCATTCAAACTTCAACCTGAAATTCAAGTAGAAAAAGGGCCATAATTTGAACAAAATAAGTTAGAGTTATGGTTCTTGGCATGCACACCTGGAATATGATAACGAACAAGTGTTGAATGTTTCGAAGCTGTTTTATAAGTAGTATGAAAGTTATATGTTTGTACACTAGCTTGCATGCAAACTTTAACCTAAAATTCTTAGTCGAAATTTGATCAAACTGAAAGTTAGAGTTATGGTTCTTGGCATACGCGCTTGGGACATGATGATGTGCAAGTGTCTTAAGTTTCAAAGCTGTAGCTGTAGTAGTTTTTAAGATATAGGTAGGTTTCATGCAAACTTTAACCAAAGCGGTACGCCGACGCCGACCCCAGAGTAAGTAGAATAGCTCGACATATTCTTCGAAAAGTCGAGCTAAAAATGCAGTAGCTTTACATCTAAAACACTGAAAACATTCTATGATAAAACTAAATAAATGCACCTTAATAACGACATATATGGATCTTAAAACAATAATGTACTCATAGTACAGCATATATTAGTTCTGTTGGCAAAATAATAAAAC